>JAFEMH010000319.1:315000-848373 GCA_022495995.1 Adenophora triphylla var. japonica | reverse complement strand
CAATGCCCTAATGAAAATCTTTAATAAAGAAGTAAATCCCTTATCGGCCACTCGATAATTAGCCTTCCAGTGCATAAGTTCTACAATAAATGAGAGTACTGTAAACTTATCACACCCTTCTCACAAGGCTTGATCAGCATCTCTCAAAAGTCTAAGAAACTTTGCGGTGGCTGCATCTGATTGTATGATTTCTTCAATTCCTGCCTGGTTACTATTCGGCATACCCATCCCTTCATGTACCATTCGCCTCATACAATCTTGCACGCCCAATTCAATTTCAATGCCAACTTCAGTTGTCCTATCATTATTATCATTCTTATACGCCGAAATGTACTCTTCCCTATGCCTAGTCCAATTCTTGTAATCTGTTTCAAATCCCACTTCAATACACTGTGATTTCACGGTTGCACGGTCTTTTTGGTAACGATTTGAGCATTTTTTACAAGGACAATATATTTTTTTAGCACCAAGAGACTTTTTTTTAGAATGTAAAGTCAAGGAAGTTGTCAGTCCCAGACATATACTCATTTGAAATCCGGTTATCCAAATCAATCCAACTTTTGTCCATATATGACTTGATATTTTTAACGTTAAAATACAACCTATATATAAGACCGAGAGACACAAATTTTAGAATAAAAATAAACTCATAAACAAACATAGTCTAAATATGTACAACTTTTGGCTCGATAGATAATATACATTGTTGGAGCCTAGCCTAGTAGTCGAGCTTGGGCCCATGATATAGTATAACCCCATGACAACATTCATTCGTTCTCTCTCACAAGCCCCCCCCCCCTAATTGAGAAGCTAATTTAAGGAACTAGGTTGATGTGCAAAAGAATATGCACATGCAACAAAAGATTTGAAACTATTTTTAGGAACTAGGTTGAAGTGCGCAACATTATTTTTTGAAGTGCGCAACACCAATATATGGACTAATAGATTGAGATTACGGGCACACTAGAGTTAAGGGAATTTACAAGGTTTGCCTTCAAACAAGAAGTCCACGACTAGGTATTGTCTATTTGTTGGAGGCAACTTAGTATCTTAGTAAAGCAAGAAGGAATCATTGGTATCAAGATTCATGATCATGTCACTAGGAAAAGGAAGTATCAACATATAAGTAGAAATCTGAGGTAGGAAAGTTTTGAGATGCAAAGAAAATATATGCAAATAACTAGGATAAAACTTGAAACGCATAAGAAAAAGTCAAGCATTGAGGGAAAACAATAATTGATTGAATTTACATAGCATTATCGCCTTAAGCACAAAGAAAACACGCTAAAAGACCAACATATATCAAAGAGTAAGTCAACCTTTTGAATAAGAAAAAGTAAGTCAACCTTTTGAATAAGAAAAGATACAATATAAAGCTTACATAGTCGCATTTATGTCAGAACAAACATTGTGAAATCTCTAATCAAGCAATTATTATAAATTATGATACGGAACATTTTTAAAGCGTTTTTAAGCAAACTTAGTAGAAAGATAAAGTACGGAAAAGAACCTCGTAACACGTAAAATTGAGTTCAAACTCAGGTTGCATATTACAAGGCGGAGAATAAAATAAAACCAATTTAAGATTGTTCATAAACATAAGCAATTACTAAAAAATACTACTTCATAATAGAAACTCGACCCGTGACTAAACAACCTCCAACCCCTACCCACAAAATAAAGAAATTTATCAACCATAGTCAATCGAGAAAGTCAAGCTTTAGATTAAAGATGTTCTAGGCACAACAATGACAACAACAACAACAACAAAGAACATCAACAATAACTCACAACACCAAGAACAAAAAAACCCGTAAATTAAAAGTAAATTAGAAAAGGGGAAAGAAATGTATACCTAACGATTGTTGTTGATTGAAGAAATCGGGCCGGAGGAGAGAGAGACCGAGATACGCTACTAGAGGAGAGAAAGAGAGACCGAGTAAGACCAAGACCAAGAACAATAAAAACCAAAAAATTAAAAGTAAATACCAACTCCGCCGATTTGGAGGAGAGAAAGAGATCTTCGTTCGTGCCCTAGCTATGGAGATCGTCGGTGCCCTAGCTGCTATGGCTGCTTCGGAGGAGAGAAAGAGAGGGAGAGAGACCGCGAAACTGAATAGGGAAATTTGGTTTCCCGGTATTTAATGACATTTACGGCGGACGCGTACAAACCGCCGTATATAGTTAACTATTTACGGCGGACGCGTACAAAATCGCCGATAATAGTTAACTATATACGGCGGCTACTTATACACCGCCGTATATAACTTCGATCTCGTACGCCTTCATGTCAAATATACGTATTTACTTATTTACGGCGGTCTAGACCGCCGTATATATTACTTATTTACGGCGGTATACATAACCGCCGTATATATATGATATATACGGCGGACGCGTGTCCACCGCCGTAAATGAGCGCCGTAAATAGCCCCTTTTCTTGTAGTGTTTGAAATCTCAAGATATTCAGAAAGATCAAAGTTTTCATTAACATTATAGGGGAACATGCGTTCGGCCACGACTTCTATGTCCTTTTGATTGAGGTCATCGGAAGCGGACTCAGACTCTACGTTAAAGGTTGAAAAGCCTAACTCCCTATGGGGATGAGGTGTACAACCTAGCTATCTGATAACTAATTCCTCGTCAGTAATGGGCCCTCCAGTAGTGTGCAAATTCTTGAGCGGTTTATTGAAAGCTTGAGTAGCTTTTTATTGTCATCACTGGGAGCATTCCCCTTGGTTATGGCATGTATCAGATTGTCCTCTAGCTTGCATAGGTTCTCAAACTGGTGCGGCGCGTCTTCTTCTAACACAAAGTCCCATTCCTTGGTCACTTCTGCTTTGGTTCCCCATAAATCCCTGGGAAGCCAATGGATTGGCTCAGTTTCAAAAGAAAAAGGATCACAGTCTTCGAAGATCTCAAACCCGGATAGCGCTTCCCTTTATCAACAACCCAAGGCTTAGGAAATATAAAATATGGGGCATTATCCGCTTCTTTGACGAATTAGCCATTGATTGTCTTTCGGTAAGGAGTGAGATTACGAGCATTAGGAGTCCTATAGGAAGTCCATGTCCATGAATCATGTTGTGAGTCAATTCATCATCGAATTCATCTTCTTCTTCATGTAGTTTGTAACCTAAACCATGTTTAGAGTGAAGTTGAACAACAAGTGGTGGTTCTAGTATCCCTTGCTAATTTTTGTCAACCCCAAACATGTGAAATAACCCTTTTCCTACATCATTCTGAGGACTGGAAGGTATTCAGAAAACCATGGTGCTTTAAAATAATCATTTTCATTACCAACCTCTATCGTATGGATAGTGTCTGATTTCTAAATTTCGAAACCGCTAAACAAGTAATCAGAAGCCCCATGTTGTATTTCTAGGATGGGACTAGCGGTTATCATTTCTCCATGCACAGCTACAACTATGTTGTTATGTTTGAATTTCACACATTGGTGGAGAGAAGAGGAGATTCCCCCTATGCGGTGAAGTCAAGGTCAGCCTAAGAGAAGATTTGATGAAGTTGGTATATCAATGGCTTGGAATTCTATATTCATGGAAATTTTACCCATTTCGTCTCGCAGTTGTAAGTACCCCAATCCGGACCGCTCTCCATCCAAGCATATCGGAAACACTGAGGATTTACTCATTCGTGATCCTGAAGACCCGTAAATGTCCAAAAGGTCCAAACTGACCAAGAAAACCTAGGGAGGACCTTTCAGGCATAAAAATGGGGATTCAATGATGCTGCAGGAATGACAAAAAAAGTGAAAAATCTGCCAAATCACAACCATGTCCGTACGGACACATGTGTTAAAGCATGGTATGTCCGTACGGACAACCTTTTTTTTAACACGCCAAAAATTCCCCAAATCTAGGAAAGTACAGGAAATGACTGACTAATGGGATGTATGTACGGACATATATGTAATTATGGTATGTCCGTACCGACACATTTCCACATTTTCAGTCCCTATAAATACCAGCCTCCCCCAGCTCATTTCTCACAGCAACAAGACTTCCCAGCCTTCCCCCTTCAATCTAGAAGCAGTTTCCAACCAATCCAAGGCATTTCGAGGCATCCCGAGGCCTCCCGAGCCATCCCGAGGCATCCCGAGCCATTCGAGGCAATCCCGGTCCATCCTGATCGACCTCTCGATGTCCCATAAATCATATTCATCCCCAATCAACCTACACCCACTCACCAAACTCCAAACACCCAACAAACGGCTCAAAACGGTCAAAATTCGTGAGTCTAGCGAGTGTGAACGAGAGCTAATGAGGGGAGGTTCTGCCTGAGTGAGTGCAGAATTCTCACCTCTTTAGACCCCCCAAGTGTGATACGAGAGTTAATTAGGGGAGATTTTGCCATAGGTGAGGGCAAAACTTCTCTTCTCTTTAAACACCCTCAACCAAACACATTCCTCCTACAAACCCTAGGAAGATAGAACGTAACCAACATTGGTGAGATCTCCTTCCGTACTTTAAATAATGTTTTAAATTTCAAGTCTTTAAATACATTATTGCCTTAAATATACTGTTTACAATGTAGTCTTTATTTACTATATACATAGACCCAAACCATCCAAACGATCCCATAAGACCTTCCATTGCACTATGGAGGTCTAACGGTGATAGCGATTTGTTAATATTCCCTGCACCGTCTTTCCATTATTTACTTTCAAATCCATTTTATTTAAAAGCACACACACACACATAATAGTAAAAGAAAAGGGTACAGAAAGACTAATGAAAATGAGGTGACTTGGGTGAGCACAAAAAATCTCTTCCCGAGGCGTAACCTGACCTCCGAACTCAAAAATCTCATCACACAACGAAAAGACTTTTCTCAATGTTTTGGACATAATCAAAATGGTGTGGAGACTCTACCCACATTTTCCAAAAGCGGAAGGCCGTCCGCACTTCCGGATCGTGTAATTTCAGTTGGCGACTCTGTTGGGGAGAACTTGTTTTAAAAACTTTAAAAAAGATTTTTAAACCATAATGAGGGTCAAACTTTCGTTTTACCCTTTCTTTGAATATTGTGTGTGTATGTATGTATTTTACTTTTTGTCTTGCTTATTCAAAAAATACAAAAAAATGCATCATAATATATTTGTGTACATGCGTTTAAAACACATTCGGCAAAAAACTCATGTTTTACTCAAAATGGAACTTTAGTGACAGCAAACTACGCGCACTCTTATCCAGTACACTTGCACACTACAACCCCAAACCTGGGATGGTCTCAGTTGCAGTTCGATTGGTTTTCCTATGCCTCTCTTGCGCGCACGGGATCATTCCAAACATCCCATCGTAGCCAGTGTCAACCATGCACTTTTGTGTCACACTCTGTCCAAAGACTCGGTGGGTTTTTAACCCAGTCCATGTCATAAATCCTGGATGCATATTCCATGTCGGACATTATCTGAGTCAAAACCTAAAAATCAAGATATCTTCGAGAGCAAGACGATGAAAGGTCATGCTAAAATCTTGACCCGATCTTGATTTCTAGCGTTAACTTAGAGAACGGTCCATATCGGATATACGTCCATGCCCATATGACACCATGTCATCAAACCTTTAATACGTCATTCATGAGAATATGACCTAGTTAAAACCTAAAGTCAAAGAACCCTTGCGAAAGCAAGGCAAAGAGAGGTCAAGCAAAATTTTTACCCGATCTTGACTTAGGATATTGGCTTCGCTCACTATTCACATGGCAGAAGCGTTGAAACCTACATGACAAGCTTGGTCCTTAGGTTCGTTTCTCTTTTTGGCCGGTGGAAACCGCTTGCCCTATAGGACCCTCGCCCGGGGTTGTCCACCCTGGGAGGTCGAAATACAGGTGCAAAATGAGGGGCTTATAGTCGTAATGACGGATTCCACTGACACCCAAGATCAAGAAATAATTGCGAAAAATAAGAGCAATCTTTTCCAACCATTTAGCATTATGAGAAAACATGTTCTAAGTAAATTAAAATAACAAAAAAAATAAAAAAGGAAATTGCATGTCGCATGAGCTTTCCACCTTCATCCAAAATGCCATCCCAAGTCTACACCTTGCCTTTTACCCCCTTCAGTGAACCAAGAGTGGTTGAGAGTCCCCGGGTGCCGTCTTTTTAGCATTGAAGTCACAAGGTCCGACAGCCCTTCTGGTTTAGCAGTCAGAACGGTCCTTTATTCTCGCATGGCAGGGTCGACAGATAATAGTGAAGGAAAAGGGACTCTGTCTCTGAAAAGTCCCCAAACGATGGAGGAGGTGCTGCAAGCCTTTGAAACCCTTCAGAAGCGCCAAGAAGAGCAGCAAGCTTGGGTTGTAGACACCATGCGCCGTCGCGGAGCTGTTGCGATTCCCCAACCTGATGGAAACTTCATCCTCATAGAAGATGAAGATGTGCCTGCTCCCCCGGCATCCCAAAGCCATCAGCAGGTCCCTCCTCCGCAAAGCTATGAAAACCCGGAGATGCAAAGTAGCTCCCGCTCAAAGCTCCATTCGAGCCTCAGTCAAGCATCTCCGACCTTCCAACCCCATCACAATTAGTTTCACGGCTTCGCTCTGCCAACTCAATATCACCAGCACACCTATGGGCCTGCTCCCTTAGATCCCAATGTCTCTCGATATACCCCGGGCTTCAATCCCTTGCCTCCATACGAGGCCCAAAGCTACAACTTGAAGTCCTAATGCCTGCCAGGGACAGATATACCGAGTGGATACCCTGACATTTCGAATCTGCCACTAATCAGACTACCTCCTGGGGCTATCGAAACATTCCCTCAGCTTCCAAATACAACCCATCATGGTCTTGGTAATCACACCCTTGGCTCCAATTTCAATAATCCAGGGTACGGATTGGTATACACTCAACTGCCTCCCCAAGATTCTCGAGTGGCAATCCCGTCAACCAATCCACCTCCATCATCGGTTTCCATCCCAAAAAAGGGAAGCCTGCCTTTGCCTAGTGACCCTCATATGGCTGGATGGTCTAACAAATGAAGGATATGCAAGGGAAAATGACCAACTCTCGGAAAGACTCGCTCATGCCCACAGATCCAAGTAAGGTGGTTCCTCTTCCCCCTAAAATTCAGAATGCTCGAAATGGAGAAGTTCAATGGGACGGAATGCCCAAGGACTCACTTCAACACCTACGTCCTAAGTCTGAGAGCCAAAGGGGCCACCCCTCAACAAATGGCAGACCACTTCCAACACACCCTTAAATCCACGGTACTAAGGTGATTCCTCAATGTAAAAGCGGAAAATCGCTCCACTTGGGCTCAAATCAGTGATATCTTCCTGGAGAAGTACCGCGCCAACCTTGAGTGGGAAACCAACCGCCATGATCTACAAGACACCGAACAAAAGGATGACGAGCTGGTGGGAGAATATTACAAAAGATGGAACTGGAAACTAAGCGAGATAATGGATCCGCTTTCCGAAGAAGAGCAAATTGTTATCTTCCATTCCTGCCACAAACCATCTCTGAGGGTCCTGATTAGCCACCACTTCTATCCCAACCTTCGCGCTATGATCAATGCGTGGACCAAGTTCAAAAAAACCATGAGCCTACAAAAAACGGCGGCCACTCCTGCTTCTTCCTACCGCTACTGGGGAGCCCCGTCAAATTTGGCACCTGTCCCAAGTAAAGGAAAAGAAGCCACCGGAGCGGTTCACTACATCCAGAATGGAGTCCGAGGAAGCTGCAATTAAGTGGCCCCGAGAAATAACAACCCCCCTCGGCAGCAGCATTTCCAGCGCTTTGATAACCTCAAGATGTCCCTAAGCCAAGTGTTCGAAGCATTGGTAAAACGAAACATTCTCAAACCCCTTGAAATTTTGCAGCCAAAGAATCTCAATCCTAACATGGACATGATAAAATGGTGTGCCTTCCACAACTATCCTGGACACACAACCGACCATTGCATCATGTTGAAGCAAGTTATCCAAGGCTTAATCGAAGAAGAAAAGTTGGAATGCACCCGTGGCCCCAACACAGTCGGAAATCCGTTCCTCTTGAATGATAATGTGAATATGGTAGCATTCAGCGAGACTTCATATGTGAGTAGGCCCTCTACGATCTCCGGGTCTGTCAATATACTATCTCGCGATGATTGGGAATGCGAAACCAGAACCAGGCGCTCCCGTAATAGGGAATCCAGAAGGGAGGATCCAAGAATGACCGTCTCCCTATAATCCCTACCATAATCAAGGCAAACGAACGGGTGGATCGAGTGCTCCCCGGAGACAAGGCAAATTGAACCAAACGACGGCGCCATAAATGGCCTGACTTTCACAGATGCAGACTTACCGAAATGTGAAAACAAACACAACGAGGCCCTCCACATCCTCGTAAAAATGGAAAGGTTCTACCTCCTAGACGTTCAAGTCAACACTGGTTCATCAGACAACGTCCTCGCCGCACGTACAAAGAGATAGCTAAGGATCGACCGCTCCCGAATGAGACCTTCTACCCGAGTAATCTGAGCCTAAGAATCCATGGCCCGCGCTATTTTGGGACCTTCTACACCAGTATATAGTTCATCAATATCAAGAGGAACCTCGAAGTGATACATGGGGGCAGCACGATGGAGAGCGCCTGGCCAGCAAGCTATGACACAGAAGAAGGTCCCGATATGACTGAGTACCCCTTAGCGGACAAGGCCCTGGTCATGATCCAATTCAAAAGGGATCCCTATGTCAAAGCGTTGAGTCGTGATGAGCTAGAGACCGAAGAATTCATGAGCCAAGATGACGAGTCGGACAAATGCAACTGTGAAGAATGCTTAAAGAGAACCAAGAGATGGACGCTTAGTTGGAACTTGACCAAGGAATGAACCCATACTTCGTTAGAAATCCTCCAAAAGAAAGCTGGCCTATCACCAATACCTTGGAATTTGTCAACCTCTATATCGACACACTTGGATCCTATGAAGATGGCTATGATAGCGTAGTCCAATTCAACGTCTCGGTGCTCGACCTAGAAGAGATATGGTGCAATATCCTTCAGAGCCTAGTCAATGAAGGAAAAATAGCATGCCCCCATGATTCAGATATCGTAAACATAATCCAAGCAAAGACCTTAGCCGTGGGAGCAGATTCTCTAAAGATAATCAACGTCAACAAGAATAAACTCCAAAGAAGCGAGTGCCTTGCCATCCCAGAAGAAGCTCTCCATGAGCTCCATCACCAAAAGCCCTTGGGATCTGGTAGTAGCACCAATGGAGGGACACCATCAAATGAACAGCCTCATACCACTTTAGTTTGGTTTGAAGTCGAATTAAAGGCAAGCCTACCCTTTGGGATGGTATCAGTTAAAGAATGGATACCAAAACCATCACCACCTTCTCCAGACCTACAGCCAGCAAGGAAGAAATGATTGAAAAGCATGGTCTAACCCCTCATCTCCTAGAGTCTAGCTTCGTGTCTGATGTATTTGAATTCAAGTCTCTCGAGTCATCTGACGGCCTTACGCCGGACTATTATGAGTTCATAGCCAACAATGTATTCCCCTATGCTCTAAATGAAAAATTCGACCTTTTTGAGTATCCCCTCATTGCATCTTTAACAAATGATAAATTAACAAACAAATCAAAAATAGTTAATAATGATTCACTTGATGAAGACGCAGACACATTAAACGAACAATACCTTAAGCAAATCTTTAAGCATGTTGTCAAACAAGAGGAAAATCGGGCCTAACCTGTCGGGGAGGTTTTAACTAAGGTGAATTTGGGGGGTGCTGAAGAGCCTAAAGAGACGCAAATCGGAGGTTTCTTCACTGGCACCATCGAGAAGCATTGACTGTACTGCTCAAAGAATTCGTGGACGTGTTCGCTTTATCCTACCAAGACATGCCCAGCCTAGATCCCACCATAGTAGAACATCGGATTCCCCTAAATCCAGAGGCCAAGCCCGTCAAGCAGAAACTATGCCCGATCAAGCCAGAATGGTCATTGCAAGTCAAAGAAGAAATCGAAAAGATGCTCCGCGTCGGCTTCATATGGGTGATTGAATACCTGATTTGGCTTTCCAAAATAGTCACAGTCACCAAGGCCAATGGGAAAGTGCGATGTTGCTTAGATTTCCGAGATCTCAATAAAGCCAGCCCAAAGGATGACTTTTTGCTGCCAAACATAGACATGTTGGTTGACACTACGGCCTAATTCGAGGTTAAGTCCTTCGTGGACGGTTTTACTTGCTACAATCAGATCAAGATGGCCAAAGAAGACCAAGAGAAAACCACCTTCACCACCCCATGGGGAACCTAGTGCTACACAGTAATGGCATTCAGATTAAAGAACGCTGGGGCTACCTGATGGTGTTATGCCCTAGGCCGTTGATAATTATGACTAATCAATGTCGTTATGTAATCGTATTTATCATTTATTATAGAGAATATTTTTTTGGTTCATTATATGTTTATATGTTTATTATAATGAACATCATCGTAAGTTATTGAATCCTTTATACCTGAGATTATCATCGTCTTCCACATGATAAACGTCGTGTTTGATGTAGTCTAACAATATCTTTAATAGGATAGCAATAAGGGCTATGTTGGCATGATTGGATTCATGTAGGGAAGAATGATAAGTCAAGATGGGATTTGTCCCTCTCTGTGTGAGAGAGATGTTTGCTTGGGCCCCTCGAAGAATAGTGTTGACAAAATGTATAGCCATACTCAAGAGATTTGATATAGAACTGCACTTGGATTATCAACATATTCGGAATCGAGAAAGCATTGAACTGTATGAGTTGACATGGACCATGACTCATGTTTAATTGGACATCGTGGATAAAGGGATTGTGACATTTGATCTATCGGGAAAATCAAACTTTGATGTTATATTAATTGGGTGGATATAATGGTTTGCTAGAAACCACTTATATCTTGTGAGGTCAATGTTTCGACTCACTACCAACATAAATATAATTCCTATTTGGGTCACACACAAAGAGCAAATTTGATTATGGCTTAAAATTGGGAATTGGAATTCTGGCTTGGTCTGTGGCGCGACATCTTCTCCCATTGGCATGTCTCATCGCGCGACACACATTGCCTGGCGCGACTCGTGACAAAGAGCATGACTCGTGATCACGACTCGTGACAGTAAGAACGTCTCGTGACAAAAATCCGTACAACATTATTTTTGGTCACGAATCGTGGTACGACTTGATTTAGGCTTGGGCACGACTTGTGCCAGTGACCAAAATTCAGTCCGTACGCTGTCTCCTTGTTTGGAAAGGTTTTTGGTTTGGACTTGGTTTCTCCCTAAGAGTTAGGGATTTATATTTGATATAAATATAAATCATTGTGTATCCAAAAACATCTCTAAGCCTAGGGTTTATGAAACTCTAAGTTTTTATCTAGATTATGAATCAAAGATTAAAAACATTCCAAGTAATTCCATATTATTAGCCATTGATTATTGAAAGGTGTTTCAATAATCGAAAGGATCATCTAGCAATCCAACAAGAAGTGTTTTTGGTTCGTTCGCTTGTGGATCACCATTAGAGGGAGGTTACTTTATCTCCTAAAGCTTGAAGACCTCCATTGTTGATTCATCACCAAGGTAGAACAAGGAAGAAGAAGATCCAAGTTTCATCAACGGTTCAAACATTCGAAGGTTGTTCATCGATTCAAATAAGATTTGAATCTAATATCCATTTTTTGAAAGATCAACATAATCGCATTAAGATATGTAAATTCTATTTCATGATTTTAACTATTCATGTCAGACGGATTTCAAGGGCTAGGGTTTTGTTGTTATTTCTAAGTCTTCCTATGCGTTTGTAACCCCAATACCCAACAGTGGTATCAGAGCCACGTTTTATCATGATTAGGTTAAAATTGGCATGCTAGATTTAATGTGATTAAATGCTTTACATGCTATATGTGAAATAGATCTATGATTTTATGTGTGTTGTTTTGAGGAAAACAAGTATATATGATATGCCATGATAATGATTAATAATTGGTTAATGTGATTAGTCTTTTACATGGGATATTGATGTATTTAATGTGATTAAAGTAGACTGGTAAATTCTCAAAATTGAAACAAATTATTTGTTTAGGATTTGATGTTCATTTTAATATGATAAACATGATTATTTGAATCCGTATATTTTGAGAATGAAATAATTATGTAGTTAATAATTGTTATTTATTACATGATTATTTGTATGATCCTAAAGTAGGATTTTATTTGAAAATCCCATGTTCATGATGATGTACACATAAGTTTCATATACAACCATGCGATGTTTGTTATGTGTAAAACCTTCTTAATATTTAAGTCTTTTTGCCATTCCTTGATTAGAACACTTGTGAAATTTTAGGGTATTTAATGTAGTTTCGACTCAGTTGGGTGCATCTTATATCTTAATTTATGATCAAAATGAGATAATGGTTGATGTAGTTTTGACTCAGTTAGGTGCATCGTTCCATGTCTCATACGTTTGAAAAAGGTTTTGACTTAATTGGTGCTTTCAAATGAGATTTGACCCAAGGCATAGATGAGATTTAAAATATGTTTTTGACATATGATGTCTAAGGAAATCTCATAAAAGATCTAAGAGTCATATAGAGATATGATTGATGTTTCTACCTAAATAGCTTGATTTCAGGCATTGACTCAGTTAAACCAAAATCAAGTGAAATATGGATCTTAGCCCACTATAATTATATGATACATGCTTGTATTTGAAGGCGTATAATTTAGTGGGAGTATTTGTAAAATACATTATTTGCTCTTAGATGATAAATGTGTTGATATTGATATGTGTTCATATGGTTTGCATATTTTGTTGTAGAAATAGCATTACACCATAAATTACGATTCGCCCTTAAGAAGGACAAGTTCGAAAAGAACGATACAGACAATTCTGATTGGATCAGAAGCTTAAGAATTGTTCTTAGGCAAAATTGTACGTTCTTGACGAATCCATTCCTACTAAACCCACTGCAAATGTTGCAAAGGGCAAATAAGGAGCAACATTAGAAACATGTTGATGATTCTAATGATATTGCTTGCTTTATTCTTGTCACCATGTTTAAAGGCTCTTATGAAGGACCTTGAACACATGGAAGTTACTTTTGTTCTACCACAACGATCAAAGAAAATGTTCCAAGTGCAAGCTAGGCAAGAGAGGTTTGTTGTGTTAATGGTTAACACAAGAAAGGGGTTTAAAAGGAAACACAAAGTAGGTAAGGCAAAGGTTGCTAAACCTTGGGAAAAAGTTGCCAAAGCCGAAGAGGCTAAACACAAAGTGTTTCAAAAGGATGCAGATTGCTACCATTGCAATGAGATTGGTCATTGGAAGCAAAGTTGCAAGGCTTAAAAGGAAGGCCCAAAAGGTGAAGAAGGGCAATATGATTGCTACTACTTCAAGTATCTATATTATAAATATTTTCCTTTCGACTTCTTGTTCTTGGGTATATGATACCGGATATGGATCCCACATTTGTTTAAATGTGCAAGGAATAAAGAATAGAAAGCTACTCAAAGAAGGTGAATTAAACCTATGCGTGGGAATGGAGCAAAAGTTGCTGCATTAGCCGTAGGGACTTATGAAGTCACTTTTACCTAGTGGACTAGTACTTGTTTTGAACAAGTGTTACTACATTCCGGATTTGAGTAGGAGTATTATTTTTGCTTCTTATATGGATGATGAAGGATATAATTTTCTTATTGAGAATAAGAAGTTTTATATTTATTTAATGATATGCCTTATTGTATTGCATATGTCATTGAATGGTTTTCATATCCTTGATGTTAAGAAACAAAATAATATTGAAGATATCTATAATATAAATGAGAAATCTAAACCGAATAATATGAACAACACCTTCATATGGCATTGCTGGTTTGGTCAGATAAATAAGAAACATATATCTAAACTCCATTGACATGGACTTTTAGACTCATATGATTATGAATCATTTGAGGAATGTGGATCTTGTTTATTGGGATTATTGACCAAACCACTCTACACTAAGAGTAGTAGGAGGGCTAGTGACTTATTGATCCTAGTACATGAGATGTATGTGGACTATTAAGTAGCATTGCTAGGGGAAGATTTTGGTATTTCATCACATTCACCGGTGGCTTATCTAGATATGGCTATGTCTATCTGATGAAGTCCAAAGGTGAATCGTTTGAGATGTTTTGAACATTTCAAGATGTTGTACAAAACAACATGGCAAAACTATTAAAGTACTTTGATTAGATCGAGGTGGTGAATATTTGAGCCAAGAGTTTGACAATCATCTCAAAACTATGAAATCGTTTCAGAGTTGACTCCATCGGGAACACCACATTGTATGGTGTATCTGAGAGGAGGAATTGAATCATGTGGGACATGGTTCATTCGATGATGTGTCAAGTTGACCTTCCTATTTCCTTTTGAGGATATGCATTAGAAATAATGCGGTTACACTGAATTGAGTCCCCACTAAATCGGTTCCTAAGGCCCCACATGAGATGTGGCATGGAAGAAAACCTAGTTTGTCATTCATGAAGATTTGGGATTGCAAAGCTTATATGAAGAGACTTGTCTCTGATAAGTTATCGCCAAATCTGACAAGGTTATTTTCAGATATTAATCTTACAATCGCAAAGATAACAAAATGATTGTTGCTCTATATGGTTCGTTTCTTGAGAAATAGTTTCTCAATAAAGGATCTAGTGAGAGTAAAATTAATCTTGAAGAAGTTCAAGAACCTGAAAATGACATGGAACCAGGAGTAGAGACGGAACCAAGTTCACTAAGAGTTGTGGAACCGGTTCAAGTTGCACAATTTCCTTCGTAAATCGGATAGGTTACGATCCGAACTCGAGAAATATTGATTTTTCATATCGAAAAGTAATAAAGTGGAAGTCATTGAGAATGACGATTCTACTTCCTATCTTAAGGCAATGTCCACTCCTAATTCGGATAAATGGTTAGGAACCATGGAGTCCGAATTGCAATCCATGTCTGATGATCAAGTTTGGAACTTGATTGAGCTACCTGAAGGTGTAAAAACTAAAGGGTGCAAGTAGGTCTTCAAGACCGACATGGATGGGAAGGTGTATACTTTCATGGCTAAGGCTTGTAGCATAGGGATTTAGGCATATTCATAGTATTGACTATGTTGAAACCTTTTTGCCAGTTACAATGCCGAATTCTATTAGAAGTTCAATTGCCGTAACCACATAATGTGACTATGTGATATGACAAATAGATGTCAAAAGGCTTTCTTAAAATGGAAAGATTCTTAAGGATGTGTATAGTACACAACCCGAAGTTTTGTCAATCCAAGAAATTCTAATAAAGTATGCATGTTGCAAAGATCCATAAGATGGGTTGAAGCAAGCTTCGAGGAGTTGGATTCTTAATTTTGATGAATCAGTCAAAAAGTTTGACTTCATCAAGTACGAAGATGAACCTTGTGTATGCATGAAAAGTAACTTGTAAATGGGTCATGGTGTTACTCTTAGCAATACTCATTGTCTTATGACAACTGGTGAGCAAAAGAGAATGAATGATGTTCCATATGCTCCGGCATTTGGATCTGTCATGTTTGCCATGATTTATACTAGACCCGACGTCTCGTATGCTCTAAGCATGACGAGTCGATACCAATATGATCCTATTGAGAACCATTAGATGGCAGTTAAGACGATCCTTAAGTACTTAAGAAGAGCTAAGGATACGTTCTTGGTATTTTAAAGGTTGGAAGTTAATCTTGTTGTAAGGGTTAAACAGATGCTAGCCCTCCAAACTGACAAAGTTAATTTAAAATCGCAATTAGGATTTGTGTTTATGCATTTGGAGGTGCGATTTTGTTGGAAGAGTTCCAAGCAGAATATCGTAGTCGATTCTACAACTAAGGCCGAATTTAGCGACATCTGATGCAGCTAAAAGAGGCAGTTTGGATCAAAAGTTCATTTAGTATTTTGGAAACGTTCCAAGTATCACTAATCGGTGGAACTTTGTTGTGAAAATTTGTGGTGCCATTTGTGCAAGCAATGGAACCAAGGTCACATCAGCAATCCAAACACATACTTAGACATTTTTCGAGAATTCATAAGAATGAGAAGACGTTAAGATATGCAAAGTATCAACCGATGATAACATTGGGGATCCACTTACAAAGACCCTCACACAAGCAGAAGCATGATGGTCATGTTAGATACATGGGTATATGATACCTAGGAGATTGGGCCTAGTATAAGTGGGAGATTGTTGGTGTTATGCCCTAGGCCGTTGATAATTATGACTAATCAATGCCGTTATGTAATCATCTTTATCATTTATTTTAGAGAAAGTTTATTTGGTTCATTATATGTTTACATGTTTATTATATTGAAATGTGTCCCTAGTTATTGAGAATAGCTAGTATAAGTTGGTAATGGATAATCATGGAGATGATTATATGCATGTGATTCATATTACACTTATGGATACTTGCTAGAGAACAAGTATTGGACATGACCTACCGATGAGATTTATGACAAGGTCAATAGTCATATGTGTCATGATTAAATCTCATGATAGTAGTGTCATTGAATCCTTTGTACCTGAGATTATCATCGTCTTCCACATGATGAACGTCGTATTTGATGTAGTCTAACAATATATTTAATAGGATAGCAATAAGGGCTTTGTTGGAATGATTGGATTCATGTAGGGAAGAATGATAAGTCAAGATGGGATTTGTCCCTCTCTGTGTGAGAGAGATGTTTTCTTGGGCCCCTCGATGAATAGTGTTGATGAAATGTATGGCCATACTCAAGAGATTTGATAGAGATCAAATGCATTTGGATTATCAGCATATTCAGAATCGAGAAAGCATTGAACGGTATGACTTAACATAGACCATGACTCATGTTCAATTGGACATCGTGGACAAAGGGATTGTGACATTTGATCTATCGGGAAAATCAAGCTTTGATGTTATATTAATTGGGTGGATATAATAGTTGTCTAGAAACCACTTATATCTTGTGAGGTCGATGTTTCGACTCACTACCAACATAAATATAATTCCTATTTGGGTCACACACAAAGAGCGAATTTGATTCTGTCTGAAAATTGGGAATTGGAATTCTGGCATGGTCTGTGGCGCGACATCTTCTTCCATTGGCATGACTCATCGCCCGACACACTTTGCCTGGTACGACTCGTGACCACGGGCACGACTCGTGATCACGACTCGTGACAGAAAGAACGACTCGTGACAAAAATCCGTACGACTGTATTTTTGGTCACTAATCGTGGTACGACTTGATTTAGGCTTGGGCACGACTCATTCTCTTGGGTACAACTCGTGCCAGCGACCAAAATTCAGTCCGTACGCTGTCTCCTTGTTTGGAAAGGTTTTTGTTTGGACTTGGTTTCTCCTTAAGAGTTAGGGATTTATATTTGATATAAATATAAATCATTGTGCAGCCAAAAACATCTCTAAGCCTAGGGTTTATGAAACTCTAAGTTTTGATCTAGATTATGAATCAAATATCAAAATCATTCCAAGTAAATAACATACTATTAGCCATTGATTATTGAAAGGTGTTTCAATAATCGGAAGGATCATCTAGCAATCCAACAAGAAGTGTTCTTGGTTCGTTTGCGTGTGGATCACCATTAGAGGGAGGTTACTTTATCTCCTAAAGCTTGAAGACCTCCATTGTTGATTCATCACCAAGGTAGAACAAGGAAGAAGAAGATCTAAGTTTCATCAACGGTTCAAACATTTGAAGGTTGTTCATCGATTCAAATAAGATTTGAATCTAAGATCCATTTTTCGAAAGATCAACATAATCGCATTAAGGTATGTAAATTCTATTTCATGATTTTAACTATTCATGTTAGACGGATTTCAAGGGCTAGGGTTTTGTTATTATTTCTAAGTCATCCGCTGCGTTTGTAACCCCAAAACCCAACACTACCTACCAACGGGCAGCGACATCACATTCCACAACATGATCCACAAAGAGATCGAGGTGTACGTCGATGACATGATCATTCACTCAAAAGGATCAGATGGACAACACCTCATCGACATGAGGAAGTTCTTAAATTTTCTTTGGAAGCATTCAATGAGGTTGAATCCTGCCAAATGCACATTCAGAGTAATCCGAGGCAAAGTCTTGGGATACATGGTTACAGAATGAGGCATCGAGGCTGATCCCCAAAAGATCAAAGCCATAATCAAAATGAGACCACCGCAAACCCAAACGAAAGTAAAAAGCTTCATGGGCCGCCAGCAATACATCAGCCGCTTCGTGAATCACCTGACTTCCATGTTCGAGCCAATCTTTCGGCTAATGAAAAAAAATGCGGACATTGAATGGAATCCGGAATGTTAAGACGCCTTCGAGAAAATAAATGCATACCTTGTGAGTCCTCCGTTCCTTTGTCCTCACCACGAAGAAAAGCCACTCTTACTATATCTGACTGTGACCGAGAACGCATTTGGAGCCATGCCAGACCAAGAAAAGAAAGAGTCAAAAATCGAGAACGCCATCTACTTCGTGAGTTGAAACTTCCAAGGTAGCAAGCTCAACTACTCACCCCTAGAGAAGACCTGCGCAGCTCTAGTGTGGGTGGTCAGAATGTTTCGACACGACATGCAATCGCACACAGTGCACCTAGTCTCCAAGATGTACCCGGTCAAATATCTCTTCGACAAACCCTCACTGTCAATGAGACTAGCCAAATGGTCTTTATTCCTGACAGAGTTCAACATCAAGTACGTAACCCAGAAGGCGATCAAGGGACGAGGAATGGCTGAACAGTTGGCCGACTTCCCAAGCGACGAAGCCAAAGGTCCCGAACCACAACTTTTGGATGAAGGAATCTACACACTCGAAGGCAATAATCGATGACAGCTTTTCTTCGACGGAGCGGCCAACAAAAGAGGAAATGGCATTGGAATACTTTTGGTCGACCCAAAAGACGAGCACACCCCAATCGCCATAAAGCTAAACTTTGAGGTAACCAACAATGCTGCCGAATACGAAGCATGCGCTGTCGGTCTAGAGGCCACCCTCGAAAGGAATGTCCAAGAGTTAGAGGTCTACAGGGACTCAGCCTTGAAGAATCAAAAAATATTCCAACAAGTGGAAAACGATAGACCTGGGTTTGCTAAAAAACCATGCGTGCATAGAAGACCTTATCACGCAATTTAAAGAGGTCACCTTTCACTACTTTCCAAGAGATCGGAATCGGTTTGCAGATCCCCTAGCCACCTTGGCTTTACTCGTAGAGATCCCCGAAAGGATGTCGGTAAAGCCATTCAAAGTAGGATGGAGGGAAATTCCTGCCTACTGCTGTAAAATCGAGGCAGAACACGAGCCAATCAACAAGCCGTGGTACAACCATATCTACTAATACCTCAAAAATGGAGAAACCTCTTTCATAAATGCAGAAGGAAAATACAAAGAAGGAATCAAAGCCAAGAGAATTGTGGCCCTAAAGCACCTTGCCTCTCACTTTGTCATCCTGGGGGATATGCTATACAAGAAGCGCTACCAAGAATCGCTCCTCCGGTGCATTAGCAATGAAAAGGCGGTCGAGCTCATGGATGAAGTCCACAATGGGGCTTGCGGTCCCCATATGAATGCTAGAGCCCTGATGCAGATCAATCATCGAATGGTCTAATACTGGATATCCATGGAAGCAGACTGCATCCACTTTGTCAGAAGCTGCGACAAGTGCCAGCGATTCTCCAACCTTAACCACCTTCCTCCTTATGATCTCTATTGCATGACCACTCCCTGCACTTTCGCCACTTGGGGAATCGACGTCATTGGGAAGATCACTCCGCCCAGCAGTAGCGGTTACGAGTTCATCTTGGTAGCCATCGACTATTTCACAAAATTGGTCGAAGCCAAGTCCGATAAGGTGTTGACTTCAAAGAAGGTGGCCCAGTTCTTCAAAGAAAACATCAAATGTCGATACGGCATCCCAATGAAGTAATATTAGACAACGGATCTCACTTCGAGGGAGACTGCGACAGGTTGCTGGCGAATTCAAGATCACGCGCCATAAGTCCTCTCCTTACAGGCCACAAACTAACGGTGTCGTAGAAGCAGCAAACAAAACCCTCGAAAGGATCATCAAAAAAATGACAGTACGAGGATGAGATTGGCCCGAGAAGATGCATCTAGCACTTTGGGGCTACCGAACATCAGTCAGGACTGCCACGGGAGAAACCCCATTCGCCCTGACCTATGGAATGGAAGCAGTATTGCCCATAAAGTTGGAAATACCATCACTCCGAGTGTTATTGGAAAACGAACTTAAGAAAGTGGAATGGCTCTGAAGCCGGCACGAAGAATTGGCTATACTAGACGAACGCCGATTAAAGGTCATGAAACACATTCGAGCCTACCAAAGCCGAATGGCTAGTGCTTTCGACAAGAAAGTTAAATCCTTAGATATCAGGGAAGGCGATCTGGTGCTCAAGGAAAAGCCTCACACCCGAATCAATCCACTTGGAAAATGGGAACCAACGTGGATCGGCCCGTTCGTGGTCCAGAAAATCTTCTCCAAAGGTGCCATTAAATTAACAGATCTGGACAGGAATCCCTTCCTGAACCTAGTCGACGGAAGCAAGCTCCGCCGATACTTTGCCTAAAGAATATCGAGTTTTCCGTCTCCCCTTCACTCACAAAAGTGCAGAACTACGGAGATCTGAGCCCCTCAGTCTGAGGGGAACGTAGGAAGCCTTCATTGGTTTGGTCTAAAAAATAAACAAAAATCTAAAAAATTGGACGCCATCAAGGCAAGGCTCAGACAAAAAGCAAGCAAGAGATTTTGCGTCTCGACAAAGTTTTAAAAGTAAATCACAAATCATTACAGTTAAAACACTTCTTGATGTGTTCAAGCACGGTCTACTCTCATACTCCCAATATGCTAAAAGACAACTTAATACATATAACAATTAATGTGTCTGCAAATGACAATGAGTGAATGCTTAGAGCTCAGAAGGTCATTCCGCGCCACTCGCGTTTGTCCCTTCGCCATTCTTCCCTTTCTTCCCTCGTCCCCGTTAAGTCTTCCTTCTTTCCACGTGAGTTAGCTCTGTCTCCCTCATTCCGAGAGCAGGAGTCCTCCCTGTCGGGTCACGCAACCCAGTCGCTCTCAAAGCTTCATTCGCCCGTGCCTCGGCTTGGATCTTTTCCCTGTGAGTCTGCAAAAGGGGACCTCTCTCCGCCAATCGGTCAACTCTAGTCTCATAATCCAACAAGGCATCCCCCGTGACATCCTGAGGGTTAGCCCAAGCTTCCGCGCTTATAAGGTTGTAGCTGAAACGGCAATCTTGCCCCAGAATCGCCTCGCGCCTGCTCCCCAGAATCATTTGGGTATGCCCGAGATGCTGCTCGTACCAATCAAGGTAATCGGTGGACAAAACAACACTCTCCCAGCGTGTAAGTACCCAAATCTGGCTCATGCCTTCCAATCTATGTTTGCTAGCAATTTCCCAAACTTTCATAAAGTTTAGGGGCAATTCGGGAACTTTTCTTTACTTTCCGAGCATGGAAGAACCTACCAGGAATTACAAAACTGGATAGGACCTCACTGGAAAGAAGCGTCCAAATCTGCCACCTTGCATGTTTCCAGAAACAGGCTCACCCGACAGAAGATTGGACCGTGCGGCCTCTTTTAGCGCAGGTTCCGGCAGTGCGGCTTCATTAGTAGCCTGGCAGAAACCTATAAATAGAGACCTTCTCTACTCATTTTTATATACAAGTTTTCATAGCAAGGTTACTCTATAGAAATACATACCCGAAATACTCTCTCCCAAGACATACCAAACTTGTCTCTCTCCTAAATTAATCCAAACCTAATCTATTCCTAATAGATCTAGCCCAAAGAACACTCCTAAGAAGATAGAGAAGCACCAATATTGGTAATCTCTCCTTCTTTCCACCTCTAATCCACTCTTATACACTTTCATTCTCTTGCTACTTGTTGATTACTTTCCCTTATGCTTTAAAGTTCCAATCTTTGAATCATGTAGACCTATACTTCCCTTCCCTAATCACAAATGACTCATGGAGATCCTTTCCCTAGGATGAACAAGATTCCACAAGTGGCTTGTTCTAGGGATGATCTACCAAATGAGGATGTGACCCCCTTTTATATTTATGTTTAAAAATATGATGTTTATGTGTTAAATGTTCTCCCCTTCCCTAGATCTAGTTTTTCCTATGTTTGTCCACCTATTGAGGTATAAAGGGCATAGGAAAAGTCATGAAGATCCATCCTTTTTACATTATGTTCTTGGATTAATGATTCCCTTTGTCCCTTTAGCACTCTAAAATGGGGAAATCAATGTAAAGACTCAATCTTTACATTGATTCTTCCACTTTGATGTTATAATTTCTTTATTCCTCCCCATGTCCCCAAGATTGGAATATTTCTCCTAGGATTGTAAGAATAAAGTTCTATCGTATTAGTGATACTTGGAACAACTTCTAAGTCACTAATGAACTTCTTGATCCAAACTGACTCCTTAGTTGTATCGGATGCCACTATATATTCGGCCGCAGTTGTAGAATCGACTATGGTACTAAATGTACGCTCGTCGAAAAATAATATTTTTGAGAGTCGCCACGCCATTTTAAAGGAAACATTGAAAACCTTTTGAAAAGAGAAAATGTGTCCGGGGGTCAGGTTACGTGTTGGGAAGAACCGAGAGTTCACCCAACATGCCTCGTCCGTAAATGAGTCTTTCTATGTTCAACATTCAAGACATCCAAATGTGTGTGCAAAATGTGTGTGACAAAATATGTAATGAAATGCACTATAATGCTTCATTTTATTGCTCAACTGAGGGGATTACAACTTGTGAACCATTGACTCTGGGAGGCTACATCCCATATTACAAGGAGAGGGAACATATTACATTTGGAAAATTGACCTCTGCATATTGGCAATATGTGTCGCATGACACAGGATCTTCTTTGCAGGAGGTGTCGCGTGACACAAGTTGTCATATGCAGAAGCCTTACAAATCAAGCAAAAGATTGACAGAGATCTACACAATCACATCAAATAAATGTGGATATTGAAGATCCACACTCTATCTTAAGTGACAAATAGACTTAGACATGCGAATTACAACTGGAATGATAGTTTTTGCAGAGTGGCTAGTTATGTCGCACTACACAGGACTGATGAGGTCAATTGTGTCGCGTGACATAACGTGATCTTCTGCAGAGACTTTACAATTCGAAACCAAATCCAACAGAAACCAAATCAGATCTAAACGTTGCACCAAATCAACTCAGGAAACAACAAGTCCATAATGAATTGACCAAGGGGGTGTGGATATGGGGAGATCCATACTCCCTTGATGAACAAGCAACAATATAGTCAAAATCACATCATGAGCAACAATCAAATCAAGCAAAATGACTTTAAACAGAGAGATGGCGATTGGGACTTGATAATTGAAGGCGGATGGAGCCTAATTATCATGTCCAAGGAACAAAAGTTGTGTAATGAACAATGTATGATGGAGAGAAAGGGGAAGGGAGTTGTTACCCTTGTAGATCCACCGCCACTACACCAAGTCAGGTGCAATGGCCTTCTAATCAGCTGCAGTACGTGGATTCGAGCACAGGAGGAGTTTTGACTTCATATCCTCAATGGTATGGAGTATGTGAAGGTAGATAGGTTGATTGAATGAGAGAGAAGGATTGAATTGAGGGAATTGGTTTGAGTTTTGTGTGGAAGGAGGAGAGAGACTGGCTTCTGGCATAAATTTGGCAGAGTGACATTAGGGAATGGAAAAAGGATCCAAATATGAGAGGGGTAGGGTCTTATTTATAGGCTGCTGATGATGGGCACATTGTCTCGTACGACCTCCTGCAACCACTTTCCATGGCTTGAGTTGTCGCGTGACACAACATGTCACTAACCGTTTCTGGCGCCAAAACCTGATTCTGGAACATTCCAAGTTAATACCCAAAAGGTCCAAAACTGGTTTATTCCTTGTAGGTCCTTTTGCATGAGCAAAGTACTTAAAAGTACTTCCTTCACAAGAAACTTATGAAATGTTTCCGGAAGTCTCAGAATGGACCAAGAATTTACCAAAACGTCCCTAGTGCAATTTTATCATATTAAAATGCACCTAAAAAGGTTCGCCAATTGGATTGGCGTACTTACAGGTACTTTGCTTGGAACTCTTCCAACAAATCGCACCTCCGTTAAGCATAAACACAAACCTGGATTGCGATCTAAAATCATCTTTGTCAGTTTGGAAGCTTGCATCTGTGTAAAACTCTTACAACAAGATCATTTTCCATCCCTACAAAGACCAAGAATGCATCCTTAGTCCTTCTTAAGTACTTAAGGATCGTGTTAACTGCCATCCAATTGTTTTCACCAGGATCAGATTGGTATCGACTCGTCATGCTTAGAGCATACGAGACATCAGGTCTAGTACAAATCATGACATACATGATAGATCCAATAGCCGAAGCATGTGGAATCTCATTCATTCTCTTTCGCTCACCAGTTGTCTTAGGACACTGAGTCTTGCTAAGAGTAATACCATGACCCATTGGCAAGTTTTCTCTCTTAGAATTTTCCATCTTGATTCTTCTAAGAACTTTTTCAATGTAAGTACTTTGACTCAAACCAATCATCCTTTTAGATCTATCTCTATAGAATTTTTCAAATCGAAAAACCCTTCAGGCTGTGTCATACACACATCCTCAAGTAACTTCTCGTTTAGGAGAGTGAATGTGGGCTCGCCGAAATTTGGATTTCGAAAAAATAAAGGAGTCGCGAAGCCTTTTTAAGAGGAAACATTGAAAACCTTTTTAAGAGAGAAAAGTACGGGTTCGGAGGTCAGTTTACGTGTTGGGAAGAACTGAGAGTTCACCCAACACGCCTCGTCCGTAGACGAGGCTTTCAATTAAACATCCAAGCAAATCCAAAAGTGTGTGCAAGTGTTGACAATGAACAAATGTGGTAAACATGTATTTTATTAATATGAATCGAGGCTTACAACTCGTGAGCCCATTATTTAGGGAGGCCACATCCCTGCTACAACAATCTAAAACAGATTACAAGAGAAAAGGTTTCTGCAGATGGGTAACGATATGTCGCATGACACATGATACAGATGACCACATATGTCGCGTGACACGGGATCACCTTGGAACAATGTGTCGCGTGACATACAGAGGCCATCTGCAGGAACTTACAAAATGAACACCAGAATCAACAACAACTAACACAGATCTAATTAATTGACTAGATTTGATACTAAATACAGGAATAACGACAAATCGACTCCGGGAGTGTGGATATGGGTAGATCCACACCCCTTTGGGGTTTAAACACCAAATTTAAGCAAATATTCAACAATTGTAGCTCAATTACACAGATTAAACAAATTAAACAAAGAGATTGCGATTGGGATTCAGTAATCTAGACAGATAGAGTCTGATTACTGAATCCTAACAGAAGTAGACAATAGAATTATGAAGAATTGAGTGGAAGGAAGAGAGAAGAGGGAGTTTGAGATTCGTTACCCTTGTTGCTTCCACGAATTCTATATCAAGTTAGATACAGAACCCTTCAATTTGCTGCTTCTGGTCTTGGGATCCTGAGAGAATTGGTGCAAAGGGTCCAAGTGGTTTGGTTTGGGAAATGGGTTTGGATTGGAGGGAATTGGGTAGGTTGAAGGTAGGAGAGAGAGAGAGAGTTGTGTTTGGGGGTTTTGTTATGATGCAATTTTTGCATTGTAAGAGTAGGCTGAAGTTGGGATCCATTTCTGAGAGGGGGAGGTTCTTATTTATATGTTGCAGTTAGTGGTCACCTTGTGTCGCACGACTATACGTAACCACTTTCCATGCCTTGACTTGTTGCGTGACACAAGGTGGCCTCAACCGTTTTTGGCGCCAAAACCAGTTTCTGGAACATTCAGGCCTAAATACCTAAAAAGTCCAAAAAGGTTTATTCCCAACAGGTCCCTTGGCATGAGTAAGGTACCAAAAGCTACTTCCTTCGCGGGAAACTTATGAAATATTTCCGGAAGTCTCGGGATAGGCCGAGAATTTACCAAAATGCCCCTTAATGCAATTTTATTACATTAAAATGCATCTAAAAGGTTGCAAATTGGATTGGCGTACTTACAGAGCCCCTCGGCAACGTTACTTTTGGAAAAAGTGGGGTTGTCGTTAAAATAAGACCCAATCCCAATGAGCACCAAGGGATAAGGTAACGGGCTAGAGGGTGAATCGGGGAGTCTAATGGCTGGACCTTTCTGAGAAAGGATTCCTACGTATCCCTTAAGAAGGGAATCAAGCCAAATCGTAGTTCGGAATTACCAAAACTAACCACAAGCAAGAAATGGGTAGAGATGTGTCTTCATACCTTTGCTGTGCTTACCTGTGACTTCTTGAGGAGTCGGTACAACTGCGGTTGGCTAGTAGCAGCCTTTTGTGCCAGGTTGTAGCTGCCGGAGGGTCTCACGCTGCAACTGGTATTTACGAGTAGCTGCCGGAGGGTCTCACGCTATCGCTGTAGACGAGTTGTAGCTGCCGGAGGGTCTCATGCTACAACTGGTCTCTGTGGATGCCGGAGGGTCTCATACCACTTCTTTTGGTGCAGGGTAGTTGTCGGAGGGTCTCACACTGCTGCTGCTTCTCTTCGTGGATGCCGGAGGGACTCATACCACTTCTGATTCTTCTTTGCTGGGGATAGGTGTAGCTGCCAGGGGTCTCATGCTACTTCTTTTTGCTCTGTTGGAGATAGGTGTAGCTGCCAGGGGTCTCACACTACTTCTTTTGCTCTGTTGTTGGTAGGTGTAGCTGGCAGGGGTCTCACGCTGCTTTTTTTCTGCTTTTTTGTTGTTCTTTTACCGGTTTTGCTGTTGGACGATCTTTGGCGATTGTTTGCTTTTCTTTTGTGTCCTGAGCTTTGCTTGGGAAGCCGGGGATTCTGCTTTTGGGGAGTTGGCTTTTCTTTTTGGGATTTTTGCCTGGTAAGCCATGGACTTTGCATTTCTGGGGAGTTGGCTTTTTCCGGGATTTTTGCTTGGTAAGCCGGGGACTTTGGCTTCTTTCAGGATTTTTTCTTGGTAAGCTGGGGACTCTGCATTTCTGGGGAGTTGGCTTCTTTCGGTGCTTTGGGGCCATTGATTCTGTTGCTTTTGCTTGGGAGACTATCACAGATACGGGCTTCTCCTTTTTTTTCGGTTTGGCCTGAGGGCCAGTCTTCGAGGTGTGGTGAGACTCAGTGGATCATTGTACCTACGAGGGAATCTACAGAGCATGCCATCAGGGGTTAAAATTGCAAATCATCAAATTACAGGGGTATTTTTGAAAATTTGGCTAAGGGGATCGTTAGGTCGCACGACTGTTTAAGGCCGGTGAACAGTCTTTTATAAAGGCAGACAGTCTTCATTTTTGAAACGCATTCTTGGAGGGAGGTGGACGGTTTTGCGAGGAGAAAACATCCCTTTGTTCAATTTCGAGTGCCATTGATCAATTCTAGGGCTTAATTTTGCTTTCGACTTGTCACTATGCCTCCTAGACAAAGACCCACGAAGAAGGGTCCTACCAAGCTCAGTTAGCCGCTCAGAGGAAAAATGCTTTAAGGAATCAACGGCCGTTCGTCCCTCAAACTGTGAGAGGAGATTTTTACCCGCATCTTAAAGAGCACACCTCAGCGTCGGAGAAGAAAACGAAGGTAGTTTTTGTAACCCTTGCCTTTTTTGTTGTAATGAAAAAAATCGGATTTTGTGCCAAAATGATCAGATTCTTTTTCCCTGTTGAACTCATGAATTTATTGCATGTTTTGCGTTATCTAGAAATTATGAATGCGTGCTTAAATGCTAAAACCCTAGTTCTGCTTGGAAAGTGAAATATGCAAGTGATTGATTGACATGCTTTTCTTTGGAAAGAATTTTGGGATATTCATACCTGTGCTGTGTTTACCTGCAGGAGTTGCATACCCGGGGCTCTCCAGAGGTCATCGGCCGGTTGTGGGATCTGTTGCCCAACAGTCAGGAACTTGATCATTCGCCGAAAGGTTTAGTATATGCTGCCGGGTTGGGGCGATTCTTCGAGATGGCGAGGGCTATTGGAGGTACTCAGAGGAGTGTCGGACTGGTGAAGGCATTCAGGGAGTTTTGGTGGGAGACTACCCACTCCTTCCATTTTTCTTGGGGTGAGGCGACGGTCACACCGTACGACTTTGCTGTTATTACGGGACTTCCTTTTACTGATGAGCCGTTATTCTTGGAGGAGCCTGTTCTTGAGGATGACCCTCAGCCTCCCACTGAGGCCTATTTCATGGAGCTGATCGGCTTTGTTCCCCATGACAAGAAGGGGAACGGATACGAGCTAGGGGATCTTCATGGCCAGTTGGTTGAGCAGAGTAACGGTTATCCAGTTGAGGTGGCAGACACTGAGGAGGACAGGTTGAGAGCTCTGAGATTGGCTAGGGCTTTTGTTTGGGTCGGCTTTTATTATATGTTGTTCATCAACGCCACATCTTCAGCTTTGCTTTCCTTGTTAGAGCTTTTGAGGGATTGGACTACTGTTGGGACCCTGTCTTGGGGAGAGGCCAGATTGGCTGAGTTATATCTGGCTCTTGATGATGTCAGCCGGGGGAAGGCTAAGTCCTTCAACTGCTGTCATTTAGCTTTTGAGGTATTTCTTGGTCTGATCCCCGCTTCTGAATATCATTTCTTTCTGTTCCCTCCTTTTCTTATCAATTTGTCTTTGCTTTGTCCTTTCTTTTCTCAGGCTTGGGCTTATGAGGTTATTGGTTGCTATGCTTGGCGGGTGGGGGAGGTGTACCCGGCCACTACATTTCCTGCTATGAGGCGCTGGGTGAAGGACGCACGGCAGAAAGTTCGGACAGTGGATACCAAGGGATGGGTGACTGCCTCTTATGATGATACCATTATCTGCTTGCGGAGGACTCTCGGGAGTCTGACTCTATTTCCTTGGACTGACCGATATGCTGGGGTTAATCTGGAGTATGCTCTTCATCTGATTGAGTGCCGCAAGTTGCTGGTGGGCTTGTCTGGGGACGCTTTGTATTTGGGAGAGCGGGTTTATAGACAGCACGGCCCTGGTAGCGTTGCTAGAGTCCCCATTGACCCTCCCGCTGATATATGGTTCCCTCGGAAATTGGAGGATGTGGTCGCTTTGATCCAAGGAGAGCCTGCTTTCAATTATACTGAGGATGATGGGGATTATGGAGTTTATGTGATGGCGAGGTTGAGGTTGCCGCAGGTGGCTCCGAGACGTGATGCTCAGGGCGCCAGCCCCTCTACTGGACATGTCGCAGACGCACCTTTGCCTCTTCCTTTTGTTGATTTTCAGGATGGAGATCATATGAGGCGGGCCCCTCTCGATACCAGCCGGATTTATCCATATTTTCATCTCCCTGAGGACACTCGATCTGTAAGTAACCGTTTTTCTCTCTTTCATTGTTTTGAACTGCTGAAAACCCTTGCCTTTCATGATGACTGATTTTTTATTCTTCTTCTGTTTGATTATTATCAGGTCTCGGCTAACACTTACAGGAGCTTTGCTCGTCATTATACCGGAGCCATGGATATGATTGATCAGCTGGTGAGGAGCAACCGTTATTTGAGGGAGCGGTGCCTGGCCCAGAGTTCTGAGAGTTCTGATGATAGTGATTCCACACTCAGCTTGCCTGGCAGGAAGATGGCTCGTACTGACATGTCTGCTAAGGATACGCATAGACCCAGGACCAAAACTTCTCGTCGTCGTCCACCTAGCCCTTCCAGTTCTGATAGTGATGCCTCCAGAGATCCTCATGAGCTTGAGACTACGACCATTCCTGTTATGCATGAGCTTTTCCGAGATGATCCCGTTGTTTACCACGCTCCTGTTGCTGTCCCGGATCCTGAGGAGGGAGATGCAGATGGAGAGGGCAGCGAGGGTGCTGATGATGATGATAGCTCTGACGATGATGATGGTTCTTACATTTCTGGAGATGATAGCTCGGAGTAGCTTCTTGGATTGATTTGTGGCTCCTTTGATTATTGTACCCTGCTTTGGCAAGAAACAGAGAAAACACTCTTTTCCTTTTTTCTTTTTTTTTATTTACATTGCATCTAGTACATTATTAGTAGTTATTAGTTGTTTGTGCGAGTCCACCTTTTTGGGAAGAATGGGAATGAATGGCTTTTGAATGGCTATGGCATGGGTATGAATGGTTTGCGTGTTTTGGCTTGTATATGTGAATGGTGAATGTGTATGTTATTTAAATGAAATCCCCTCTCCCATGATGCTTGCAGGGTGTCTTTGCTGTTTTGCAGTTTGAAACAGGTCGGGGCGTGCCCTGGTACCGATCAGATTGCAGCTTGCTGATGTCTGGTGTTGGACTTACTATATCGCACGACTCAAGGCAGCCAGGGTATATTCAAACCAGGTGACAGGTTTTCCAAAATAGACTTCTTCATTGCCTCCAAGCTTTATCCTCTTGCCCAGGATATGGAATTCAGTAGCTTCATCCTGAAGTAGGCCTCTTGTAACAAAATCCATTCTCAAGTATTGATATTATAGAAACAGCCCCGGGAACCACACGCGTACACACATCAACTTCTGACCAAGCCCCCGTCTGCCACACAGTCTTTTGCAGCCCCAGGATGAGATTGATCTTCAGGTTTTAGTCAGTCGGACGGCGGACAAGACTCAAGAGTTTTTTATATGCAGGGGCACATTTTTCGAAGGTGGAATGAATTCTGGACTTGTGTATGACGCACTCGCTTATGGGTTTGACTCTTTTGAGAGAGTATAAGCATTACAAGGTGTGGAGAGTGTATGGAAGCCCCTGCTGACCGAAACGGTGTTTAGCTCTATCTTCCTATGATGTAGCAAGAGAAGACTTTTCGAGACACTTGAAAACTTGTTTTATTCGTGATGATCACAAAGCTTCTTAAAACCCTTTATTGATGTTCGGGTTAGTCAAACCGCCAAAGTCGATATGAGCAAATATTTTTATCAATCCTGAGGAGAAAGCCCACTGATATCGAGAATCAAACTCGGAAGGATAGACAGTGTATGGGCATGGTCCTTGCGGTGACCGAATTTTCTGAGATTTGTTTGTGATTTCGACCGAACCACTTATGGTTGCCTACGTTCCCCTCCATAAGAGGAGCTCTGGTCGCCGTAGTTCGGGCTTATCCCGAATGAAAAGAATGAACAGTGAAATTCGGGGATTTGAGGACCTTTGAAGATTTTAAGAATTGAAAGAACATGTCCTCTTGGAGTGTTGCTGGGAGACACGGATGTGAAGCCCCAGTGGGACACTCACGGCAGGTGTCTGCGAAGGAGAAATGAAATATGCTCACATGCAACGTCGAATGAACGGATGGAATTTGCACAATCTTCGCTTGATAATCTTTTGAGCTGGGATGGACTTGGCTCCGCTTTAAGCAATAATCCGTGTTAGATCTCGACGATATTGGAATGAAACTGCTACCCAGTAGGAACTGCGATTGGGTCTCGGGGTTTCGATCGGCCCTTGGGTAATTTAGGATATCATGACCTCTTAAAACGAGAGGTCGGCTAGGCCTTTTGCTGACTGTACCTCTAGAGATGAGAGGTTGGCTTTCAGGGTATGTGTTTAGGAATTCTAAGGTGAGGGGAATCTGTGGTTGCCTCTTTGTTGCCTCTAAGAATGAGAGGTCAATCTTGGCTTTGGCTAAAGGCAAAGGTAAGGGTAATGGGAATGTCCTCTAAAATCGAGAGGACGGCTTGGGATTGGTCAAGGTAGTGGGAATATCCTCTAAGATCGAGAGGATGGCCGGAATTGGTTGAGGTAGTGGTGAGGGGACATCCGTGCTGTCTCTTTATTCACTCTGAGACCCCTCTTTGAGTAACGACCGGATCCTTTGACTTTCGCTTCTGAGAGGATCGCTGGGGACTAAGCTCTCATTCCTTTCTTTTTTTTTCTTTTTTTTGTATATTTTTTTTCTCTCTCTCTTTTTTTATTTTGTCTTTGAGAGGAGCATTTCAGCTAGTCCCCAGGATGGATCATTGCTTTCCGTCGTTCTTGAGCTTGGAGACGGTCAATCTTTCTTTGAATCACGGGAGTCTCAAGGATAGTCCCTCTTCTTCTGGCGAAGGCTAAATGGGTTTCAAAAATGTGCCGATCTTGAAATGAAAGGGTATTATTTGGTGAAGGTACGGTAATGGTTTTCCTAAGGGTGAAGGGTTTCAACCGCAGTCCCTACCGGATGATCCAAACGAGATTGACTCTTCATTGCTTTGCTTAAGCTTACATCGATGAAGATCCGTGCGAATTCATCGAGTCAACAAAATGGTGAGGGTGAAAGAAGATATGTGAACACAGGAGATGCAAGCTGGGGAGTTGATAAGCCCCAATTAGAGAATGATATCAGTTAATTTTCTCACTCCGATTAAATTAAACATTAGTCATTTCAAAACATTAGTCGATGAGCAGCATGTGTGATTATGTAGAATAAGACCATTTCAATTTAAATGTAATGCAGGTGTACAAGTAATGTCTCGAGTCTAGCAAGAATAGAAACAAATATTTTATTCATTGAAATAAAAGACTCATGATACGGGTGTAATAGACTCAAAAATCATAAAACGAAATCTTCTAGCAAGAATAAACAATCTAAAGCCCTACGATGCCTGACTGACTAACTTCTTCACATGAGGAAACTTTAGAGCTGTGGAAAACGATTACCGGCCACCTTAGGAGAAGCTTTCTCAATTCTACCTTCGTCAACCAGCTTCTGAATAAGCAACTTTAGAACGGAACAATCATTGGTTGAATGCCCAGGGTACTGATGATAGTAACAGTACTTACCACGATCCAAATTCGGATTAGGTTTGTTGGGATGATAGTTATCAAGCGGCTTTATCATTTCTCTTCGCATCAATCCATTGAAAGCTTCTTCAGTTGATATCTCGAAGTCATCGAATTCTCGCTTCTTGCGAGGAGAGAACTGATGGAGATCCCGAATATTGCCTCCTTCGTGGGAACTTAGCTCGATCTTCCCTTCATCAATGAGTCCTTGAATGATTATCCTCAACTGTAAGCATGTATGGGTGACATGTCCTGAATATTGGTGATAGTCGCAATATTTGCTTGGATCCAGGTTTTCGTTGTGATGAAGAGGAATATAATTGACTAGTGGCTGAACTAAACCTCCGCTCACCAAAACCTTGAGAAATTGATTCATAGGCATCCCTACCTTTCCCCAATATGCTTTCTTTCTTCCTTTCTGGACTTTCTCTGGAGGGGACTCGGGTATTGCCATCCCTTGCTGGATAGGGCTCACAGCTGGAATAAAGGACATCTGATTCACAGTTACATATGAGGTCGGTCCTGAACGCTGGTCTTGCGGAGATGATAAGCTGAAACCATATGGACTCATTGGTGGTTGTGGAACACTTCCTTGTGGGGGAGCTTGGTCGGGGTGGAATAGCAGTGATCCTTTCTGAGTGAAATAATGACATGACCCTTGGGAATCTGGCTGGTATTGACTCTTCACATCAGGTTGATTAAGAATACTGAAAACCTCAGGGATTGGATGTTCATCTTCAATCTCGGTTTGGACCACAAAAGGTGCCGGGGAAAGAATCTCGTCCTGCCTATCTTCATTCACCCCTTTCATTACATTTCCATTCCCATACTCAACACCGTTGGCCTTGACTATTTCCTCGTATGATCCATCTTCGTGACGAATTATCGTAACCCCTCGGATGCGCATTGCTTCAACAAATCTAGAATGAGTCTCTTCCTCTCGGGCTTTGGCAACTTGGGCAAGCAATTGAGCCTTGCATTCACGAACCATGGCGGCTTCAAGAGCAGCCCGCAACTCTGCTACTGACAGGTCATTCATGTCCAACTGGCCTCAAGTGAGAGGAAATCCAGACTGAGCGGATGGCATATCTCTTGCACCAGACATCTTTGAACAGTGGAATAGACGGGGACTTCGGAGGAAATTGCAAATATTTCAGAGATACGGACTGACTGATCACCCCTCGTAACAGAGCACGCACCCAACTGGTCACTACTACAAAAGGGTAGATTATAAGGTATTGAAGGGAAAATTCGAGGAACAGGAGAGGGAAAGGAACGGGACATACTCGCACAAACAAGCTTATTCATCTTCAAGTATAAATTAGTGTTTTAAATCCTAAGTACGGTTGGAAAAGGGGAAGCCTTTATTCATGCTAACTATACCTCGGGGAAGCCTAGGGACGCAACGTTCAAATTACACTAAATGCCTTGCTTTGAAATATATAATAGGTAATGATACCTATAATCAAATCCTAACATCATTAGGGAACGGAGAGGTTGTCCAAATTTCTAGGGAAATTTGGGCAGCATAACGGGTCTTTTCGAAGAATTTCGAAGAAAAATCCGGCATGACCTCTCGTCGGTGCATGTTGACAATGCGGCATGATCTCTCGTTTAGAACACGCCACGGGAGTGACATGTCCCCACGTGAAATCATGCTGCATTTGGCAACATGCCCACAAGATGCGAGGTTTTGGGGGAAGGTATAAGGACCTACAATATGTTTCAAAAGCAATTCATTTTGTTGTAATAAAAACATTGTATCAAAAACCAACCGTGGGAAAGGTTTAAGTGTGATGCCACCTATAACGCACTATGGGGTTAGGTTTGATTTCAGGCGCTCAAGCGTAGGCGAATTTTATGGCCGTTCGCGATGCCGTCAATCGCACCCGAGGGTTCTAAGTCTAAGTGATGTAGTGTGCGGATGACTATATTCTTTTATTTACAAAAAACAAGATTTTTTTTTATTTTATTTTTTTTTAGAGAAGAAAACACACACACACACCCTCACAGGAGATACAGGGAACAACAATCAAATGAGCCACATTCGATCCAAGGGACTACCCTCAAACCAGCCTTCTGAGTATTTGTTCAGTGGCCACTCCTTGTCGCGTGACACAGGACATCAAGAGACAAAGATGTCGCACGACCTGGGTGGTCACTGAACCAACATTCTGCAACCATCAAATCAGCCCACGCCTCTCCGTGGCAAGAACAAAGCAAGAATATCTAATGCACAACACAATGACCACAAAGCACATAAGGATCACAAGTTTCATAATCAACAAAATGCATGAACCACAAATGATTATCAAAGATGCATACAAAAATGGATGTATTGGATGTCTAATTTAATGGAAGCTTGACCCACTTAACATTTGAAAAATAGGTTTTTCAAAGTCAATTATCCCCAGCGGAGTCGCCACTGAATGTGCGCTCGCCGAAATTTGGATTTCGAAAAAATAAAGGAGTCGCCATGTCGTTTTAAGAGGAAACATTGAAAACCTTTTTAAGAGAGAAAAGTACGGGTTCGGAGGTCAGGTTAGGTGTTGGGAAGAACTGAGAGTTCACCCAACACGCCTCGTTCGTAGACGAGTCTTTCAATTAAACATCCAAGCAAATCCAAAAGTGTGTGAAAGTGTTGACAATGAACAAATGTGGTAAACATGCATTTTATTAATATGAATCGAGGCTTACAACTCGTGAGCCCATTATTTAGGGAGGCCAAATCCCTGCTACAACAATCTAAAACAGATTACAAGAGAAAAGGTTTCTGCAGATGGGTCACGATATGTCGCATAACACATGATACAGATGACCACATATGTCGCGTGACACATGATCACCTTGGAACAATGTGTCGTGTGACATACAGAGGCCATCTGCAGAAACATACACAATGAACACCAGAATCAACAACAACTAACACAGATCTAATTAATTGACTAGATTAGATACTAAATACAGGAATAACGACAAATCGACCCCGGGAGTGTGGATATGGGTAGATCCACACCCCCTTGGGTTTAAACACCAAATTCAAGCAAATATTCAACATTAGTAGCTCAATTATACAGATTAAACAAATTAAACAGAGAGATTGTGATTGGGATTCAGTAATCTAGACAGATAGAGTCTGATTACTAAATCCTAACAGAAGTAGACAATAGAATTATGAAAAATTGAGTAGAAGGAAGAGAGAAGAGGGAGTTTGAGATTCGTTACCCTTGTTGCTTCCATGAATTCTGTATCAAGTTAGATACAGAACCCTTCAATTCGCTGCTTCTAGTCTTGGGATCCTGAGAGAATTGGTGCAAAGGGTCCAAGTGGTTTAGTTTGGGAAATGGGTTTGGATTGGAGGGAATTGGGTAGGTTGAAGGTAGGAGAGAGGGAGAGTTGTGTTTGGGGTATTTGTTACGATGCAATTTCTGCAGAGTAACAGTAGGCTGAAATTGGGATCCATTTCTGAGAGGGGGAGGGTCGTATTTATAGGCTGCAGTTAGTGGTCACCTTGTGTCGCACGACTATACGTAACCACTTTCCATGCCTCGACTTGTTGCGTGACACAAGGTGGCCTCAACCGTTTTTGGCGCCAAAACCAGTTTCTGGAACATTCAGGCCTAAATACCTAAGAAGTCCAAAAAGGTTTATTTGCAACAGGTCCCTTGGCATGAGTAAGGTACCAAAAGGTACTTCCTTCGCGGGAAACTTATGAAATGTTTCTGAAAGTCTCGGGATAGGCCGGGAATTTACCAAAATGCCCCTTAATGCAATTTTATTACATTAAAATGCATCTAAAAGGTTGCGAATTGGATTGGCGTACTTGCAGAAAGCTGTTTTGACATCCATTTGCCATATCTCATAGTCGTAATATGCGGCTATGGCAATTAAAATTCTAACAGACTGAAGCATTGCAACTGTCAAAAAGGTTTCATCATAGTCAATACCATGAATTTGCCTATATCCCTTAGCTACAAGCCTAGCCTTGTAAGTATGCACCTTCCCATCCATGTCGGTCTTCTTCTTGAAGACCCACTTGCACCCTATGGCTTTTACAACTTCAGGTGGATCAATCATGTTTCAAACTTGATTATCGTGCATGGATTGTAATTCGGATTACATGGCTCCTAGACATTTATCCGAATCAGGAGTGGATATCGCCTCTTGATAGGAAGTAGGTTCGTCATTCTCAATGACTTCCACTTCATTACTTTGCGATACGAGAAATCCATATCTCTCGGGTTCGGATCGTAACCTATCCGATCTACGATGGACTTGTGCATCATGAACCGGTTCCACAACTCCTTGTGAACTTGGTTTCGTCTCTACTCTCGGTTCCATGTTATCTTCGGGCTCTTGAACTTCTTCAAGATCAATTTTACTCCCACTAGATTCTTTATTGAGAAACTGTTTCTCAAGAAAAGTACCATATTGAGCAAGAAACACTTTGTTCTCATTGCGGTTGTAAAAGAAATATCCTTTAGATTTCTTAGGATAACCAACGAAAATAACTTTGTCAGATTTTGGTGCTAACTTATCGGAGACAAGCCTTTTCACATAAGCTTCGCAGCCCCAAATCTTCATGAAAGATAAATTTAGTGTGAACGCAACAGTCTCTAATGCATGTCCCCAAAAGAAAACAGGAAGGTCAACTTGACTCATCATCAAATGAACCATGTCCAACAAGGTTCTATTCCTCCTCTCAGATACACCATTCCATTGTGGTGTTCCGGGTGGAGTCAACTCTGAAACAATTCCACAGTTTTTTAGATGATTGTCAAACTCTTGGCTTAAATATTCACCACATTGATCGGATCAAAGTACTTTAATAGTTTTTCCAAGTTGATTTTGTACTTCATTTTGAAAAATTCTAAATGTCTCAAACGCTTCACTTTTGGACTTCATCAGATAGACATAGCCATATCTAGATAAGTCATCAGTGAATGTAATGAAATACCGAAATCCTCCCCTAGAAATGCTACTTAATGGTCCACATACATCCGTATGTACTAGGGCCAATAGGTCACTAGCCCTTGCACTACTCTTAGTGTAGGGTGGTTTGGTCATTTTTTCCAATAAACAAGATTCACATACCTCATATGATTCATAATTATGTGAGTCTAAAAGTCCATCTTTATGGAGTTTAGAAATACGTTTCTCATTTATATGACCAAGCCGGCAATGCCACATGAACTTTTTGTTCACATCATTCGGTTTAGATTTCTTATTCACATGATAAATATTTTCAACATCATTTTGTTTCTCAACATCAAGGATATAAAGGTCATTAAATGAATTTTCAATACAATAAAACATATCATTTAAATAAATAGAAAACTTCTTATTCTTAATAAAAAACTATATCCTTCATTATCCAAACAAGAAACAGAAATAATATTCCTACTCAAATCCGGAACGTAATAACAATTGTTCAAAACAAGTACTAGTCCACTAGATAAAGTAACATCATATGTTCCTACGGCTAATGCAGCAACTCTTGCTCCATTCCCCACATGTAGGTCCACTTCACCTTCTTTTAGTAGCTTTCTATTCTTTAGTCCTTCCGCATTTAAACGAATGTGAGATCCACATCCGGTATCCAATACCCATGAACTAGAAATAGAAAGGAAAATATCTATCATATAGATACCTAAATCAGTAGCAATCGTATTGCCCTTCTTCGCTTTTAGGCCTTCCTTATAAGCTTTGCAATTTCACTTCCAATGAAAAACCTCTTGGCAATGGTAGCAAATTGCATCCTTTTGAGACACTTTGGGTCTAGCCTCTTCGGCATTGGCTACTTTTGCCTTAGGTTTAGCAACTTTTGCTTTACCTATTTTGCCTTTTTTTAACCCTTTTCCTTTGTTAACCATTAACACATTTGTGGTACTTGGTTTCTTGATATTTTTCTTTGCAGTCTTAAGCATCGTATGCAATTCTGAAGGATTCTTATCCATGCCACTCATGTTATAGTTCATAATGAAATGACTATGACCTTAAGGCAATAAATTCAATATCGTATCCGTAGCTAGTTCCAAACTCATAGGATACCCAAGCCTTTCAAGGTGCTCAATGTATCCTTTCATCTTAAGGACATGAGGACCAACCGACTGCCCCTCTTGCATCTTGCATGCATTAAGGGCCTTCACCACAACATACCTCTCTTGCCTTGCTTGTACTTGGAAAATTTCCTTTAAGCGTTGTGCTAGGTCAAAAGTAGTTTCCAAGTGTTCAAGGTCCTTCTGAAAAGCCTTACACATGGTGGCAAGCAACATCATTAGAATCATCAACATGTTTCTTATGTCGCTCCCTATCTGCCCTTACAGCATTGGCAGCAGGTTCAGTAGGAATGGGTTCGTCAAGAACGTACAGTTTCTTCTCTTGCCTTAGAACAATTCTTAGGCTTCTGATCCAATCAGAATAGTTTGTACCCTTCTCTCCCAGCTTGTCCTTCTGAAGGACGGATCACAGTGATAAGGGTTGATTATTGTGAGATGCCATTCTACAATAAAACATGCAAACAATATGAGCACATATAAGTATCAAAACATTTACTATCTAAGAGAAAAATAATGTATTTCACAAATACTCCCACTAAATTATACACCTTCAAATACAAGCATGTATCATATAATTATAATGGGCTAAGATCCATATTTCATTTGATTTTTGTTTAACTGAGTCAATGCCCGAAATCAAGCTATTTAGGTAGATAACATCAATCATATCATATATGACTCTTAGATCTTTTATTAGATTCTAGACATCATATGTCAACATATGTTTTAATCTCATCTATGCCTTGGGTCAAAACTCTTTTAAAAACACCAATTAAGTTTAACCTTTTTCAAACGTATGAGACACAGAACGATGCACCCAACTGAGTCGAAACTACATCAACCGTTATCTCTTCTTGATCACATATTTAGATATAATGATGCACCTAACTGAGTCAATACTACATCAAAATACCCGAATATTTCTCAAGTGTTCTAATCAAGGGGTGGCATAAAACTTAAACATTTAAGAAGGTTTCTCATATAGCAACAAACATCGCATGGTTGTATATGAAATTTATGTGTACATAATTATGAACATGGGATTTCCCATAACATCCTACTTTAGGATCAACCAAATAGTCATGTAACAAATAACAATTATCAATTACATAATTATTCAATTCTCAAAATTTAAGAATTCAAATAATCATGTTAATATATTAAAAATGAACATCAAATCCTAAACAAACAATTAGTTTCAATTTGAGAATTTACTAATCTAATTAATCAAATTAAAGAGATCAATAACCCATGTAGAAGATCAATTACATTAATCAACTATTAATCATATTCATGTTATATCGTGTATAATTATTTTCACAAAACAACACACATAAAATCATCAATCTATATCAAATAGCATGTTAAATCATATAATCCAATTATATCTAACATGCCAATTTTGACCTAATCATGATTAAACCCAGCTCTGATACCACTGTTTGGTTTTGGGGTTACATGCGCAGCGGAAGATTTAGCAAATTCACAAAACCCTTGCCATGAATCCATTTAACATGAAGAGAATAAAACTATGAAATATATTTACTAACCTTGGTTGCGAGATTGTCTTTTGTACACGATTCGTAATTCACCTTTTGAGTCGTAGACGAAACTTTGATCTTCTTCCTTATTCTTCGTTGTGATGAAACTACAACGCTAGGCCTTCAAGATTTAGGTAATAAAACAATCACCCTCTATGGTAATCCACACGCGAACGAACCAAGATCGAATCTTTTTGGATTGCTATATGATCCCCGATTGTTGAAACACTTTTCAACAATCTATGGCTAATATGGAATTAAATCTAGGGTGTTTTGATATTTGATTCGTAATCAAAATCAAGAGATTTTGTTTCTCAAGCCCTAAATTTCGTGTGTCTTGGAATAGGCAAAAGGATTATATTTATACTTTACAAATATCCCTAACCATTAGGAAGAAGAGTCCTTTTCCAAGCTAAAACAGATGAAACGGGGGCTGGGCGGTCGCCCACATTGTTCCTGGCGGTCGCCCAGCAGAACAGCCTTTTTGTCATCTTTCAAAAACTAGGTTGGGTGGTCGCCCACAAGGGTCTGGCGGTCGCCTAGTCGAACAGCCTTTTATGCTTGTTTCAAAAACAACCTGTGCGGTCGCCCAAACATACCTCGGCGGTCGCCCAGGTGAACAGTTGACTTGTAGGCGGTCGCACACTCTGCTCACCGGCGGTCGCCCAGTTGATCAGTTCCATATTTGAGTCAATTTCAATCCGTTCTTTGTGTGTGACCCTTTAGGAATTGTATTTTATGTTCGTAGTGAGTTGAAACATCAACCTCACAAGACGTAAGTGGTTTCTAGCAAGCCATTATGTCCACCCAAATAAATATAACATCAAAGCTTGATTCCTTGATAGATCAATGTCACAATCTCTTTGTCACACGATGTCAAATTGAACATAAGTCATGATCCATGTCAACTTATATTGTTCAATGCTTTCTCGATTCCGAATATGTTGATAATCCAAGTACATTTGCTCACTATCAAATCTCTTGAGTGTGGCCACACAATTCATCAACACTATTCATCGAGGGGCACAAGCAGACAACTCTCTTAACGAGGGACAAATCCCATCTTGACTTATCATTCTTCCCTACAAGAATCCAGTCGTGCAACCATAGCCCTTATTGCTATCCTATTAAAGAAAGTGTTAGACTACATCAAACACAACGTTCATCATGTGGAAGACGATGATAATTTCAGGTGTTAAGGATTCCAATGACACGACTATCATGAGATTTAATCATGACATATAGGACCATAGACCATGTCATATTTCTCATAGATGGATCGGTCAAGTACTTTTTTCTCTAACAAGTACCAATAAGTGTAATGTGCATCGCCACACACATAATCATCTCCATGATTATCCGTTACCAACTTATACTAGTTATTCATAATAACTAGGGACACAGAATATTATAATAAACATGTACAGAATATAATACTCAAGATAAACATTCTCTATTATAAATGGTAAAGATGATTACATAACGGTATAAGTTATGAGTCAAAATAACTATACGCCTAGGGCATTACACCAACAGAGGAACACCGGCACCATGCTGCCAGAAGACCCTCTCTCCCAGATACATCGCGTCACAGGTGAGGCCCCGTAGAAGCTTCCACTAGCTCGTCACCCAAGGTTCACCCTCCAACTCATCCTCGCCATGCCGCGACCAAGGATACAACTGGCAACCATCCGGGCTACCCCACTCCAAAAACCTTTGCACCTCCACATAGGTGACCGTGACCTTCCCCCTACAACCCCTCCTCTTCCTCAAAGAACGTGCCCAGCATAGCATGGCAGGATACCTAATCATAGCCTCGTCGTGTCAATCCCATGCCTAGCACTGAAAGATCTCGTAGCACCACACCTACCACAAAAAAGAAGATAACGCTCATAAAATAAAAAGGAGAATGATGAAACGCTAAATTACAAAAGCGATAAACTCATACCTACAAGGCAAAGTCAAAGCATCCCAAGGAGCTGACCGCGCCCCTGCTGAATTTGTCCAAGGCAAAATAGAGCTCGGCCAGGCCTGCCTCTCCCCAAGCAATGTCGCACATCCTCTCTAAATCCACCAAACTCTCAAGGAGAGGGAAAAGAGCGGTGGTGGAATGGTTTGAGAACAAAGTCTCAGAAAGAGCAAACCAGAGAAATGAGCGCTCCAGCTACTCCGCCGATACTCCCCCCGGACCTCGTCGGTACTCCCCGATGTTGGCCGTAATCGACACCTCCACATCGTGGTATAACATGCCCAAACCCTTACGAAGCAAAGGTGTAAATCCTAGCAGCTCGATCAGACGCTCATCTGACATCCGATCACTCCATCTCACCGATTTCCCCTTAAAGGAGAGATCGGTAATAGCAAAAAAGTCTACGGGAGTCACGGTCGTCTCCCCCCAGCCGAAATGAAAGGTGTGCGTGGTATCCCACCAATACTCTGACAAAGCCAAAAAAACACCCTTGTTTTTCTGAGTCTCCGCTAACCCAGCCAGATTCTCCACAAACACGTTCAATCCCGAGTTAATGACCAACCTCCGAGGACTAGGTCTCCCCTCCCAAGAGATATCGGGCATATTCCTCCAAACCTCAACAACGGCCTCGAGGGACCCCTACGACTTCATCTTCTTTGCCATCCCGGACAAAGGCACCACCTCCTGCAGGTAAACAGAGCAAAGGTACGTCAATACAATACTTAACAAATATAAACACAAACAAAATCCGTTCCTACATGGCACATTTTACAACAAAAATCGTTCCTACACGGAAAATTATACAACAAAAACCGTTCCTACATGGCACACATTTACAAAAAAATCTGTTCCTACACGGCACATTTTACAACAAAAACCATTCCTACATGGCAAATAAACAAAAACCCTTCCTACATGGCACACAAACAAAAACCGTTCCTACTCGTCGCACATTTTACAACAAAAACCGTTCCTACACGGCACATTTTTCACATATAAACACAACAAAAACCATTCCTACACGACACACATTTTACAACAAAAACCATTCCTACACGGCAAGTTTTCACACAAAGTCCATCCTTACACGGCACAAGTTCACAACAAAAGACCGTTCTCACGCGGCACATACAAAACACACCATCAAGGTACAAGTCACCCAAACATGCAAAAATTCCATTTTAAGGAGAGACTTTATTTTCACAAATAAGAGCTAAACTCCACATTTTTTGACAAAAATTCACATACCCACAATCCATACACGTTCAATTTCAACAATTCATCATCAATTTCACAACAGAATCACATCAAACATAAAACCCCCAAATTTGCAAGAACCAAACCCTAGTTCTAGCATACATCATTCAAAGTAAAAATCAAAGACAAAATTTGATTTCTCACGTCCATTTTCTCTTTCCCTCTCGAATTGTGCACCTCCATATCCGGATACAACTCATCCGGATTGATGGTAGAAGGTGTGTAGGGGGAGGAATTTCATTGTTAATCCAACCTCTTCTTCATGGCCTCTCGGCCCCTTTGGCGACGACCTCTCCTATTTCCTTCCGCCATGATGAAAATCTATCAATATGGGAGGATTTTCTTGGGAAAACTAGGCTGAACAATGGAGATTTCTCCTCACTCTCTCTCTCTTCCTCCGCGGCTAAAACTGAAGAAATGGGATGAAATGGCGATCTGTCCAAACGGATTCTGTTTAAAAAACACCTGATTTACGTACAAGTCCATACGGACCTCTTTATAAATGCAAGGTCTGTCCGTGCGGACATCCTTGCAAGCCTAGGCAATTCCCCCTTTTGCCCTTACAATCTTTGCCCTTGGCTGTCCAAAGGCCATTTCCTGCAGAAATCATGCAATTTGGATGCAATTTGGTCCATAAACAAACAAAACCTATCCCCAACCGTCATCGTAAGCCCGGATCTCACCCTTACTAAGAGGCAAAATGCTCTCGGCCATCAGTGTAAGCCCGAAGACCCTTTTCCCTAACAAATAAATACCGGCCATCATCGTAAGTCCAACACAAAACAAATCTCAAACTTAAGGTATAAACGCCTTCGAAAAACAAACTTAATGTACAAACGCCTTCTAAAAACAAACTTAAGGTACAAACACCTTCAAAAAACAAACTTAAGGTACAAATGCCTTCGAAAAACAAACTTAAGGTACAAACGCCTTCGAAAAACAAACTTATGGTACAAATGCCTTTGAAAAACAAACTTAAAGGTACAAATGCCATCGAAAAACAAACTTAAGGTACAGACGCCTTCGAAAAACAAACTTAAGGTACAAACGCATTCGAAAAACAAACATAAGATACAAATGCCTTCAAAAATCTCACTTAGGTACAAATGCCTCAATACCTCGAACCTCATACGGCCCTTAAACTGTATTCACACACGAACTACGATCAGGCTTGATTCCCACTCGCGATACGTAGGAATCCTACCAAAGGGTCCAGCCTTCCGACCGACACGGTCATTTTCTCTCTCCCGACAAGTGATCCAGATCGGGATTCTTATTCTTATCGATGACCCCACTTCCTCCCTAAGTGACGTCGCTGAGGGGCTTCTGTAAGTACCCCAATCCGGACCGCTCTCTATTTGAGCATACGAGAAACACCGAGGATTCACTCATTCGTGATCCCAAAGACCCGTAAATGTCCAAAAGGTCCAAACTGACCAAGAAAACCAAGGGAGGACCTTTCAGGCATAAAAAGGGGATTCAAGGACGCTGCAGGAATGACAAAAAAGTCAAAAATCTATCAAACCACAGCCATGTCCATACCGACACATGTGTAAAAGCATTGTATGTCTGTACGGACAACCTTATTAACACGCCAAAAATTCCCCAAATCCAGGAAAGGACAGGAAAAAATTGATCAATGGGATGTCCGTACTGACACATATGTAATTATGGTAAGTCCGTACGGACACATTTGCACATTTTCAGTCCCTATAATTACCAGCCTCCCCCATCTCATTTCTCACAACAACAAGCCTTCCCAGCCTTCCCCCTTCAATCCAGAAGCAATTTCCAGTCAATCCGAGGTGTTTCGAGGCATCTCGAGGCATCTCGAGTCATCCTGAGGCAATCCTGGTCCATTTCGGTCGACCTCCTAGCGTCCCATAAACCCTATGCATCCCCAATCTACCTATACCCACTCACCAAACTCCAAACACCCAACAAACGGCTCAAAATGGTCAAAATCCGTGAGTCTAGCGATTATGAACGAGAGCTAACTAGGGGAGGTTCTGCCCAAGTGAGTGCAGAATTTTACTCCTCTTTAAACCCCTGAGTATGATACGAGAGTTAATTAGGGGAGATTTTTCCTTAAGTGAGGGAAAAACTTCTCTCCTTTTTAAACACCCTCAACCAAACACATTCCTCCTACAAACCCAAGGAAGATAGAACGTAACCAACATTGGTGAGATCTCCTTACTTTAAATAATGTTTTAAATTTCAAGTCTTTAAATACATTATTGCTTTAAATATACTGTTTACAATGTAGTCTTTATTTACTATATTCGTACACCAAAACTGTCCAAACGATCCCACTAGACATTCCATTGAACTATGGAGGTCTAACGGTGATAGCGGTTTGTTAATATTCCCTGCACAGAAAGACTCATGAAAATGAGGCGACTCTAGTGAGCACAAAAAATCTCTTCCCCAGGCGTAATGTGACCTCTGAATTCAAAAATCTCATCGCATAACGAAAAGCCTTTTCTTAATGTTTTGGGAATAATCAAAACGGCGTGGCGACTCTAGACACATTTTCCAAATGCGAAAGGCCGTCTGCGCATCCGTATCGGGTAATTTCAGCAGTGCAATTGATCCAAGAGCAGCTCTTGCAGTGCATTCGTATCTCCTTACGATTTGTCCTGATGGCTTTATATCATTAGGTCCGAGTCCAAGAGCGCTTAGGACTTTTCTTGGCAGAAGATTAATTGACGAACCATTATCAATTTAGATTCGAAGCATTTTGTGGCTAAGTACCTTGGCAGTGACGTACAAGGCTTCGTGACGATTCGTTCCATATGGTGGCAAGTCTAAATCAGTAAAGGAGATGACATTGCCAAATTGGACTTTGCCAATCATTTAAGTGAGGTTCTCCGGTGTGGTATCACTTGGCAATATGGCTTGGGCTAAGGTTTTTGATAGCATGTCACGATGTTTATGTGAAGCCCCGATGAGGTCCCAATTGGAGATATTGTAGGTGTTAGTGCTCTAGGCCTATAGAGATAGACCTTTATGTAATGTCATTGTTCATTTATATATGAGATTGTTTCTTTGATTATTATATGCGTTTGCATGTTTACTTTAATAATCGTGTCCCTAGTACTTATGAAGCACTAGTATGAAGTCTAATGGATAATCATGTGATGATTATATGCATAGAGATGCACATTAGATTCATGGGTACTTGTTAGAGAACAAGGTACTGGACTTGACCCATTATGAGATTTATGTCATGGTCGTATGTCATAAATAAATCTCATATAGTCATATCATTGATATCCTTTGACCTGAGATTATCATCGTCTTCCACTCGATGAATGTCATGTTTGATATAGTTTAACGTTGTCTTTAACCGGATAACAATAAGGGCTATTATTGGCATGATATGATTCTTGTTGGGAAGAATGATAAGTCAAGATGGAAATTTGTCCCTCGTAAAGAGAGATGTTTGCTTGGCCACTCGTAAGTAAGATTGATGTAGTGCATGGCCATGCCCGAATGAATTAATATGATTAATGTCATTCGATTAATCAATTTACTTGGTAACGAGAAAGCATTGAACAATATGAGTTGACGTGGACCATGACTCATGTTCAATATAACATCGTGTGACAAAGGGATTGTGATATGTTCTATGTAGGAAATCGAACTATGCATTATATTAATTGGGTAGGCATGATGGCTTGCTAGAGTCCGCTCATGTCTTATGAGGATCGATGTGATCGAACTCATTGCCAACTTAATATAGTCCTATGGGGTCACACGCATCGAACGAATTGTCAAAAATGAAGATTATGGAATCTGGGCACATGGGCGACCGCACAGGTGTACCATGGGCGACCGCCCACAAGTCAATGGTTGACTTGGGCGACCGCTCAAAGGGTCATGGGCGACCGCACATGTTTATTCGAAACCAAGGCATTGGAGACTGTCTTGATGGGCGACCGCCCTTGCCATTATGGGCGACCGCCCATGTTGGTTTTCGAATGAGGGTTGTAGGTTCTATACTCATGGACGACCGCCCATGCCTAAGTGGGCGACCGCCCATGTGCCGAACTGTGCTGAAACCGTTTCAGTTAGGGTTTTTAATAGGGTATAATATATATAGAGTATATATAGTATCCCTCTTCAACCCTAGCAGCCAACCCACGAATTTGAGCTTAGAGAAACACAAGATTAGAGAGGATTTTCAATTGTGAATTGAAAATCATCACATCAATTCCATAATACTTTATAGATTGAAAAGGTTTCAATCAAGGGTCTAGCAATCCTCCTAGAAAGAGTTCTAGGGTTCGTTCATCGCGTGGATACTCGTAGAGGATCTTCGCAACTCAAGATCTTTCGTTCGTGGTTCAAGGATTGTTAATTGAAGATTTGCTGATTCTTCAATTTGGAGTTAGAGCACGTATATCAACGACAAAGGCACTCAAGGTTGGTAACCCTAATTCATACTTCTTAATTATTCATCTAGAGCGGATTCTAGGGCTTTGGGTATTCGAGTTATTTGCATTATTCCGCTGCGCTTGGACCCTCGAAACCCAACAGTGGTATCAGAGCCCCGTTCATGATGTTTATATTAGAAAATAATGATAATTAGATAATGGGATTATGTTAATTTTCATGATGTGTATGATCTAGAATGTGAAATTGTATGAGTTTTGCTTGTGAAGTAATTGTATATACTGATATACCATGATTATGAAATTAAAATATATGATTAATATGATTAATCTAGATTATGGGATGTCAATTTCATTAATATGGTTAATGTGATTAATCTAGGATATTTGTGAAGTGTTACTTAGTATATTGGCTGGACACCAAAACCTTCCCCACAGGCACTTCGATGGAAGTGTGGGATAAATTTGGAGCACGTGGCCGCGTACTAGTAATTACTGATCAAATGTGATTTGTGTTGTATCATTCCATGTTCATAATTATGCTCATATAGTTTTTCATGAATCAACCTTGCCATGTTAATTGATAAACATGAAAAATTGAACCTTCTTTGAAATTTTGAGTTTGTTTATGCTACCCACTTTAAACACTTGTGAGTACACGGGTAGTTTTATGTAGGCTCGCCATAGCGAGGTACATTAATTCTATCTTTGTATGATCAAGATGAGCAAATAGTGATTGCTATACGTTTAAAATGGTTGAACTCAATAAGGCTATCAAAACAGTTTTGGGCCTAAGGCATAAGATGAGATTGAAACATGTGACATATGATGTCTATAATCTCATAAAAGATCTAAGAGTCATATGTAGATATGATTGATAAATGTTATCTACCTTTTTAGTTTAATTTTGAGCAGTCGTGCCATAGCCGACTTGAAATTAAATTAAAGTTGGGTCTTAGCCTATTAAATTATATTATGCATATTTGCATAAGAAGGTTATATAATTTAGTGGGAGTATTTATGAAATACGTTATTTAATCTCTTAAATGAAATCGGTACTTATATGTGTTCATATGTGTTGCATATTTTGGTTGAAGAAATAGCATTAAACTATAATTAATCCTTATTATTGCGATTCGTCCTTATGAAGGACAAGTTCGAAAAGAACGGTACAAGTTATTCTGATTTGATCAGATGCTCAAGAAGTGTTCTTAAGCAAAATTGTACGTTCTTGACGAATCTATTCCTGCTGAACCCACTGCAAACGTTGCAAAGGGCAGATAAGGAGCAACATAAGAAACATAGAGATGATTCCTATGATGTTATTTGCCCTATACTTGCCACCATGTTTAAAGGCTCTTAAGAAGAACCTTGAACACGTGGAAATTGCTTTTGTTCTAGCACAACGCACAAAAGGAAATGTTCCAAGTGCAAGCTAGACAAAAGATATATGTTGTGGTGAAGGCTTTTAATGCATGAGATGCAAAAGGGAGCAATCCGCAAGTGTGTTAATGGTTAACACAAGAAAGGGGTTCAAAAGGGAAGGCAAAGAAGGTAAAGCAAAGGTTGCTAAACCTGGGGCAAAAGTTGCAAAAGCCTAAGAGGCTAAACCCAAAATGTCTCAAAAGGATGCATTTTGCTATCATTGCAATGAGATTGTCTTTGGAAGCAAAGTTGCAAGGCTAATTAGGAAGGCCTAAAATGAAGAAGGGCAATATGATTGCTACCACTTCAAGTATCTATATGGTAGATATTCTCTTTTCGACTTCTTGTTCTTGGGTATATGATATCGGATATAGATCCCACATTTGTTTAAATGTGCAAGAAATAAAGAATAGAAAGCTACTCAAAGAAGGTGAATTAAACCTATGTGTGGTAATGAAGCAAGAGTTGCTGCATTAGCCGTAGGGACTTATGAAGTCACTCTACCTTGTGGACTAGTACTTGTTTTGAACAAGTGTGACTACGTTCCGGATTTGAATAGGAGTATTATTTTGTTTCTTATGAGGATGATGAAGGATATAATCTTCTTATTGAGAATAAGAAGCTTTATATTTATTTAATGATATGCCTTATTGTAATGCATATATCATTGATTGATCTTCATATCCTTGATGTTAAGATACAAAATAATATTGAAGATATCTATAATATAAGTGTGAAATCTAAACCGAATGATGTGAACAACACGTTCGCATGGCATTGCCGGCTTGGTCATATAAATGAGAAACGTATAATCTAAACTCCATTAACATGGACATTTAGACTCATATGATTATGAATCATTTGAGGTATGTGAATCTCGTTTATTTGGTAAAATGACCAAACCACCCTACACTAAGAGTAGTGGGAGGGCTAGTGACTTATTGATCCTAGTACATGAGATGTACGTGGACCATTAAGCAGCATTGCTAGGGGAAGATTTTGATATTTCATTACATTCACTAAAGACTCATCAAGATATGACTATGTCTATCCGATAAAGTCCAAAGGTGAATTGTTTGGGATGTTTCGAACATTTCAAGATGGAATACGAAACAACTTGGCAAAACTATTAAAGTACTTCAATTAGATCGAGGTAATGAATATTTGAGCCAAGGGTTTGACAATCATCTCAAAACTGTGAAATCGTTTCATAGTTGACTCCATGCGGAACACTACTGAGAATGGTGTGTCTGAAGGGAGGAATTAAACCTTGTGGGACATGGTTTGATGATGTGTCAAATTGACTTTCCTATTTCCTTTTGAGGATATGCATTAGAAATGATGCGGTTACACTGAATCGAGTCCCTACTAAATCGGCTCCTAAGTCACCACATGAGATGTGGCATGGAAGAATGTCTTTCATGAAGATTTGGGGTTGCGAATCTTATGTGAAGAGACTTGTCTCTGATAAGTTAGCACCAAATCTGACAAGGTTATTTTCAGATATTAGTTTTACAACCGCAATGAGAACAAAGTGTTTGTTTCTCTATATGATTCGTTTCTTGAGAAACAGTTTCTCAATAAAGGATCTAGTGGGAGTAAAATTGATCTTGAAGAGTTCAAGAACCTGAAAATAACATGGAACCAAGAGTAGAGATGGAACCAAGTTCACAAGGAGTTGTGGAACCGGTTCAAGTTACACAAGTCCATCGTAGATTGGATAGGTTACAGTCCGAATCCGAGAAATATTGATTTCTCATATCGGAAAGTAATAAAGTGGAAGTCATTGAGAACGACGATCCTACTTACTATCTAGAGGCGATGTCCACTCCTAATTCGGATAAATGGTTAGGAACCATAGAGTCTGAATTACAACCCATGTCTGATGATCAAGTTTGAAACTTGATTGAGCTACCTGAAGAAATAAAGGGTACAAGTAGGTCTTCAAGACCGACATGGATGGAAGGTGTATACTTTCATGACTAAGGATTGTAGTAAATGGATTTAGGCAAATTCATAGTATTGACTATGTTGAAACCTTTTTACCCATTACAATGCCGAAGTCTGTTAGAATTTCAATTGTCATAGTCGCATATTATGACTATGTGATATGACAAATGGATGACAAACGACTTACCTAAATGGAAAGATTCTTAAGGATGTGTACAGTACACAACCCGAAGGTTTGTCGATCCAAGAAATTCTAATAAAGTATACATGTTGCATAGATCCATGAGATGGGTTGAAGCAAGCTTCGAGGAGTTGGAATCTTCATTTTGATGAATCGGTCAAAGAGTTTGATTTCATCAAGTACGAAGATGAACATTGTGTATACATGAAATTCAGTGGGAGCATAGTATTATTTTTATTGTTATATAACAATGATATCTTACTCATTGAAAACAAAGTTCCGACACTTAAGACTGTCAAGTCTTGGTCAAGGAAAGGTTTCTCAATGAAAGATATGGGTGAAACCGCTTACATCCTTGGTATCAAGATTTATAGAGATAGATCAAGAAGGATGATTGGTTTGAGTCAAAGTACATATATTGACAAGGTCCTTAGAAGATTTTGAATGGAATATTCTAAGAGAGGGAACTTGTCAATGGATCATGGTATTACTGTTAGCGAGACTCAGTGTCCCATGACAACTGATGAGCAAAAAGAGAATGAATGAAGTTCCATATGCTCCGGCATTTGGATCTGTCATGTATGCCATTATTTGTACTAAGACCCGACGTCTCGTATGCTTTGAGCATGACGAGTCAATACCGATCTGATTCTGGTGAGAACCATTGGATAGCAGTCAAGATGATCCTTACAGTACTTAAGAAGAATTAATGATACGTTCTTGGTATTTGAAAGGTTGGAAATTTATCTTGTTGTAAAGGTTACACAGATGCTAGCTTCCAAACTGACAAAGTTAATTAAAATCGCAATTAGGATTTGTGTTTATGTTTATTGGAGATGCGGTTTTGTTGGAAGAGTTCCAAGCAGAAAAATCGTAGCCGATTCTACTATTAAGGCCGAATTTTAGCAACATATGATGTAGCTAGAAGAGGCAGTTTGGATCAAAAGTTCATTAGTGTTTTGGAATTGTTCCAAGTATCACTAATCCGGTTGAACTTTGTTGTGACAATTGTGGTGTCATTTGTGCAAGCAAAAGAACCAATGTCACATCAACGATCCAAACACATTTTGAGACATTTCCACCTCATTCGAGAAATCTGTGAAAGGGAAGACGTTAAGATATGCAAAGGTACCAATGGATGACAACATTTTGGACCCTCTCACCAAGCCTTTGCCACAAGCTAAACATGATGGTCATGTTAGGTCCATGAGTATAAGATACATGAATGATTGGGCCTAGTGCAAGTGGGAGACTGTAGGTGTTAGTGCTCTAGGCCTATAGAGATAGACCTTTATGTAATGTCATTGTTCATTTATATATGAGATTGTTTCTTTGATTATTATATGCGTTTGCATGTTTACTTTAATAATCGTGTCCCTAGTACTTATGAAGCACTAGTATGAAGTCTAATGGATAATCATGTGATGATTATATGCATAGAGATGCACATTAGATTCATGGGTAATTGTTAGAGAACAAGGTACTGGACTTGACCCATTATGAGATTTATGTCATGGTCGTATGTCATAAATAAATCTCATATAGTCATATCATTGATATCCTTTGACCTGAGATTATCATCGTCTTCCACTCGATGAATGTCATGTTTGATATAGTTTAACGTTGTCTTTAACCGGATAACAATAAGGGCTATTATTGGCATGATATGATTCTTGTTGGGAAGAATGATAAGTCAAGATGGAAATTTGTCCCTCGTAAAGAGAGATGTTTGCTTGGCCACTCGTAAGTAAGATTGATGTAGTGCATGGCCATGCTCGAATGAATTAATATGATTAATGTCATTCGATTAATCAATTTACTTGGTAACGAGAAAGCATTGAACAATATGAGTTGACGTGGACCATGACTCATGTTCAATATAACATCGTGTGACAAAGGGATTGTGATATGTTCTATGTAGGAAATCGAACTATGCATTATATTAATTGGGTAGGCATGATGGCTTGCTAGAGTCCGCTCATGTCTTATGAGGATCGATGTGATCGAACTCATTGCCAACTTAATATAGTCCTATGGGGTCACACGCATCGAACGAATTGTCAAAAATGAAGATTATGGAATCTGGGCACATGGGCGACCGCACAGGTGTACCATGGGCGACCGCCCACAAGTCAATGGTTGACTTGGGCGACCGCTCAAAGGGTCATGGGCGACCGCACATGTTTATTCGAAACCAAGGCATTGGAGACTGTCTTGATGGGCGACCGCCCTTGCCATTATGGGCGACCGCCCATGTTGGTTTTCGAATGAGGGTTGTAGGTTCTGTACTCATGGGCGACCGCCCATGCCTAGGTGGGCGACCGCCCATGTGCCGAACTGTGCTGAAACCGTTTCAGTTAGGGTTTTTAATAGGGTATAATATATATAGAGTATATATAGTATCCCTCTTCAACCCTAGCAGCCAACCCACGAATTTGAGCTTAGAGAAACACAAGATTAGAGAGGATTTTCAATTGTGAATTGAAAATCATCACATCAATTCCATAATACTTTATAGATTGAAAAGGTTTCAATCAAGGGTCTAGCAATCCTCCTAGAAAGAGTTCTAGGGTTCGTTCATCGCGTGGATACTCGTAGAGGATCTTCGCAACTCAAGATCTTTCGTTCGTGGTTCAAGGATTGTTAATTGAAGATTTGCTGATTCTTCAATTTGGAGTTAGAGCACGTATATCAATGACAAAGGTACTCAAGGTTGGTAACCCTAATTCATACTTCTTAATTATTCATCTAGAGCGGATTCTAGGGCTTTGGGTATTCGAGTTATTTGCATTATTCCGCTGCGCTTGGACCCTCGAAACCCAACAGATATGGGCTTGTGTCTTCTTTTGTTGTGCAAGAAGTATAACATCAGGCTCGGCAGGTGGTGAAGCCTTTATTTTCTTGGGGTCTTTCTCCCTTGGATCTTTGTTTGTTATGAGCTGCTTGGACCAGGTTAGAAGATTTATGGAGTTCCTCTTTCCAACACTTTTTTCTAAAATTTTATCCCAAGACAACATATAACAAAAATAACTATCATTATTAAACTTAGGAGAGCTCTCGTCTACAAGTGTTATTAGATGAGTAGAATCCTCAACATCATTCCCTAAGTGTATGACATTCACACCCCCATTAATAGGAAGGGGGTTATCAACAACATTAGGGATACCTATCGCCCTTTTATAAATCATGTTTTGAATCACATCCTTCAAGTAGTAGCACTAGTTGGTGTTATGGACAGTGATATTATGGAACTTGCAAAAGAGATGATGAGCGTGATTAACGGGAAGTTCTCTTCTTGGGGGTCCAATCTCTCTTGTTTGGATTTTACCTTCTCCTACGAGGACATCAAATAGACCTTCTTGTGTGATTCCCTCAAGCTTTTCATAGTGTCTTTCATTCTTCTTTTTTGGAGGAGGGGGCACATCAGAATACTTTCCAGTTCTGGGATGGTTAATTGCGATGGCATTGATTGAAACATCCTTAGTGTTGGAAGAGGTAGACCCTTTATTGTAAAGGAAACCTCTATCCATTTTTGTTTCTTTCTTGTTCTTGATGAGGTCGTCAATCCGAATTCCGGATTTGTGGAGCTCAATAAAGCTAGGGAAGTAATTACCGCCTAACTTTTCTTGGAATTTCTCAAGAAGGCATTAAAGGAAAATGTGAATTTGTTCTTCAAGATGTGGCCTATCCATGATTTCAATAATCTTAGCCCTCCACCTCCTAGCATAATCATTGAAATATTCATTGTAATATTACATGGTTGGTTCTAGATCCCTCCTAATAGGGTGATATTTAGAGTTATCTTGAAACTGTTTCTTGAAAGTTCTACATGCAAGTGACCAATAAAGTCTAATGGGTAAGGAAATGTCATGAACCAATCCTTTGTAGACCTTCCAAAGTTTGAGGAAAGCATTCGGCTAGCATATGATCATCAATACCTATTGGGAGCATAGCCCAAGTATAGATCTCAATATGAGCTTTGGGACAAGTGGTGCCATTGAACTTGGCAAATGATACCACACTATAGAACCTCACTCAAATGATTGGCAAAATCCAATTTGGAAATGTCATCTCCTTTACTGATTTAGACTTGCCACCATATAGAACAGATCATCACGAAGCATTGTACGTCACTACCTCTTCCCCATCATCGTTAATTTTCCAAACCTGGTTTGAATGGATTCCCCACTCTTGATCATAAAAGGAGGGGAAAGGATAATATTGTTGTTGCAATGGTGGAATGGAGATCCTTTCTTGCTCATGTAGGGAATACTTAGGAAAATATGTTCTAAATGGGCATGCATTAGTATCATGACAACAAAGACCACAAATAGGACATGCCTTTTAACTATTATAATTTACAAAATTTCTATTCAAGACTAGTCTTGTTATTTGTTCCTATTCTTTTGACAAATTGGTCAATTGTTGGGACAAACTCAAACATCCCTCTTAGAGTATCTCACACAAATTAATTTTGTACATCTGGAAAAACAACTATTTACACTGCCTAAACAATCTTGTTTTCACACACAAGTCCCCGGTGACGTCAACTAAACTTGATAGAGAAAATCTCCACTCGTAATAAAAATCCTAACAAGCCCCCTAGTTATCGTAGTAGTAACGTGCGAAAGCGTGGGTCAATCCCACAAAGACTTGTGTTATCAACAGTTCAAATTTCAGCAGTAAAAATTAAATGACAGACTGGTTTAGATTTTTGTTTTAATTAACTAATTAAACAAATGAAATTAATTAAATACTAAAGCAAATAAATAAACAGAGCAACTCAAAGGATTACTGAATTCAATGGAGGATAAACCTACTGATTGGGTTCACATGTATCTCACTAATATGCATAATAATCCTACGACCAATCAATATTGGGGGTCATTCACTTATGTAAAATTGGACGTGCACACATCCACAATTTAGTTTTCAATAGATAATATACTTTCTGCAAAGTCCGTGTAACATCCAAATAACCCATTAAAACCATAGGAATAAAGGAACCTACTATTTTGTTTTACAATCACTTGACAAAACCTAAATATATTGTATGGATCAAGCAATAACTTGTCAATCAATATACAGAAATTAGTTAAACATTCAATCACACCTACACATGTGATTATAACTATAAAACTTTTATAATACTTTTGATTAACCTAACAATAGATTCACAGTAAAATTAACAAATACATAGAGACTCGATACATTTTACCTCCAATCTACAGATAAAGGAGTCTAGCTGCTCATGGTCGTGATAAACATTGACGAATCTTCAATTAATTGCATATACTTAAATTGAATCTTGAAATAAAGCTTGAATCCTTCAATCTCCATTTACAAACTTGAAAAGATAATAAAGCATAAAAGATGTAGAGAGAGAGAGAGAGAGAGAGAGAGAGAGAGAGAGAGAGAGAAACGATCATCGTCCTTTAGTACTTATATGTAAATCTAACCTAAACCTAAAAGGAAAAGGAAATTCTAAAACAAAAAGGAAAAAGGAAAAAGGAAAAAGGAAAAAGGAAAAAGGAAAAAGGAAAAAGGAAAAAGGAAAAAGGAAAACATAAAAAGGAAAAAGGAAAAGGAAAAGTAAAAGAATTAGAAATCTAATGAAATAGGAAACTAGTATAAAGTACTAAACTAGATAGAAAAGCAAGTCCTTCTCCTCCTCCAAGTATTTGTACAGATTTTGGTGGGATATTTTGCTGACATCCGATTAAGCTCATTTTCTACCATTTTCTTCTAGATTGAGCACATAATAACCTTAAACAAAAAAAAAACACAAAAGACACCAAGTCAAATAACAAAAGCCTGAGGTCAAAGGAATAATTAAGAGTAAATGTACATAATATAGTAGGTAAAAATCCATTCATTAGCGCCTACCATCCTAAGGGTTTCATTGATTCTTTGAATGTTGAGCAAATCTGACTCGGATAGTGGATGGTATGTCCGAGCTGTCTGAGTGATGGCTGGATGCGAAATGGCCACGGAAGCGGGAATTTTGATGGATGTCCTGTGTTTAGAGGAATTTTCAATTACAGCAGGAATTTTCAAGGTGTCAGGAGCTGCAGGTGTGAGGCCGACAATATTCTTATCGTGATACTTAATGTTGAGATCGGACACTCCTACTTGCTAGGTGAGGGAATCAAGCTGATCTTGTAGCCTCTTGGATGTTTAGAAGAAGGCTGCTTGTCTAAAGGACCAATTTTGATTAGCTGATTAGCTGTTACCGGGCAGACGGACCCAAGCTACTTTGGCTGACTCTGGGATATTACGTACGGGAGTCAAGATAGGTTCTCTTTACTTTCCAAGATGGAAAATTTTGAGTTTAATGACTTTTTCTTCCACTTTCTTTTGTTCCTTTTAAAAAAAGGAAAGTGTTTCATTAGTCCTAATGGTTGGTCGGGACAGACACATTTTGCATGTGATTATATGTGTGGAGATTCATCATTCTATTATGATATTTGGAACCCCCAGATCAACCTTATTTCTCAGCCTCAATGTGGAATGCCTTGGGAAGAGGTCACGCGTCATAAACAAAATCTATTTAACCAAACCTAGGGACTTTAATCATGATTTAATTCAAATAATTCGTTTGTTGATTTATTCTCCTGCGATGTCGGACCACAAATAAGTTAAGGATTTTAAGGCTTCACAGAGTGGTTTGACAGAGTTAAAGCAATCAAACTTATTATTTAATTTAGATAATAACGTCGGTTCGAACCAACTGGTCAGAGGTGTGTTCTTAATCTAGCCTAGACCTACATGATGTTTACCTAGGTGAGTCTCAATGGTTCCCCCACTATCACGTCGAGGTGCTCATGGTGGGTGGAGCATCTGGGTGCAGAGATTTATACCCCAAAAGGAGTAAGAATTCAGCAACTACCTGGGAGCCCCAGGACAGTAAATGTTGTTGCATGCCATGTAAGGAGATATGCAATTCTTGTGCAATATGTGTGGTTTTAATGCTAATTCTTTTTAAAAGAAATAAAAATATTTTTGGCATCTTTCAACATTTTTTTAACAAGTGGGAACTAGCCGGCATAAATATATATGCATATAGCAATTAAAAGCATGTAATCTCCTTATTGCTCCAAAATCATGTAACTTCAATAGGATTCCTAAAACCTTCCAAAAAATATATCTTGCATTTTCAAATGAATATTAGATTGTGACGAACATAAAATTTTTAATTTTCTTTTTTAAGGTTCAACATACTTTGAATCAGGTTTAAAGAAAAATGACCAACTGCTAGAAAGCGGTCTGACTGTTGCAGAAATCAAAGAGGTAGCCGACCTGCCAGGTTGGAGTAGCCCCCGACCAGGCTTTAGGTAGCCGACCGGCCAGGCTTGACCAGCCGGGCGGCCTGGGCTACCTGAGTTGCAGATTTTTTCCAAAAACTTTTCCAAATTGAGATTTGACCAAAATTTAACGAAAAATGTAGTTTTAATGGAGAATACTCAAATTTAACGAAAACTAGACCCACTTGAAAAATAATAACTAAATTTTATTTTCTTTTATTAGTCCCTAGCGGTGTTGCCACTGTGGATGTGCCGATCCGTAGTGAATTGTTTTTTTATACGGTTTTAAGAGAGTCTCCACCATTATTTTTTAAAAATGAAAAAAACAATAGAAAAACCTTTCCTTTAACGAAATCTAGGTTCGGGGATCTTGTTACGAAGTGGGAAGGTGTTAGGCACCAACCTCGCCCGGTCTGTTAGGACGGGTTTTTCTAATATATGTGTGTGTGTGTGTGTTAAAAAGACTTAATTTCTTTATTTATTAAACGGAAAAATTAGATACTTGATGGAAAAACTAGTAAATTTTGATATACATGTCTTTCAATGCCGATCGAATGTTGAAAACAGCTACGCGAACTCGTTAGTTGTTGATTTCCTTCATTTTCTTCAATGGTAATGGGGGGGATCTCAAAGAGAGTGGTCTCTTTAGATGAACCTTAGTAACGGACCATACTTTAGCTGGGGAGTTTGAATGAACTTCACTTTAGGAGATTTAGGCTTTATTTAGACAGAGTGACTTTAAGGGGTGTGAGGGATTTTTGCACCTTTTTTGTATGCAAAAATATGAAAAGTGCAGTGATAGTGTGAGTAAGGAGACTAAGTGGGGAGGCTTGTGTGAATAATGTGTGTTTAAAAGATTGTGTCTCAAAGGAGTGAAGTATGCTATATTTATAGGTGAAGGGAGTCAAGTGGTTAAATAACTTCAAGTGAAGTTGAGGTCACGTTCTTGGGTTAATTTGGGACCAATTTTAGGGTTTACGGATAACTCAAACAACAAAAAACGTGCCAAAATAACAAACTGCCGCCGCCACTTGACTATCCGGCCGATTGTCTGAGATGGCCGTCTGGCCAAGCCAGGAGTAACCGGGCGGGTACCTAGTGCAGTCACGTGTTTTTAACTTTTCTTCCCTCATATGCCTCCCACATGCTGGTGGGCACACCAAGAAGTGTGTGCAGAAGACAAAATCCACTAAGTGTGGGGTGCACTTTGTATTGGTGGGTGCAAGATAAGGTGTGGGTGTCAACAGTAACCATCAATAACAATCCAATATCAATAACTCTTAAAACTTCCATGATTTATAATTAAAAAATAGACAAACCAAAAACCTCATCACAATAAAGAGAGAAGTAATTTGTCAACCACAATGTTCAATACACTTATTACAATACTAAAATTATAATCCAAGATGGAGAAACGTTAAATACTAATCAACCTAATTTATTTCTTAGCAGTCTCTAACGATGCCTCAAACTACTCACTCTTCTTATTTATTGCCTGGAAAAAGGAGGAAAATGAAAGGATGAGCGAACAAAAGCTCACTAAGATCATACATTGCCCCTTCGATTTCTAAGAAGGGGTGACCACTAAGAAGTAAGAATGAATCAATACAATTAAAGGTATAATTACCTTGAATCATAACTCTCGTTAGGCCTATCAATTTTTACTCATTACCCAAGAACCCGCTCAAACCAACTCGCTAATTACCCGACCCAACCCAACTCAACTCATTAATAATTTCGGGTTGAAACGAGTTACCCGCTTTAACCCGTTAAATTTAGCGGGTTAAAGCGGGTCAACTCGTCAACCCGTCTCAACCCGCTGTAACAAGGATTGAAACATTTGCAGCATTTGTTTACGTCATAGTTGAGAGCCTTTCTAATCAAACATCCCCATCCCCTGCCCTCCCACCCCTACCCCCACCCACCCCTACCCCCCCGTTGGGTCAAAAAAAATTTAATCATTGTAAAATTTTTTTAACAACCCCCACCCACCCCGCCCCTACCCCCTCCCCCCGAGTAAAAAAAAATTAATCATTTTAAATTTATTTTTAACCACACCCCCCGCCCCATACCCACCCCTACCCCCTGCCCCACCCCACTCACTACTACAACCCCTTGCCCCCACCACACCCCCCCCACCCCCACCATCGGGTAAAAAAAATTATTTTTGAATATTATTTTTTCTAGCCGAGTTATTCAAAAGAAAAAAAAGAGTTGAGCTTATCGGGTTATCCGAGTTGACCCGCCTCATTTGACCCGTATGTTAAATGAGTTGTAACAGGTATTACTCGTCTCAACCCGTTACCCGCTTCAACCTGTTACACGCTTTAACCCGGCTCAACCCAACCCTATCCAACCCGATTGCCAGGTCTAACTCTCGTTTAAAAATCTCTGAAATCTCATGTCATTAGATTCTTAAATCAAAACATTCAAAGTAACAATCACTTAATCAGTCAAAGACTCAATGGTATCCTAAACAAGGGTTCAATTATCAATGTATTAGGTATATCCGAATAACCACAACCATAATCCTGATGGTGTCAATGTCAATGTAAAAATGCCATGACAATCCCATGGTAGGTCAATATTGTCATATTTATCTCGTGACAGGGTTATTGAATCTATTGATCATAACAATGTTTTCAATAACATTCACTAGTGTTATCAAACACTTCACAATTTCAAACATTTAAAGTACCTTACGATACAATACTCAAAATCAATTATAACTGATGAAGCAGGAAAACGTTCGGACTCAGCTCTTTGGTCCAGCAGAGTAATGGGCTGACTTCTGATCTGCACAACACAAGAAATAAACCGTAAACTGTGACGGGGCTTGTCCGGCAAGGCCCTCCGACGTGAGAATCAGTGTTTAGGCTGGAGAAAGGTGATAAAGATATGGTGGGTATGTGTGTATACGTGAATGGTAAAATATGCATTACCTTAACCCAAGGAATTGTTCTGGTATTTATAGAAGGTAAAGGAAACTAGGGTTTCCATCTGAACCGTTGGATTGGATTATTACCAACTGTTGGATTAGATTTGTTCCCATGCATCCACATGGCATCCTGGGATTGCTCCGTACAAAAAAGGACACTGATATACCTGACATGGACAGTTGTTTGCACAATAATGGAAATTCAAACCTCTACGCCTTTTTGGCACCACTACTCGTTACATGGGGACATAAGTGCATAGTGGGCCAGAGATAGATTTGGTTTTATCTTCGGAAGGCTTGTTGAGCAAGCTTTATGAGAGGATGACCTGGAGCTGTACGTCCAGTAAGGTCGTCATTAAATGGACAACTCGACGAGCAAGTGAACAGGTGAGTTGCCTCGTCCTTTGATGGGTTTGGCCGCTTAATCACGACGACCCTTCTCTATTAGATGGGCTATGATCTATGGATGAGATGGCTCGGTCGCTCAATGGCGACGACCGCCATCCGTTGTTCGACGGGCCATGATCCATCCCGAGTCGCTCATTTGATCTTGGTCCCTTAGTGGGCCTATTGAGCCCATTTCACGAAGGGAAAGACTTGGGCCTGGCCCATCATAAAATATTCCGTTCAGTGGCCCCCAACTCATGGGTCATCATGACGAGCCAGGAGTTTTTGTTTTTCTTTGAGATTTTAAAAGAGGTGACGTCACTATTGATGACGTGGGTGGCCAGGATTCCTTCATTAAATGACACGCATCCCATGATGGGACATTCCCCTCGAAAATTACAACAAGTATTTAATGCCCTCCATTATTACACCGTTGGGTTTCCTAGGAAAAAACTCTTCATATTCCCCACATATAAATACATCCCCTTTCCTCCATTTCGAACTTTACGTATCCAAGATTCTTGAGAGCATTTAGCAAGGTGAAGAAATTCCGGCAACCAGCAAGACCAATTTTCGGCGACCATAAAACCACATTTCGGTGACACGAAAGGTTATGGCTTCTCTATCTCTGCGAAAAGTGGGAGCTTGGATCAGAGATTTCATTGATTTGCCACCGGAGAACTCATCTTCAAGCCCTCAAACAGGTAATTTCTTCAACTGCTCTTCGTTTTCTGGGTTTATTGCGGTTTAAGAATAATGTCCCCCAGGTTTGTGAGTTTTGAGAGGGGGTACGGTTTGGATTTGGGCTTAATCAGAGGGTGTTTAAATGTGCCAAGGGTATTTGGAGAGAAATCCCCTTGAGTGAATGTTCTTCAATTCTGGAAAAATTTGGTTTTGAAAATGAGGATCTGGGATTCCCAACTGATGAGGTTCTTGGGGAGTTTGAAGAAGATGACCCAAGGATAACACCCTTCAGAGCCATGAACGACCTTCCTAGGCACATACAAACTTATTGTTCCTTGGCCCGTCGTGATTCACTTAGGAATTTGGTTTCAGGATATTCTAGGTTGCCCTTAGATAGGTCGTCGCCTGTTGATGCTAGGACTGATTCCCTTGTTCTTTCCCATTGTTTTGTAGATATGGATCACGACGGTCGCCACCAACAACCAACTCTCGAAGTGAACGAGGCCAGTACAAGTGCTAGTGAACCTCGGATAGTCGACGCTTTTCATACCAGCATATGACCTGGGCATAATGAACGAGGCTTTGGCGACGGGGAAGAAGGGCCATGGGCCATAACCAAGATCCAGACCAGGAAGAGGAATATCGGGGAAAAAATGATTAATGCCTTACGGGAGTCGTACAGAGTCCAAGCCTCTACATATAGACTCAAGTATCTCAGTCAGGCTGAATTCGAACCTCGTCGAGAGGCCCTTCTTACCAGCAAGGAAAAAGTGGCCTTTCTTTACAAACAATTTGAGCTTGGCCTGAGGTTGCCTTTAGACCCTTTTATCAATGAGTTCTTAGAGGATTCTGCCTGTGTGCCCATGGAACTAAGTGCCAATGCCGTCAGGACTTTATCATCTTTCATCGTCGTCTGCAGGTTCCTTGGCCACGAGCCTTGTAATAAGGTCTTCAGGCAGTATTACAAGACGACCAGATCCACTCTCCGAGGAAAGTTCGTGGTCAATGTGGCATCACACAGGAATGTACGAGGGTTGTTTCTGGATACCCAAAATAAAGTATATGGTTAGGAGAACCATATGATCATCGTCGAGAGTAGAGTAGGTTGGCAGTTTCCTTTCCCGGAGGACCAGAGGCTGGTTACTAACGAGCATGTGTGGTCGGCTCTGTGGACCTCTGAGTTGAAAAAAAAGATTGATGCTCTGTTAGACCTAGGATGGGTGTCGTACAGAGACATCGAGGCTTCATACTGGAGATATATCAGGGCAGGGATGATGTCTAGCCCGTCAATTGGACCTCAGCCTTTGGTTAAAATTAATCTTGTTGCCCGTTATCCCACCTGGGTCATTCATGATGACCTGACCTGGGAGGAGTACTGTATTAACTGCATGGGGACACATACCAGGCATCTTGAGGAGCATTGTGCTAACCTTGAGATGATTGGGGTTTAAGTCTTTATAACTTGTCTTTTTATTTTATAAGAATTTGCCCTTTTGTCTCGTCGTAATGATCATAACCTTTTCCCTTTTTTGTGTTGCAGCTCTTACTAAGGCAGACGCCGACCGAATTGAAGCCAAAATTATGAGCGGAGCAATCAGAGCCAATGATCGTCAAGAAAATATGACTAAAAGAAATGATGAGCTTCCCAAGGAAAGCTCCGATGCCATCCCTTTGATCGAAAGGGAGCCCGTAGTCGAGGGGCTAAACAGTGGAGGTCGTCAAGTTCATGTGGATGAGCAAGAAAGAGCAGCAGATGCTGAGGTGGAGGTAAGTCTTGTTGCCAATATGGATAACAAGATGGTTGTCGTTGAACCAGGGGAGTATATTAACCTTGAGACGGTGGGGAGCTCCGACTCAAACCCAGAATTGCTCAAGGCCGGCAGTCAGGCTTCCAAGAAAAGGAAGAATCGGCCTACGGGCTCTGGAGAGGAGAGAAAGAGAAGCAAAAAGGCTAACAACGACCCTCCTAGAACCTCTGACCCATCTACTCCACAGACTCAAGCTCCTGCCTTGTCCTCAGAGGATCTAACTAAGGAGAAAGCTATAGAGTTGGAAACTTTGTATGGTCAGGTTCCTCTAATAGCTGGGGTTCCTTACCTGACGAGACATGGTAACCCACTCATTTTGGGGACGGCCATCACCATGAGAGCTAGGGATGTTGAGCTTGTCCACAGGTTGAAGACTGCTAAGCTCTCTCTCGAGACCTATCACGCCCGTCTTGGGCTGATCCAAACTGAGGTAATTCATCCTTACATTTTTACAAGTCTCTTTATCCTCTTATACATGTATTAATAATCTTGTTGGTACACCTGTCGTCGATGATGGAGGCCATGTCCTCAGACTACAGGGACAGCCTTGATGCAGAGCACCGGGCCAACGAGCAACTCATCCAGTCAGAGAGTGCCAAGGAGACCGCAAAGCAGAAGCTTGCTGAGGTGGAAAAGAATGTAGGAGAGTTGACGACGGCCTATGAGTCTTTGTTGGCACATAAAGACGAGGCTCTTGTCCAGGTCGGCCTCTTGGAGAATGACAAGACCAAGTTGGTGTTGGACAAGGAAAAAGTTGACAAGGATGTGACGACCCTATCCAACGGTCTTCGCGCCGCCAATGCCAAGATTGAAAAACTGAAGAATGACTACGATGCTGCCCGGAGTCCAATTGAAGAGATGAAGGCTGACTACGAGGCTGCCTTGGCTCAGGCTAAAAAACATGCCATCAAGGAATACAAGCAAAGCAATGAGTTCCTCCTGATGATCACGGAAAAGGCGAAGGGCTTCTTCAAGGTCAGAGACAAGCATCTGGCCCGACGAGCTCTAGTGGATCAAGAGACCAAAGATTTATTCTCCGTGAGGAAGCTTATGGATCTTTGTGCCGAGGATTCATACGATTTGGTCACTCGTTCAGCCCATCCTCTCGTCCCCTTTGATGACAACGATCTAACCATCATTAAGGAGGATGATGAGAAAGATGGGAAGGAGGACTAGCCCATCCCGGCCATAGATCCCAAGAATTTCGATGCTTATTACGCCCATTTCATTGACAATGGTCCTGATCCAGACGAGCCTCCAACCAACGCCGATAACCAGCGGTTGTAATTTATTTTTCTGAGATGGCTTGTAATAGTAAACAATGTTTCATCTGGTTTTACGATTCCAAACAATGTTTCAGACAATTCATATTTTGTAATGTACTTGGCCCTTTTCGTCGTTATTTAGAGGGGGTCGTACAATGTTTTGTCTAATTGATGTTTGTCATTTTATGCTTGTTAATTTGTATGTTAACGTAGTTAGCATGTGATAACTTGGTGAATGTAAAAAGTTTGAAGACAAGTGTGTATGGTCATCGTTAATGATGACCAGAACATGGGTCGTCGCTAGTACGACCGACCTATGTTCATACTTGTGCTTTTTAACTTCTCAAATGGCTCGTAGGTATAGTACAAAGGTCCACAGATCGTTGCTCGGAGGCAAGGTTACTTGGACGACTCGTCTATCCCGTTATAGCAATCGACGAAGTCTGGCTTCGTCTAGCCTTTATACTTGGCTAAAGTGCGTGTAAATGTCGAAGTTTGGCTTCGACTGATCTTTATACTTGATCAAATTGATTGTGAAGGTCGTAGTCTGGCTTCAATCGATACTACATCGAATTCTCTAAAATTTGCAAAGAAATTAGAACGACGAACTTTCATTGAAAATTGGTTCAACTTCTTACAACTCGAATCTCTGGGACTTACAGTTTATCCCTTACAAACTCCAAATTTGAAAAAGTTACATTAAGAACCACAAGATACGGTGCCCTGAGGGCGCTGGTGTCTGATGACGAGCTCAGAAGTAGTATTTGATCAGGTGATTGGCGTGCCAAGGGTGTTTGAGCTTTTCACCATTAGGCTTGGCAAGTCTATACGTTCCCTCTCTGACAATGCTGGTGACGACATATGGTCCCTCCCAATTGGGGGAGAGTTTGTTCTGACGAGCTTTGAGGCCCGTTGCTTCAATTTATCTCTGAACATAGTCACCGACCTTGAAAATTCTCCTCTTGACTTTCTTTTCGTGATACTCCTTAGTCTGCTTTTTTTAGTTGGCCATTCTTAATTGAGCGTCTAGTCGTCGCTCGTCCAATAGGTCAAGGTGGACCTGTCTGCTGTGAATGTTTCTTTCAACGTCGTAGAAGGCAACACGATCAGTGGGAAGTTGAAGCTCGGCGGGAGCCATGGCCTCAGAACCGTAGGACAGAGCAAATGGGGTTTCCCCCGTAGGCCCCCAGGTGGTTGTCCGGACTGCCCAAAGAGCCGATGGGAGTTCGTCCAACCACCTTCCCTCACGACCTTCTAGGTTTTTGCATAGGGCAAATAATACAAGCTTATTCACCGCTTCAGCTTTCCCGTTGCCTTGAGGATAGGCAATGGAGAACTTTGAATGCTTAAATCCCATTCTATTCAATTCTTGCTCAAACTTCCTTGAAAATTGTAGGCCATTGTCGGAGACGATCACCCTGGGGATCCCAAAGCAACACCATATTGAATCATGAATAAAACTCAAGGCATTCTTCTCTGTGATCTTGTTCAGTGCCTTGGCTTCAACCCACTTAGAAAAATAATCCACTGCCACAATAACGTACTTCACTCCCTCTTTTGCCTGTGGAAAAGGCCCAATTAAGTCGATGCCCCACATGTCAAATGACCAGGCTGCCATGACGGTGGTTTGTTCGGCTATTGAGAGCTTAGGAAGGTCAGTGAATCTCTAGCAAGTATCACACTTCTTCACGAACTGTTTTGCATCTTCACGTAAGTGGGGCCAATAATACCCCATGGTGATCAGTTTGTCAGCTAGTGTACGGGCTCCAGGATGGCCCCCACACTCTCCCTGATGTACTTCAAAAAGTAGGTTCACAACCTTGTCTGGATGGACACATTTCAGCAATGGTCTCGTAATAGATCGTCTGTAAAGCTCACCATTTACGATCAAAAAACGGGGAGACTTCCTCTTGATTTGACGAGCCAGTGTCTCGTCTGCTGGTAGCTCATCATTATGAAGGCCTTCAACTCGTCAATCCAACATCTGGGGCCATCCCTAGCACACATAACCTTTACTCTTTCATAAGCCGGCTGCTCCAGGTAGGCCAAGTGGTGGCCATGCTCGTTTTTTGGAAGCTGATCAGTGGCTAGCTTTGAGAGTAGGTCGGCATGTTCATTATCTTCCCTGGCAATCCATTGGATGGCCCAAAATTCCAACCCTTGATCAACACGCCGACTAAGGAGTGGTATTTTAGCAAAGTTGTATCGACAACTGCATAATCTCCGCGAATTTGGTTGACGATCAGTTGAGAATCACAGTAGGCTATGATTTTCGTTGCTCCGAAACACTTAGCGTATTCGATCGCTGCGATAAGTGCATCGTACTCTGCTTGGTTGTTCGACGCTTGGAATTTGAACCTCAAATCCTCTTCAAAAACTGTGTTACTCTCTGGTTCTACTAGCACAATCCCGACCCCACTTAGCTCCTTCATAGCCGACCCATCTGAAAAAAATTTCCAACACCCAATAGGCAAAGCCAACTCTTCTGGTTTGTCGTTGATCTGCTTTCCCTTGCCAACTTTTTGAGGTGGTATTCTTTGATCGTCGTCCGAGTTGAACGTTGTCTCAATCAAGAAGCCGGCTAAAGCTTGGGCTTGTAGGGTCTTCAGTGCTCTATATTCGATGTCAAATTCGGTCAACTCAATACTCCAGTTCAGGAGACGACCAGAGCTTTCGGGTCGATGTAAAATTTTTTGGAGTGGGGCATCTGTATAGACAATAATGGGATGGGCTGAGAAGTATGCTCGTAGCTTTCGTGTTGCAATGACGAGAGCATAGGAAATTTTCTCAGCTTTGAAATAACGAGTCTCCACGTCGGATAAGGCTTTGCTCACATAATATACCATCCTCTGTGTTCCATCCTCTTCTCTGACCATCACGGCGGCGACGGCCTTGTCGCCCGCCGAGAGATAGATGTATAAGTCTTCCCCAGCTATGGGGCTACTAAGAAGAGGTGGAGAGCCGAGATATTCTTTGAGCTGATTGAACGACCGTGAGCATTCCTCGGTCCATTTAAAATCCTTGGCGCCCCGAAGAGCTTTGAAAAAAGGTAGAGATCTTTCGGCCGACTTTGAAATGAAACGTCCTAGGGCTGCCACTCATCCATTCAGCCTTTGAACCTCCTTGATGTTTGTTGGCTCGGCCATGTCAATCAGAGCCTTTATTTTTTCAGGGTTAGCCTCTATCCCCCTTTGAGAGAGCATGAACCCTAAGAACTTGCCTGCTGCAACTCCAAAAACACATTTACCTGGATTAAGCACCATGTTATTTGCTCGTAGGTTGGAGAAAGTTTGTTGAAGGTCATCCACATGCTTCCTCTTTTTTGATTTGATGACCATGTCGTCTATGTACGCCTCCAGATTATCACCGAGCTGTCCTTTAAAAACATTGTTGATCATCCGTTGGTAAGTTGCCCCGGCGTTTTTTAGCCCAAAAGGCATCTTTGTATAACAGTAAGTTACCCCTGCAGCCTGGAAGGCTGTCTTTGGATGAGGGTCGTATGCTCAGCAACAGAATCGACGAGCTTGTCAATTCTTGGTAAGGGGTAACTGTCCTTGGGGCATGCCAGGTTCAGGTCGGTGAAATCTAGACATAATCTCCATTTCCCATTTGGCTTTTTAACTAGCACGACATTTGCCAGCCAAGTCGTGAATCCATCCTCCACAATTATTCCAGCACTCAACAACTTTCAATTTCTTCTTTGATTGCAACCTCCTTTTCTGTTGAAAAGATTCTCAGCCTCTGTTCTTTAAAATTCATCGTTGTGTTTACTCCAAGTTTATGGACGACCACGTCTTCCCTTATACCCTTCATGTCTTCAACCCTCCAAGCAAAGACGTCGAGGGTATGTTTGAGTAGGGTGATTATCTCATCCCTCTCCTCAGTCGTCAGCGGAGACCCCAGTTTTATCTTTTGCTCGGGGTAACATGGGGTGATGACCAGCTCAGTTAGCTCGTCGGCAGGTTTTATTTCGGGAGCTTCATCGTGAAAATCCATAGATTCAATCACAATTTCCTCGATCTTTTTCTTTGCCTCTGGGGTGAGGTCGGGAACCTCGTCTTCAATCAACTTGTCCAGTTCTGCCCCCGATTCCTGGTTGACCAAAAGCTGTGGAGCTGCAATTTGGTCGTCCAGGAATTTTTCTACGAATGTTTCAGTCTCGTCCACACACTTGATAGTGGAGACGTTGGAGCAAGAGGTCGTTGTTTGCTTGATGGACTTGGAAAACTTCACAATGTGATCAGGATCGTCGATTTCGATGGTCCGTTTAGTTTTCAACACGTACTCAAGGAATTCTGGGGCCGTCCTCAATACACATCCGATTCCTGAGCGGGTTGGAAACTTGATTCTTTGATGAGGGACGGACGTGACGATCCCTAGAGTGGCCTGTCTAGGTTGGCCGAGTATTGCATGGTAGTCACTTATAACATCAATCACAACGAAAGTGACAGTTTGGATGGTTCTCAAAGGATGGTCCCCGATATCGACGGGCAAGTCAATTTTTCCCTTGGCATCTACCCTGTGATTGGTGAATCCCTCAAGAAGATCTAAGTATGGACTTAGGCGACTATCAGGTAGACTCATCTTCTGATAGACTTTGTAGAAAAAAATGTCTTTGGCTGCCCCGATATCAATCAATATCCTTCTTGATTCACAATTGTCGATGAAGCCAGGGACGATCAATGTCTGCTGACGGGCTAAGGGTTGGCTGACAATTCGTGTGGGTAGAAATTGATCACGTCATTTGGAACCTCAGACTTTTGGGGAACTTGGGGGGCTTTCTTCAAATGGTAAATAGCACTCTTGATCTGGTTCTTGCTCATCTCCTCAGAGATGACTAGGACCAGTATTGGCTGCCTCTTCGGAGGGTCGTTGTTAGCAGCTCGGTTGTTGGCCGCTGGACGATCCCTCTTCACATATTGGTCAAGTCGCCCGTCGTCTATCCACCGTTGGATTATCTTTTTTAAGCTAAAACACTCCTCTGTGTCATGCCCCCGATCTCGGTGACACTCACAGTATTTGTTCATGTTCTTCTTCCCCTTGGCATTGCGGTTCATTTTTAGTGCCGACCCAAAGTCCACATTGCTCAAAATCTCTGCCCGTGATACAGTCAGAGGAGTGTACGAGTCAGGTACTTTCTCAGCCTTTCCTTGCTTGTTCTTCCCTTTGTTGCCGGCCTTATCCTTCTTGGATTTCGCCGCCTCATCACTGACGACGGACTTGCCCTCTCGTTGTAACTTCCTCTCTTCAGCCTCGGCCACTACATAGGCCTTAGCGTAGAGGTCCTTCCTGGATTTGGCCGAGTGGACTTGAAGCTCGTAGTCCAGAGTAGAAGTTACAATACCATGCCTGAAACAGTTAATGATTTCACGGTCCGTCAGATCCTCGTCGATCTGGTCAACCAATTTTTTGAACCTCTTGAAGTAATTCATTGAGCTTTCATTCGCTCCTTGCGTTATGTTACTTAGATCGTTCACAGTCTTGCGACGATCTCCAGCTGTTGCAAATCTTCCCAAAAATTTATTCCTCATCTGTTTCCAAGAATAAATGCTTCCTTTCTGAAGGCTTCTAAACCACCTTAGGGCTGCATCAGTCAACATGCTCGTAAGGGCTTTACACATCACATCATCCTGTCCCGAAGTTCTAGACACCATACACATTTGAGCTTCAAGGTGCTGCATGTGATCTAATGCACTCGACGAGCCGTCGTATTGCTTTAAGTCAGGCAATTTGAATCCTGGCTCTGGTGGTCCTAACTCGAGCATCCATGGGGCAAGAGGTTTCAACGTACCAACATCGTCTTCAGAATCATCACTATCAGCATTATTCCTTTTAGCATTCAACTCTTCAACTTGGCGTTTGAGCCTGAGAAATTCCCTCATATCAACATCTCCTGCATGGCCGGTGGGAGGAACCATATCTCGATGAGGCCCCCGAGAAACGGTGTTCGATCGTTGACTCTCGAAGGGGGCAGGTCGTCGAGAGAATGTTCTCTCTCTTCTGTCACCTCTTGGAGGGGATGGTCGATATGACCTGGATGGTTCCCGTTCGTGAGGATGAGAGGGAGAACAGGTCCTTTCCCTATAAGTTGGCGCTCGTTCATTGCGTACTGAAGTGGTCATTTGACGACATCCAACAACTTGGTTCCGGTTATGCTCAAGATTTTCATTCGCAAGAGATCTACGAGGCTCTCTGTCTTCCTCCTGTCGTCACTGAGATAGGAGGCCCTCGCTGCGTCGTCGATTAAGATGCTCTCTAAGGTCTATCTGTGGTACGACGCGATCATTCTCGGCTGCAACTTCTCCAAGACGACCATCGGTCCTTCTCTCGTTCCGTCGCCTTCTCGATGAGGCTGAATTATGTGACCCCTCGGCAGGTCGGTTCTCGGCCATTCGAATAAGCTCGTTCTGAATTTGTAGGAGTTCGTGTAGAGCATTTGGTCTTTCGACGAGAAAAGCAGTTCTATCGAGATTTGGGTTGGATGGGCCCCCAACATTTCGTACAGTAGCTCCCTCGGTCCTCCTCTCAAGTGGGGGTCGTCTCTGACGCTAAGTAGCAGGTCTTTTTTCTCTCCTTCTCGCGGTTGGAAGGCCAGTGTCATCTACCACGCCGTGTGACCTGGTAACCCTTAGATTAGGGTTCCTAGGTTGAGTTGAGGGGGTCTGGGGTCCCCCTGTTGGCCTTGCAGAGGGGAAGGGTCCGGACTGCATCTCCAGTTGATTTACTAGCTGTGTGTCCGTCTGACACCATCGCCTGGTACTATCCGATTGTTTTATCTTGGTTGAAGATCACTGATGAACGCTTCCCGGCAATGGAACCAATCTGATGAAGCAGGAAAACGTTCGGGCTCAGCTCTTGTGGTCCAGCGGAATAATGGGCTGACTTCTGATCTGCACAACACAAGAAATAAACCGTAAACTGCGTCGGGGCTTATCCGGCAAGGCCCTCCGGCGTGAGAATCAGTGTTTAAGATGGAGAAAGGTGATAAAGATATGGTGGGTGTGTGTGTATACGTGAAAGGTAAAATATGTATTACCTTAACCCAAGGGACTGTACTGGTATTTATAGGAGGTAAAGGAAACTAGGGCTTCCATCTGAACCGTTGGATTGGATTACTACCAACCGTTGGATTAGATTTGTTCCCATGCATCCACGTGGCATCCTGGGATTGCTCCATACAAACAAGGACACTGCTGTACCTGACATGGATAGTGGTTTGCACAATAATGGAAAGTCAAACCTGCACGCCTTTTTGGCGCCACTACTCGTTACGTGGGGACATAAGTGCAGAGTGGGCCAGAGATAGATTTGGCTTTATCTTCGGAAGGCTTGTTGAGAAAGCTTTATGAGAGGACGACCTGGAGCTGTACGTCCAGTAAGGTCGTCATTAAATGGACAACTCGACGAGCAAGTGAACAGGTGAGTTGCCTCGTCCTTTGATGGGTTTGGCCGCTTGATCACGATGACCCTTCTCTATTAGACGGGCTATGATCTATGGATGAGATGGCTCGTCACTGGGTGGGCTCGGTCGCTCAATGGCGACGACCGCCATCCGTTGTTCGACGGACCATGATCCATCCCGAGTCGCTCATTTGATCTTGTTCCCTTAGTGGGCCTGTTGAGCCCATTTCACGAAGGGAAAGACTTGGGCCCGGCCCATCATAAAATATTCCGTTCAGTAAGATATCTCAAAGATAAATCTCAATTGACCAAAATGACAATTCTGATGCAATTAAAGAATCACAACAATGATGTACAATAAAGGAGTAAGATTCGATTTTTTTTAACAATACCGGCCACAGTGGTATTCACATTATCAAATAAACATGAAAGCACGAAAAGCCAATGAAACAATGACTTTCAATAGACTCAATAACGTAATCTCATACCTTATTTTGAACAAATATTAGCAAATATGCTACTCCCTCTCCCATTTTATCTGACCATCCCCTCCTTCTTTATTATATTTTACTAAAGTTTAATTCATTCCTCTCTGACTCCATAATATGTCACAAACTAAAACTGTAATAACCCTAAAAATCTATACTAATTATTTATTAAATATTGTTTTCCTTTAATTAATTATTGTAGTTATATAATTGATTATTGGTGTCTATTACTTTTCCTAGATGGATTAAGTTAAGTGGTCCTAGTCTATTAGAATTGGGTTACCTAAATTGGGATCCTCCTTTGACTTGGACTTGGACTTGATTATTTTGGATTAAGGAAACCTATGAAACAAAGATATTTCACAAACCTTGAGACCCTTGGGAGTAGTAACAGACGAAAGCCAAGAAGGGGTCGAGCCTCTTCATATTTTCCAACGGCAAGAAAAGAAGAGAAGGAGCCGCATAGTATAAGAAATTGATAGAGGGACACGGCTGGGAGAGGAAACCGCAAAGAGAGAGAATACACTAAGTGAGAGAGAGACCGCAGGAGAAGAAGGCGACAGAAGAAGAAAGAAGAAAGAAGATTTCCATTGTCGTGTTCAAGCTCAACTAAGGTAAACAACCATCCTCTTCTTTTGGATTTCTAAGATGGAGAAGCATGTAAAAACCCTAGAAGGAACCCTAGAAATCTAAAGCAAGATTGTTGAAGGGGAAATCAGATTGTGATGAATAAATTATAAAACATTATTTGTTGATTGTAACCAAGAATTTGGCAGATTGTTGATGAATGAATGCTGAAACATTATTGTTTGATTATAACCAAGGGTTTAGGCATGAAAGATATTGAATATTGATTCAAGTATGCCATGCTAGGAATTGTATAATGAACTAGGGTGTTGTATGTGTGTATTTTGTGTGCAGTGGGTGTGCGCATGTGTCTGTTGTGTGGGTGTGAATAGCTGTCGTGTGTGTGTGGGGGTGGGGTCAGCCGTGTAGGGGGGGTTAGGGTTAGGTAGGTGTGTATGAGTCGTGGGTGTGTTAGGAGCATGTGAGTGAGGTGTGTGTGCGTGTATACTGGCTGTACAGAGGGCTGTATAAAGGGTGTGTGTGTGTGGGTGAGTACATGTGTGCAGTAGGGTTAGTGTGTGTGTTTGTGGGTGTTTGTGGGTGTTTGTATGTGTTGAATTAGGTGTGTTTAGTGTGTGTGAAATGGGTGGAAGTAAAATGAAAGAAGTTTTGAACCTAGGAAACCTAGGAAGAAACTAATAAACCTAAAGGGGTGAAAGAGTAACCTTTAGGAGAGTTAAAGAAGAATAACTCTTAGTGCCAAAGCCGTTAAAGTTAGTCTTTTTCGGTTAAGTAAATAAATGGAACTTGTACCCTAAAGGGGTGAAAATGACTTTGCAAGAAGTGTCAAATTGGAAAGGACTTTATGAGAATTAGTCTAGCCTTACTGGAAAGGGATCTAGACTCTTTTATACTACTTGATGAAGTAGTTTGATTGTCTCGATAAGGGAGCGACCTGTAAAGATGTAAGGTCTCTTATCATATTATACTACTTGATGAAGTAGTTTAAATATCATGATATATCTTGGCAAGGGAGAGCCCTGGAAAGGCGTAAGGTCTCTTGTCTGATAAGGGAGCGACTTGATTAGGCGTAAGGTCTCTTATTCTTGTGATAGTGCCACAATTTGCTTATTGAAAAGTATTTCATTATTAAAATCATGTATGTACTTTCGTTGTATTGAACCTTTCATTGATTATTCGATTGGCTCCGTTCATTTCAGTCATCTCTTCCTTAGTACCCGGAGAGATCCCATATGAACTTACTGAGCATTGTTCGCTCACCCCTTTCTTATTATTTCCCTCCCAGGTAATCAGTAGTTGGAGAGGATCGGTCGCATGGATGGCGGCACGTATATTGAGGAATTAGAATTATGTTTTATAAACTCTAAGTATTGAGCTAGTGGGATGTACTAGCCATTGAATTTTGAATACTATTTTTTTGTGGTTTGATTGTATTAGGGTTAGGGTTGTTGGTGAGATGCCCTCTTAATGACTATTATCTATGTTTTGTGATATATTATTATTATTATGAATTATGAAAATTTGGAAATTTGGGGTCATTATAGTTGGTATCAGAGCTTTGGCTTTAGGTCACATGGGAGATCATTAGAAGAGAGTAGTACTTAACTATGATTGGGCCTACCTAGAACTTATTTTGGGACAAAGAATCTTAGGAAAAGATTTCTCTAGGAGAATAACTAAGAATTCACTTGGGAGTCTAGAAGGCTTACTTTTGAGGATATGCAATTTTTAGTATGATTTACTATTCTTTATTTTGAGGTTTATGAAGTACTGATGAGTAGTTCTTTTATTGTAGGAAATGGAAGCTATTAGGGATGTTTTGAGAAAAGAGCAGAGACTGAGGATTGAAACAGTAGTGAAAGCGGCACAAACGAGCGAAGATTTGGAAAGGGCAAAAGAAGAGTTAATGCAGACAAGAGAAGAAATAATTAAGGCAAGAGAGTGGGTTGCTAAGATTAGGGAAGAGGCTTACAGATATTACCATGAGTTGAAAGATCTTAAGGCTGCTAATGCTAGGAAAGGGAATCAACCAGAACCAGTGGTCCCTACCATTCAGAATATTGAAGAAGCAACTGTTAAAAATCTTGTGGAAGACTTAGAAGGGACCGAGGCATCTCCAATCATGATTGAAGATGATGAGGAAGAGGAAGTGACTAGTGGAAAACCTAAAGGAATTTTTAGGAAGAAAGTGAGATTGGAAACGGAAGGTGGAGTGATTTGGTTTTAATTCTAGAAAGGAGAGTAGTTAGAATTGAAGAACTTATGAAACAATTGTTTTCCCTTCAAAGTTATTAATGAAATAAACCTTTTCCGCATTTTTATTTATGATTGATTGATTTTGTTCCATAAATGTTAATTGAGTGTATTAATGAGAACAAGAAAGATTGGTCTAGTGAATCGACCAAAAGTATATGATAATCGGCTGAATGAAACGGCCAAGTGTGATTAATTTTGTGTCGATTGAAACGACCTATGAATGTGTTAACCGATCTATTGAGTAATTGGGGGTCTAGTAAAATGACCTATGATTTGAATGTTTTAGTCTGTTGAGATGCCCTAATTTAAGTGAGTGATATAGGAATAGCAAGAATGAGTATTAGTATTGTTGGTCCGTTGAATCGTCCAATAAGTCTGTTGAAATGAATTATGAGAGTAATGCCGGTCTATTGAAGAGACCAAGGGTCTAGTTGATTGACCAATGAATTTATGTTTAGCCTGTGAGATGGCTTACTTTACAATATAAAAGTTTAGCATTAATTATTTCTAGTATTAGCATGGGTGAAAGCGCTTAGAATTGTGAGAAAGAAGCAAATAGTTAACACCGCTAGCGCGAAGAGAAGAAGAAGATGACAGAGAAAGAATTAGGTGGAACCAGGAGGAATACTGGAAATTGGAACCGAGGCGGAACCAATAACAAAAGGAAGGGCACGGACGAGAACCGCGGAAAGGAAGTTACTAGTAATAAGTATCATAATAGAAACTACGGTAACCGCAGAGACAGGGGTCGAAGTGATGCTCAAGGTGGAAGATCAAACGATAAATGCCAGGTGTGCGAAGGGAAGCACAAGACAGAGGAATGCTGGTACAAAGGCCAGAAATACTTTAATTGTGACAAGGTAGGACATCCGCAGTAGAAGTGCCTGAAGCCTAAGAAGTCTAGGGTTATTCAAGGAGCCAAGACTGATTAGAACAATGGCAGAGGTCGTGAATGAGTGCTTACCCTGACTGCTAGCAACGCGAGGGCCACCAATGATCTTGTGGCAGGTACGCTCAAATTTTATAATCGTAGTGTGTATGCACATTGATAGACTTTGGCGCTACGCGTTCTGTTATTAACACTCGTTAGCTAAGAAAATGAACTTGAAATCAGAGCCGTTAGAAATACCTTTTGTGATAGCTACTTCGAGTAGATAGTCGATTGTTGCTTCGTCTGTTTATAAGATATGTATCCGTTGGAATAGGAGATAGAGAACTCGAGGTTAATCTTATCGAGTTAGAAATGAGATAATTGATATCATCTTGGGGATGGATTGATTAGCTGCTTACCATGCAAAAGTAAACGGTTTTAATAAGGAAGTGTAATTCAGATTACCGTATGGAGAGGAATTTTGTTTTCAAGGATCGAAACCGAGAGTTAGATCGAGCTTCATTTCAGTAATGAGGGCTCAGAAGATGTTGAGAAAAGGGATGTGAAGGATTCTTGGCCTATACTGGAGAGAGGGATAGGAAAGAAGTGAAGTATAGAGTCTCTTTCAGTGATAAGAGATTATAAGGATGGGTACCTACTATCGGAAATTGAATCGTGTGTCGGTGAGGAATCAGCATCCGTTACCTAGAGTTAATGACTTATTTGACCAACTTCGCGGTGCGTGTTATTTCTCGAAGATAGATTTGAAATCGGAATATCATCAGTTGATAGTGAAAAAAGAGGATGATTCGAAGACGACCTTTAGGACAAGGTACGGTCACTATGAGTTTTGGTTATGCCGTTTGGACTGACGAACGCGCCAGCAATAGTTATGGCGCTTATGAACTGAGTATTTCAGGAATTTTTGGTTAAGTTTGTGATTGTATTTATAGATGATATTCTGATATATTCTAAGACCAAGGAAGAACATGAAAAACATTTAAGGTTAGTATTGCAAATTTTGAGGGAACAAAAGTTGTATGCGAAATTCAAAAAGTGTGAATTCTGGCGTGAGAAAGTGACATTCTTAGGGCATGTGATATCTAAGGATGGAAATGAAGTGGATCCAACAAAAATAGATGTGATAGTGAATTGGAAGAGACCGACCACTGTTAGAGAAATAAGATGTTTCTTGGGATTGGCAAGATATTATAGGAGATTTATTGAGGGATTCTCAAAGCTGTCAGTGCCGTTAAAAAGATTAACACAGAAAGGAGCAAAGTGTGTTTGGACGAAAGAATGTGATGAAATTTTTCAGGAGCGGAAGCTAAGGTTAGTGTCCGCACCAGTTCTTACTTTACCATCTGGATCGGACGGATTTGTGATCTATAGCAAGCATCACTTAAGGGGTTAGGCTGCGTGTTAATGCAGAATGATAAAGTTATAACTTATGCGTCAAGACAACTGAAGAACCATGAGAGGAATTATCAACCCATGATTTGGAGTTAGAAGATTTAGGATTTGCTTTGATGATTTGGAGACATTTTTTGTATGGGGTGACATGTCAGATTTACACGGATTATAATAGTCTTAGATATATTTTCACTCAGAAGGAGCTTAACATGAGGCAAAGGAGAAGGATAAAATTACTTAAGGATTACGATTGTACCATTATGTATCACCCAGGAAAGGCCAATGAAGTGGTTGATGCTTTGAGTGGAAAGAATCGAGGAACCTTAGCAACATTGATTTCTAAGGGGGTAAGTACATAGAATAGCATTGAGGTTCAAGTATATAAGTGAGAGTTAAAGGGTATTTGGCTCAAATGAATGTTCAGCCGACACTTTTGGACCGAATCAAGGAAGCACAAGGGATTGATGATGAGGCTATGAGAATACGTGAGAGTATGGCCAAAGGAAAGGTAACATATTTTCAGATGAGAGACGATGGGATTTTAAGGTATCAGTCGAGAATTTGGGTACCAATCATCAAGGACATAAGAAGAGAGAAATGCATTGTTCGAAGTTTTCTGCACGTCCAGGAAATACAAAGATGTGTAGGAACCTAAGGGAATCATTTTGGTGGAATAACATGAAGGTAGTTGGGCAGAATTCGTATCGAGATGTTTGGTATGTCTGAACGTGAAGAGTGAACGCCAGAAGTTGGTAAGATTATTATAGTCGTTAACAATACCAGAATGGAAATGGGAGAATATAGCTATCTGGAAGAGTTTACAATAGGCATTGGGTACCGAGTTGATGATGAGTACAGCTTTTCACCCGAAGACAGACGGACAGTCGGAAAGGACCATCCAGACTAGCATCGGTATGGAACGATATGAAACATTCTATGGAGGGAAACGTAGATTGCTACTTGGTAGGATGAAGTTGAAAAAAAAAGTAGTTAACGGGACCGGAAATTGTCCAAGTGACTGCAGATAAGGTACATAAGATACGGAAATGATTACTAACCGCTCAGAGTAGACAGAAGTCGTATGCAGATCGCTGACGATGTGTTCTAGAATTTCAGTTGGGGGATCGAGCATTTTTGAAGATTTCGCCAACAAAGGGAGTTATGAGATGGGTATTCACGGGATGTTAAGTCTGAGATACGTGGGACCGTTTGATATTTTGGAACGAGTAGGGTTGATGGCTTACAAGTTGGCCTTACCACCTGTGCTTGCTGGTGTGGATAATGTGTTTCATATCTCGATGATGATGAAGTACATATCTGACCGAGTCAGGTGATCGAGTATAGGCAGATGAAATTACGTGCCGATTTGAGTTATGATGAACAACCGGTGAAGATTGTAGACTGGAAGGATCAAGTATTGAGGAAGCGAATCATTCCGTACGTGAAAGTGCAGTGGAGCAATCACACAGAAAGTGAAGGGACGTGGGAGCTCAAGAGCGAGATGCGAGAGTCATATCCCGCCCTGTTTCAGAATGAGTGTGGTTGGTTTGGTGGACCAAAACCTTTTAAGGGGGTAAGAATGTAATAACCCTAAAAATCTATACTAATTATTTATTAAATATTTGTTTCCTTTAATTAATTATTGTAGTTATTTAATTGATTATTGGTGTCTATTACTTTTCCTAGATGGATTAAGTTAAGTGGGCCTAGTCTATTAGAATTGGGTTACCTAAACTGGGTTCCTCCTTTGACTTGGACTTGGACCTGATTATTTTGGGTTAAGGAAACCCATGAAACAAAGATATTTCACAAACCTTGAGACCCTTGGGAGTAGTAACAAACGGAAGCTAAGAAGGGGTCGAGCCTCTTCATATCTTCCAACGTCAAGAAGAGAAGAGAAGGAGCCGCAAAGAATAAGAAATAGATAGAGGGACATGACAGGGAGAGGAAACCGCTAAGAGAGAGAATATGCTAAGTGAGAGAGAGACCGCAGGATAAGAAGGCGACAGAAGAAGAAAGAAGAAAGAAGATTTCCATTGTCATGTTCAAGCTCAGCCAAGGTAAACAACCATCCTTTTCTTTTGGAATTCTAAGATGGAGAAGCATGTAAAATCCCTAGAAGGAACCCTAGAAATCTAAAGCAAGATTGTTGAAGGGGAAATCAGATTGTGATGAATAAATTATAAAACATTATTTGTTGAATATAACCAAGAATTTTGCAGATTGTTGATGAATGAATGCTGAAACGTTATTGTTTGATTATAACCAAGGGTTTAGGCATGAAAGATATTGAATATTGATTCAAGTATGCCATGCTATTAATTGTATAATGAACTAGGGTGTTGTATGTGTGTATTTTGTGTGCTGTGGTGTGCGTATATGTCTGTTGTGTGGGTGTGAATGGCTGTTGTGTGTGTGTGGGGGTGGGGTCAGCCGTGTGGGGGGGTTACGGTTAGGGTGGGTGGGTGTGTGAGTCGTGGGTGTGTTAGGAGCATGTGAGTGAGGTGTGTGTGCATGTACAGTGGCTGTACAGAGGGCTGTACAGAGGGTGTGTGTGTGTGTGTAGTAGGCTGTGTGTGTGTGGGTGAGTGCGTGTGTGCAGTAGGGTTAGTGTGTGTGTTTATAGGTGTTTGTATGTGCTGAATTAGGTGTGTTTAGTGTGTGTGAAATGGGTGGAAGTAAAATGAAAGAAGTTTTGAACCTAGGAAACCTAGGAAGAAACTAATAAACCTAAAGGGGTGAAAGAGTAACCTTTAGGAGAGTTAAAGAAGAATAACTCTTAGTGCCAAAGCCGTTAAAGTTTGTCTTTTTCGGTTAAGTAAATAAAAGGAACTTGTACCCTAAAAACACCATTTGCATGATTGTAGATTCGTGCAAGGATTCGTGGCAAAGAAAGGGCAATCAATCGAGGTAAGGGATTACGCTCTTTAGTATTTGAAGTATCCTTTATTGTGATAGGATTCCATGAATGTTATTTATTTACTACCAATGTGGTCGGTAGTCTTGTTTCTAAATGTTCCTTTGATTTGAACGTCTATTAAAATTTGATATGTGTTATTCAAAGGGTATCCATGATGATTGGATTTGTTGTGTGTTCTTGTACCTATGAACATGAAATGTGGAAATTGCTATATCTATTTGAAACTTGATGTAGCTAGCTTTGTCTGATTGAAAATGACTTAGCAAGAAGTGTCTGATTGGAAAGGACTTTATGAGAATTAGTCTAGCCTGACTGGAAAGGGATCTAGACTCTTTTATACTACTTAATGAAGTAGTTTGATTGTCTCGATAAGGGAGCGACCTGTAAAGGCGTAAGGTCTCTTATCATATTATACTACTTGATGAAGTAGTTTGATTATCATGATATATCTTGGCAAGGGAGCGCCATGGAAAGGCGTAAGGTCTCTTATCTGATAAGGGAGCTACTTGATTAGGCATAAGGTCTCTAATTACGATAAGGGAGCGACATGATTAGGCGTAAGGTCTCTTATTTAAGGAACACCTTGAAAAGGTGTACCGTAAACGAAATTGATGGCTTATGTGTATACAGTCGTCTTTGTTATTCTTGTGATAGTGCCACAATTTTCTTATTGAAAAGTATTTCGTTATTATACTCTTGTATGTACTTTAGTTGTATTGAACCTTTCGTTGATTATTCGATTGGCTCCGTTCGTTTCAGTCATCTCTTCCTTAGTACCCGGATAGATCCCGTATGAACTTACTGAGCATTGTTCGCTCACTCCTTTCTTATTATTTCCCTCCCAGGTAACCAGTAGGAGGAGAGGATCGGTCGCATGGATGGCAGCATGGATATTGAGTAATTAGAATTATGTTTTATAAACTTTAAGTATTGAGCTAGTGGGATGTACTAGCCGTTGAATTTTGAATACTATTTATTATGGTTTGATTGTATTAGGGTTAGGCTTGTCGGTTGAGATGCCCTCTTAATGACTATTATCTATGTTTTGGGATATATTATTATTATTATAAATTATGGAAATTTTGGGTCGTTACAAAAACTCACACCCACCAGTACATAATTATGTGGCACACACACATATATCTGCACTTTCCATCTGTCACTTCACATAATTACCTTACTCAATTCCTTTCTATTCTCCTTTGCTATAACTTTAATTCATTACCCACACATCCATATTCTCCATATACTACTATTTAGTAATTTATCAATACGCCCTTTTATCTTAATGGGTTAAGCCCACTAAATTAAATATTCACAAATCCAAAACTCTAGTCCACTCCCCTTATTTGTATATTGACCCATTATAAAAAAAATTAAAAAAAAAATGAACGGAATAAAAGTGCGGGTCAAGCCCAACGAATGAATCCCAATACTTCAAACGTCATCAAGACACAACTATTGAATGGGCCATCCAATTGCTACAATGCCCACGGCCCAACGGCAGAGATCAGTCGACCAAGCTCATTGTCCGACTGTCCTTGGTCCTGACCTAGCTTCGTCCGACATACGATCGTTTACTTTTATAATTTCTATCAAGCCAAGGCACGAAGTCAGGCCGACTTTGAATACTCAAGCGACCTCGGCCTACCAACGCGTACATCCACCTACACCGTTATTTGTAACTGCTTCCTACATTCTCGTAGACAGTTATGCCCACTACACCTCCGTGATTTTAGGGATTTATTACGATCCTTCACTACCACTATAAATACCTTACAACATCCAACGTAAAAGGGTAATGTCTTATTTGCTATTTGAGAACTACGTTATTCAATTCAGTTTATAAGCCTAATACAAGTTATCTCAACATCACGCCGGAGGGTCTTAGCTGGAGGCTAACCCGGCTAGTCATTTGTTCATGGTTTCAGGTCACATTAGCTGGAGATCAACCTAACTGCTGGACTAAGGCTGATTTGGATCGTTTCCTGCGTCATCAGTTTGGTTCCATTACCGGGAAACGATAAACGCTAGACCTTGAAACTTTACTCAAACCACAAACATGGTGTACGATGGTCATACCGCAACTTCCAGCGGTGATCCAATGCTTGGGAATACAGTGAGAAACGCTGAGGCAGGTGTTGGAAATCGCACTGCCAACTTTCCTCCTCCTCCACCGGGAAATCCCACTAGGAGGGCCACTCGTCCCAATAGCGTGGCCGACGGTGCAGATCTGCAAGATGGCAGAAGGCAGAAAAGCCTATTCCTAATCAAAGGGTGAGCCAACATGTTAAGAGAGTCCAAACGGGTCGAACAGCTGCAGGCGACATTGCAGGTCCCTTAACTACTCACCCTAGTAGGAAGGATATTCTGTTGGAGCGAACTATAATACAACAAAGTTGCTCGATGTGCAAGATGAACTGCTCGAGATGCCTGAGTCTCCTAATAAGGATGATAGGAGATCGCAAAGAGTAGCTCCATCTCTCACTTCTCACAGGCTGACTAACGGAGGTCCTAGACCGTATAGTGAACAAATGAGGATTGAGATGCCTCCTACCTCCCATATTTCCATAGACCTGACTGGTGACCTAAGGGATAGGCTCAACCAGCAGAGGGAATATGAGGCCGACTCAGCTCATAAGAGGCAGCTCGAAGCTGACAGGGCTCGACGTAGGTCGCCCTCAAGGGAGAAAGATCATGGTCCCATTAGGAAAGGAGAGAGGTGACTCCCATGGAATGACAGACAGCGGACCCTCTCTAGAAGGGAGCCCAACTGGATGGAGAGAAAAAATTCTAATTCTGTCTCCCATCAAAGAAGCGACCTAGATGATAGGAAGCTTCTCAACTTGAAAAGAAGGTTAGATAACATGGAGGTAGACAGGAAGGAGACCGATGGGAAGATCGAATGAAATTACAGTACTCTTCTACCACTGTCCTAGGATTTGCTCGACCAAAGGCCTCCCGTTGGTAACAAATTACCCGTGTTAGACAAGTATTCAGGCGCGACCAATGCCTTGAATGATATGCAGCATTTTGAGGCCACAATGTGGTTGGTCTCCTCTGAGGATGACGTGCTATGCAAGGCATTAACCAGCACCTTCACAGGTGCACCACTGACTTGGTTTCGTGGCCTGACCACTGGTTGTATCTCCTCATGGGATTATATGAGGAAAAATTTCTTGGACAGATTCTCAACAGTTGGAGCTCGTAAGAAAAATGTTACTGACCTGAACACATGACTCAAGGCAAGAGGGAGAGAACTATGAGTTACTTCACCCGCTTCAAAGAGTTGGTCGACCAAATCGAGGAAGACCTCACAGATAGGGAGGTCATCAACTGCTTTAGAAATGGGGTATACTCTCCTGATCTGGACTACGAGCTACATGTTATGAGAGCGACAATGAGGAAGGAGCTATTTAAGAGGGCTTATAATGTGGTTGTGGCTGAGGAGACAAAGGAAAGGAAGAAAGTCAAGGGCTCAAATCATTCTGAAGCTGGTGAGTCAGCAAAAGGGGGACCTGTGAAAGGTAACGATCACAAGGGGAAAAACAGGACTAGGGCGACTGAAAGAGACCCTAAAAACATCACCCCATCACCGTTAGTTGGACTGAGATAATGAACACAGTCGACCTAGGTCCCCCATCCCCAATGAATGCTCAAAATAAATTCAGAAGGGACAATGGTAGGTACTGTGAGTACCACAAGGACACCGGGCATACCACGGAAGAGTGTATGAGTCTGAAGAGGATCATCCAGAAGTGGGTGAATGATGGAAGGTTGGATAGGTTTATAAAGGGAGATCGTCCTGCTGGTGGAGATCGACCTGCCAAAGGTGTGCCAGAGTCGAGGCAACCTAGGCTAACATTGGGAGTGATTGTTGAGGAGACGAGCAACACTGTCCTTAAACACAAAATTTTTCAGCTAAGTAAAGGTCCCTATGTGCCACCTAGGAGATTTGTTAAATATGAGGTGATCAGTTTCTATCCCTACGAGCTGGCTACCAGCATAACTGCTAGGGAACAAATTTTGGTGATTCCGGGGTTGATTGATGACTGCACGTCAAGTAGAATCTTGGTTGACACGGGGGCCTGCAAAGATATTCTCTACCACAAAACCTTCTTGGACATGGGACTTACAGATGCTAGGCTGTCAACCTATGCAGGACGATTGGAAGGTTTCACCAATCACATGGTTGATGCTAAGGGAATGATCGAGCTGGAGGTCGACATTGGATAGCACCCTTTGAGGACAGTGGCCAAGGTAACATTTATAGTAATTGACATTATAAGTGATTACCATGCTATATTGGGTATCCCTGGACAGGTCACTCTAGGGATGTTACCTTCAATCCCCCACCAAATTGTCAAATTCCCCACCATGCTGGGAGTGGGGTACGTTCTTAGCATAGCTAGAGAGTACTTAGATCACGTACTATGGTCCAAGAAGAAGAGGGAGCTAGAAATTGACACTCCAGAGGCAAGCTGGAAGTTCTCTAAATATGTCACAACTACTGCCAGGCTATCTACGATCTGGTGTGTGGAAGAGGTGACATGTCCCTCACATGACCACATCATGATTGAGCTGACACCTCCCTCTGAAAACATTTTGGTCGCAGCAGATTCAGTTTTGGTCAACCAAATCATCATAGGCGAACTATGCCTCCCGGTCAACCAAAACTCAGGGGCCTCCAACGGAGAAATAGCTGCTAAGCTAGATGACATGATTGAAGTTGAAGCTCCACACTTGGGATCGAAGGAAAGGAGAAGGGTCATAGAGATCATTATTGAGACCCTACAGTTTAGAGATGGCCCAGAACTGGAACCTATTGATGAGCTGGAAGAAATAGAAGCCAATCCCTCCTACCCCGACCAAATAATCAGAATAGGGAGACAACTGTCACCAGAAGAAAGGGATGGAGATAGTCAACCATTTGAAGGAAAGCACAGATGTCTTTTCCTGGAGGGTAAAAGATATGAGGGGCATCAAGAAGGAGGTCATAGTGCATCGTTTGGAGGTTAATCCCACCATCAAGTTCAAGAGCCAAAAGCTGAGAATTTTTGCTACAGATAAGGAGGTGGCTATCAAACAAGAGGTGAACAAGCTCCTTAGTGCATGTATAATCTAGGGGGCTTCCTACACTACTTGACTGGAAATGTAGTGATGGTCAAGAAGTTCAATGGAATGTGGAGGACGTGTGTCAACTTTACCGACTAGAATGTAGCTTGCCCAAAAGACAGCTACCCACTCCTACGGATTGACAAGTTGGTCAACTTAATAGCTTGACATGCCACATTCAGTTTCCTCGATGCTTACTCGGGGTACCATCAGATCAGAATGCATGATAATGACATAGAAAAGACTGCCTTCCAAGCTGCTAGAGGGGTATATTGCTACACAAAAATGCCCTTCGGGCTGAAGAATGTTGGGGCTACATATCAACGGATGGTGAATAAAGTCTTTGCTACTCAGATTGGCCGAAACATGGAGGCCTACATCGACGGCATGGTCATCAAAACCAAGGCTGGTCATCATGTGGTCGACCTAAGGGAAACGTTCACCAATATACGAGCAAATGACATGAAGCTGAATCCGAGCAAGTGTGTGTTCGGGGTAGCTGCTGGCAAGTTTCTCGAGTTCATGGTATCTCATAGGGGTATTGAAGCTAACCCAGAGAAGATAAAAGCTTTGGTAGAAATGCAGGAGCCAACATGCATCAAGGAGGTGCAACGGATGAATGGTAGGGTGGCAGCTTTGGGTCGTTTCATAGCCAAATCAGCTGAGAGGTCTCTACCTTTCTTTAAAACATTCAGGGGGATGAAAAACCTTGAGTGGATGACCGAATGTTCATTCTCGTTCCAACAACTTAAGGAGTACATTGCATCTCCCCCATTGCTGAGTAGCGCGGTCCAAGGAGAGAGCTTGTATGTCTATCTATTATGAGATCGAGCAGTAGCCGCAATGTTGGTAAGAGAGGAATATGGGCTTCAAAATCTAGTATATTATGCGATCAAGGCTTTAACCGACGTGGAAGGAAGATACTTCAATGCTGAGAAGGTAGCCCATGCCTTGGTGGTTGCAGCCAGAAAATTATGGACATATTTCTCAGCTCACTCCATTGTCGTGCTGACTAACACAACATTGAGAAAGATATTGCATAAGCCAGAAAGTTCAAGTCAACCGCTCAACTGGTCCATTGAATTAATAGAGTTTGATATTGAGTACAGACGTCGAAAAGCTTTGCAAGCTCAGCCTTTGGTGGACATCTTGGTCGAGCTTACGTTCACCAAGGAAGATAACACAAAGAACACCCCAATGAAAAGCTTAAAGGGGAAGGAACAGTCGAGCCAGCAGACAGTGAGTTTACCCGATGACTGCTGGAAGGTTTACTCGGATGGGTTAGCTACTAAGAATGTCAGTGGAGCTGGGATTGTGTTGATCGAGCCAAAAACTTGAAAGACCTTTGAGGAAGCTTTGAGGTACAAATTCCAAGCCTCCAACAATCAGGCTGAGTATGAGGCCTTGATTGCAGCAATTGAATATGCCCAATGTTTTTGGGCAACAAAACTCATAGCCTATTATGACTCACAGTTGATCGTGAACCAAGTCAAGGAAGAATACGAGGTGATCAATCCAGTCCTGATCATCTACTGCGAGCTAGTGAAGAAGCTGGTCCAAAACATAGAATTTTGGGAGATACAAAGGGTAGGCCGCAAAGAGAATGAATTAGCCAATCTACTTTCCAATCTGGCTACATCAGACGAGCATAATGGAGAACCAGTCTCATACTTAGAACATCCAGCATACGAAAGAGTGCAGGTTCTATGCTCGGTCTACAGCTCTAACTGTTGGATTAACGAGATGAAGGCCTACATCGAAACAGGCAAGCTACCAGCTGACGAGCAAAGGGAAAGAACGATCAAGAAGAAGTCCCTAAGGTTTGCTATACACGGGGATGCATTATTCAGAAGATCATTCATAAAACCATTACTGAGGTGTGTTCATCCTACGGAGGTTCCTCAACTCTTGCTCGAAGTGTATATTGGGGTATGTAGTGGACACCCGGGAGCCAGAACTTTGCCAGACAAGATACTTACATTGGGATACTATTGGCCTCACTTAAGGGAAGATGCTCGTGAATTCGTGAGAAAATGTGACAAGTATCAAAGATATGCCAAAGCTCCCAACAACCAAACAAACACCTGTGGTCGCAGCTTGGCCGTTCGACATGTGGGGGGTAGATTTGATCGGACCCTTCCCACCCGCCAGTAGAAATCGTAAGTACGTTATTGTGGCTATAGATTATTTCACCAAGTGGATCGAGGTGAAACCTTTAGCTAAGATAACTGAGGAAAATGCCATCAACTTCATCCACGACTACATTTGGTGACGCTTTGGGGTACCACATTCAATTGTATCAAACAACGGGCTACAATTTTCAATAGCTTTTGAGACAGAGATGAATGGATTGGGAGTTAAAGATTGGAAGTCGTCGGTTGCATATCCCCAAGGTAACAAACATGCAGAAGCAGCAAACAAACTTGTCTTGTCAACACTAAGTAAGGGCCTCGTTGGTCAAGCCGGTAGATGGTTGGACGAACTGCCCCTTGCTCTTTTGGCAGTCTGCACAACCACTAGGGGGCCTACAGGGGAAACCCCTTTCGCCCTTACTTTTGGGTCGAAAGCTATGGCACTTGCAAAGCTACGACTTCCTACAACTAGGGTGGTTTTGTTTGATCAGAATCAGAATAACTCCAATAGGTTGCTCGACTTGGACTTACTAGAAGAGAAACGGGTGACTGCTCAGCTTAGAATGGTAAACTACAAACAGAACACCAAGGGTTATCATGACAAGAAGGTCAAGAAAAGGTCATTCAATGTTGGGGACTTTGTGCTAAGGAAGATCAAGGTAACAGGAAGGAAAGCTGAACAGAATAAGCTATCTCCGAACTGGGAAGGTCCCTATATCATAACCAGAATTGTCAAGGAGGGGACCTACATGATCGGCCACCCAGGTGGTGACGAGCTGAAACATCCTTGGCATGCTAGCCACTTAGCTAGATATTATTTCTGATTAAGCATCAATGTAACGATCTACTTCATCAATGAAATAAAAGTTCTACTCACAAATGTTGTTACACTTGTGTCTTATTCAACTCAGATCCAACTCTTAGTCGATCTCGAAATCTCAAACAGGCTCGACCAAAGACTTAAGTCAACCTCATTCTTAAACTGATTCGACTGAAGAATTAGGTCAGTCTCGTTCCTTAAACAGGCTCGACCAAAATCTTAAGTCAACCTCGTTCTAAAACAGGTTCGACTGAAGACTTAGGTCAGTCTCATTCCTTAAACAGACTCGACTAAAATCCTAAGTCAACCTCGTTCTAAAACAGGTTCGACTGAAGACTTAGGTCAGTCTCGTTCTTTAAACAGGCTCGACCAAAATCTTAAGTCAACCTCGTTCTAAAACAGGTTCGAATAAAGACTTAGGTCAGTCTCGTTCTTTAAATAGGCCCGACCAAAATCTTAAGTCAACCTCATTTTTAAAACAAGTTCGACTGAAGACATAGGTTAGTCTCATTCTTTAAAAACAAGCTCGACTAAAACCTTAATCAGCTTCATTATTGACTGAATGTGCGCTCGCCACGAAATTTTTGTGGAAAATTTCGATGAAATGAAAAATAGGAGTCGGTACACTTTGAAAAACCTTTGAAAGAGAAAAATGGGTCCGGGGGTCAGGTTACGTGTTGGGAAGAACCGAGAGCTCACCCAACATGCCTCATCCGTGGACGAGTCTTTCTAACTAAACATCCAAATAATCCAAGGTGTGTGCAAGCAATGATAATAGACAAATGTGATAAACATGAATTTTATTGATATGAACTGATATCTTACAACTTGTGAGCCATTTGTTTAGGGAGGCCATGTTCCAACTACAACAGATCAGAACAGATTACAAAGGAAATGGATCCCTGCAAATGGACAAGATGTGTCGCGTGACACATAGCATGCCTGGCTAGATGTGTCGTGTGACCCAGAATCTAACCAGACACGATGTGTCGCGTGACACATGGTGTCCATCTGCAGAGACTTACAGATTTAAACACAGAAGCACCGACAATCAAAATAGATCCAATTATTTGATCAATTCAGCTTCGAAATGAACAATTAACAACAATTCGACAAAGGGGTGGGGATATAGGTAGATCCACACTCCCTTGGGTAATTTAACACCAACTTCAACAATAATTAAACCATGAGCAATCAATTATACAAATCAACGATGTTAAACATAGAGATTGTTCAGTAATCAAGACGGATAGAGTCTGATTACTGAACCCAAGGATGATAGAATGTTGGAATTATGAAAGTAGTAAGGTAGGAGAGGGAGAGAGATGGAATTGAGAGTGTTACCCTTGTTGATTCCACGAATCCTATACCAAGGCTGGTATAGGACCCTTTTACAACTGCTTCTGGGACTGGTTGGATTGAGGAGAGGTGGCTGAAGATGGATCCAAGTGTTGGTGGGTGAATTGGATTGGATTGGGGGGGGGGAATTGAAGGTAGATTTGGGTAAGAGAGAGAGAGAGGTGTTTGCAGGGTGTGTGTTACGCTCCAATTTTGGCAGAGTAACAGTATGTGAAAGTTGGGATCCATTTATGAGAGGGGTAGGGTCTTATTTATAGGCTGCAGTTGATGGTCACAAGGTGTCGCATGACCTTCTGTAACCATTTTCCAAGCCTCGACTTGTCGCGTGACACAAGGTGTCACCAATTGCTTTTGGCGCCAAAACCAATTTCTAGAACATTCAGGGATAAATAGCCAAAAGGTCAAAAAAGGTTTATTCCCTGCAGGTCCTTTAGCATGAGCAAAGTACCAAAAGGTACTTCCTTCGCAAGAAACTTATGGAATATTTCCGAAAGTCTCGGAATATACCGAGAATTTACCAAAACGCCCCTTAATGCAACTTTATCATTTTAAAATGCATCGAAAAGGGTAGCGAATTGGATTGGCGTACTTACAGAGCCCCTCGGTAACGTCACTTATGGAAGAATTGAGGTTGTCGATAAAATAAGACCCAATCCCAATGAGCGTCAAGGGATATGGTGGAGGGCTTGACAATGATCTGGTGAGATCGGATAGCTGGACCTTTGGAGAAACGATTCATTCGTATCCCTAGGAGGGAATCAAGCCAAATCGTAGTTCGGAAATGAAACTGACAAGGGGCAAGAAAGGGTAGAGATATGCTTTCATACCTTTGTTGTGCTTACCTGTTGCTGCCGGAGGGACTGATGTTACTGCTGATGGTGCAAGGTTGTAGCTGCCGGAGGGACTCATGCTGCAACTGATGGTAAAGAGTAGCTGTCGGAGGGACTCACTGTAAGTACGCCAATCCAATTCGCAATCCTTTTTAGGTGCATTTTAAATGATAAAATCGCACTAAAGGGCATTTTGGTAAATTCCCGGTCCATTTCGAGACTTCCAGGAATTTTTTTAAGTTTCCCGCAAAGGAAGTATTTTTTAATACTTTTCCCGGACAAAAGGACCTAAAAGGAATAAACTGCCTTGGGCTTTTAAAGAATTAACCCGGAATGTTCCAGAAGCAGGTTTTGGCACCAGAAACAGTTATGGACGTGGCCCGTCGTGCGACAGCTTGAAGCATGGAAAGTGGGAGCGTTGGGTCGTGCGACAGTTTAATCCCAATCCCAATCCCAATCCCAATTTACGTATAAAAGCCAAATTCCATTTCATTTGTAAAAGGGGGCTCTCACTTCTCACACACAATTCACACACACTGAGATCCACTTTCTCTCTCTTCCCTCTCTCTCTATCCGCATTTGGCCATTGCAGCTGGCATCATCTTCAACACCAATCCAAGCGAGCTCTCCCTCATCTCCGACCAAACCAAGCTTCTCCCTCACCGGACAACAACCCAATCCCGACCTCCCTCCTCCTCAAATACCTTTCTCCCCGATCCAATCAACCACCAATTCAACCCCAACCGGCGTCTCCCTCTCTCCGATTCCAATCGCCAACAACCGAACTCTCCCTCACCAAATCCTATTTACCGGTAACCTTCCCCACCATATTCTCCGGCCAAATCCACACCAAACCTCCCCCTATACCCAAACGGCGAACAACCCAATCCAACCCAATCAACCGCTGTTCGCCTATAAACTAAGCCCGTAAACAACAAACCGCTTCCCCTGTTTACCACCACCGGTCTACCACCCATTTCCGGCCAACCTTACCTGTTATCCCCGGACCTTGTTCCAATCTCCCTAGCGTCCAAATCTCATCTCAATTCTCCCTGTGTTTCCGTGATATTCAGAACAGACGTGCGACCACTTGAAGCCACTTGATCTGAGATTCGAATCCTATTCCGAAGCTGATTGTGAAGGTTCTCTATACCGACGTGGTATAGAGAATTGTGGATCTACGAGGGTAACGAATCTCTTCCCTCACCTTTGTCTTATTTTTTTCTATTGTGTTTGCTCCGTTGCAATTTATTCCCTTGACTTGATAATTAAACTCCATCCGTCCCCAATTATCAAGTCCCAACTGCCGATCTCTCTGTTTAATTAGCTTTGCTTGATATTTGTTGATATCAATAATGTGATTTGTGGTATTTGTTGTTTATTGGCCAAGGGAGTGTGGATCTCCCTATATCCACGTCCCCTTGGTCAATCCATTATAAATTCATTGTTTCTGTGTTGGATTGGTATTGTGTTGAGATTTGGTTTGCTTTCTGTTGGATCTGTGCTTCAAAATGTAAGGTCCCTGCAAACGGAAAACATGTGTCACGAGACACATCGTGCCTAGCATGTCCTGTGTCACGCGACACATGGTGACCATCTGCAGAGGATCATCCTTTCAGTTGTAAATTCTGTTCTGTTTGTCCTCGATGTATGGTGGGACGTGGCCTCCCAGAGTCAATGGCTTACAAGTTGTATTTTCCCCCTTGTTGAGTAATAAAATAAAGCACGTTTATGCATTTTATACATATTCTTGTCATACACACTTTGCACACATATTTGAATGAATGGAATGTTGAAAATTGAAAGACTCATCTACGGACGAGGCGTGTTGGGTGAACTCTCGGTTCTTCCCAACACGTAACTTGACCCCTGAACCCATTTTCTCTAAACAAAAAGGTTTTCAATGTTTCCTCTTAAAAACGGCGTGGCGACTCCTATTTTTTCGGCGAGCACACATTCACTCACGCTACTGTTGATGACAGTTGTGGATGTCGGAGGGACTCATACCACTGGGTGTTAGGTAGCTGCCAGGGGACTCATGCTACCGTTGGTGATGGTCGTGGCTGTCGGAGGGACTCATGCCACTGCTGATGGGAAGTAGCTGCCAGGGGACTCACGCTACTGGTTGATTCTTGCTGGGGATAGATGTAGCTGTCGGAGGGCTCTCATGCTACAATTGTTGCTGGTGGTGGTGGCTGCCGGAGGGACTTAGACCAATGTCATTGATGGATTGCTAATTTGCTGGGCAAGGGGCGACCTTTGTTGATGGTTGGTTAACTGTGGAGTCAGGAACTTTGCTTGGTAGGACATGGATCTTTCTTGCTGATGCTTTGGCAGCGGGGCCGGTAATACTGGTGGACGTTGTTTGGGGAGGCTGCTAGATCTGGAATCTTTGTCTTGATTTTGGCTAAGGGACAGTCCTCAAGATTTTATGGTGCTCAGTTGATTATTGTACCTGCGGGGGAAACAACACTCCAAGCACTATATCTAACTATGCTAATCTGTTAGCAAAGATTAAACTATGTTAGCTTGTTTACGCGAATCTATCCGTTCTGGGAACGGGAAATATGATTATTGTATCGAAAGTTCGGATTTGCCATGTTCATATATGGGGTGAGGGAACTCTATTGGGTGAGTGTGTATGGTGATACATATGGTGGCGTGAACCCTCTCCCGTGCATATATGTGAATATGTGTGAGGATGGGAGGTGTAATTGTAGCGACGGCGAGTCGAAAGGTGCTCTGGGAGGTAGACTTGCAGGAACGCTGATGGTGTCTGATGTTGACCAGATGTGTCACCCGATATGTCATGCCTGCTGGGAAAAATGTGTCGCGCGACTGGGGGAAGCTCGTAACAGGCCCTTTTAAACCAGCTCAGGATTCATTTGTAGACACTGCCCTTTCAGTAGGAGTACACCAGCAGCCCAAGCTTAGCAGACATGCGATTTCTTTGACAAAGATTGGAACTTTCAATCATAATGGAACATTATAGCAGAGGAGTGGCTTCCCGGGAGTATCAATTTCGTCAAGACTTCCTTGAAATTTCGCATTATCACCGGAAGCATCATAGAGAGCTCATTGATGGGAGGTATAGTATGCCGTGCCTTTGGTCATTGAAAGATTGGAGGATTGACTGGGATTTGCTCCGGGCTGCGTCCTGCTTTTGGGATTCGGAGCGGCATGTTTTCACTTTGTCATATAATGATCTAACGCCGACCATGGAGGATTTCAGAGCATTGACAGGCCTGAGTGAGTCGACGACTGTAGCATTCCCACGGGACAGACGGTCGGTTGTGGAGCAGTTATCAGACTTTGTAATGTATGGGTATTTTGATATATTATAATAATAAAAAAGAAATTAATTAAATGAATAACTAAATGAATATTAACAAGTTAATGTATCAGTTAAATAGAAAGCCAAACTTAGAATTTTGACAGCCATTTGCTGTGGGAAATTAGAAAGCCAGCCTTAGGATTTAGAAAGCCATACATCAGTATAAAAGATGAGCTTGTTCCGGCTTAGATTGGTCATTTAAAATTGAGAGAGAACTGAGAGGAGAGGACGGCTGGTGGAGCTGGGAAAAGAACCAAGGAAAGCTAAAAAAGGGTAAGAATACTTGTCTATTTACTGATTGAAATTGTTTTGGTTATTATTTGACTAAGTCAGAAACTTGTTCCATTTGCCTAATGTGTGTAAAAGAGTGTGAGTTAGATTGAAAGAGTACTTGTTCCATTTTCCTAATTGTGTGTAAAAAGAGGGAAAGACAGAATTGAGAAAGAAAAGAAAGAGAGAGGCAGAATTGAGAAAGAGAGGAGAGCCGAGAGAGAGAGGGTCAGGAGAGAGAGAGAGAGAGAGAGAGAGAGAGAGAGAGAGAGAGAGTAAATTAGTAGGTATCATCAGATGAAAAGAAAGTAGAAAAGAAAAGAAAGAGAGAGAGAGAAGAGAGAGAGGAGAGCCGAGAGAGAGAAAGAGGGTCCAGGAGAGAGAGAAAGTGATAGGAATAGAAAAGAAGAAAAGAAAGAGAAAGGAGAGAGATGTCAGGAGGGAGTATAGTATTTGAGTTGATTGAAAGAAAGAAATAAAATTAAAAGAAGAGAGAATGGGATGGAAGTATGGTGTCCAGGAGAGAGAGAAAGTGTAGAAATAGAAAAGAAAGAAAAGAAAGAAAAGAAAGAGAAAAGAGAAAGAAAGTGTCAGGAAAAGAGTAGGTGTGTGAATTCATAAATGAGGTAATTCCATGTGGGAAGGATCTATTTGCAAATTAGTAGGGACTTATATCAAAAAGAAAAAAAAAGAGAAATATTTTGGGTTAGGTGTATGTGATAGTGATGTTTAGATGTATATATATATGTATGGGTTTTGATTGAAAGAAAGAAATAGAGTGAAAGAAGAGAAATGGTACGGAAGGGAGTATATTGGTGTTTGTATGTTGAGTGAAAGAAGAGAAAAGAGTACAGGTTGAAAGAAGAAAGAAAGAAATAGAGAAGAGAGAGAAAGAGAGAATCTGGGAGAGATTGAGGGAGTATGTGAGCATGTGAATATGTGAATGAATGAGTAAATGGACTTGGTTGCAAATAAAATTTAGTAGGATTTATGAAAATAAATCAAGATGAGAAGTACGATTGTGACATGAGGGAGGATGTCTAGTGCCTTAAGTTTTGAGTACCGAGTGAGTAAACATGAGTGAGTAAACAGTATGATTTTCCACTACTGTTTAATAGGACAGGATCCTAACAATAATGTATTTTATTATGTAGATTTTGTGAGGCACTATTAGAGGTGGTCTCGTTTGGAACGGAAGCAATAAGCTCAGTTAATAAGGTAAGGGATTACGTCTCTTAGTCTTATTGTATATCGTTATCTATTGGCCCTCCATTCTTAGAGTAATTACTATATTACCGTTATGGCCGGTAACTTTGATTGGAATTCACTCCAAGTGCTTTCGTCATTGAAATTTTCTAAACTTAAATTGACATTGATTTCTTGGTCAATTAAAGAACATCATCGATAAAAGAATGATCACTTAATGACACCCATTTAATTATGGGTTAATATTGATGTACTATTGATAAACGGTCATGAGGGTTAGTTCATGACATGCCTATGTGGCATTAACCATCGACACCACTGAAATTGTGGTTATATAGGTTATCCGGATATACCGAACCATTGATACATCGACTATTGAACCCTTTTGGGTAACTTTTGAACATTGAAATGTTGAGATGAATATTAAGTGATCATAATTGATTCTATGCACTATCAAATATTGAATTATGCCATGATCTCTTTTCTTTGTAATAAGAAGATTATTGTTGGATTTACTTATCAGTTTCATCGAAAATTATTTATTGATACACTCTTTGAGGTCACCCCTTCTTAGAAACCGAAGGGGCGACGTAGGACCTTACTGAGCATTGTTCGTTCACCCTTTTCTAAATTCTATTTCTTCAGGTTATAAGTAGGAAAGCAAGGCTTTCAGTGGAGACATCTTTGAGGCGGACCCGAATAAGTAAAGTAGTGATTTTATATTTTAAGTAGGCTTTTATTGAGATTGTAATAAATGAATTTTGATGGCTACTAGCCGTTAGTAGTGAAAGATGATTGTTACGCTTCCGTTATTTGTTTTGGTTTTGTGGTTAGATGTACTAGCCGTAGAGATTTAAATTGTAGTTTGTGACCGTTAATCCTTTATTTTCGAGGACGGATTTATATTATTAATGATATTATGATATTCGTAAATTCGGGGTTGTTACAGTTGGTATCAGAGCATTGGGATTAGATCTTGAAAGGGAATTAGGATTATGATACCGAAATACTTTCGGGTGCTAGAATGATATTGAGATTTTGAGGACTTTAGAAAGATTTGAATTTTCTTTAAGTATTGAAATATCACATGCAGAAAATATTTTAGGAAATTTTCCATTTAAGATATATTGGAGACTTAAAGGATGTTTTGTATTATTTTGAAATTAAAATTTTCTTATGGCATTATTTTTGTGGTTGGAACTAAAAAGGGTTAAAATTTTCATCTTTTGCTAGGAAGCAGGATGAGGACCTACCAAACTGCTAGGAAGACTTCGAATGGAAAAGCACATTTGTTACCCACAAGGATTCCAAGGAGCGAGTTCCTAAGAAAGAGGGAGGAAGTTGAAAAATATGAAAACATGTATTTAAGAGAGAAGGCAGATAACATAACTTTGGGAGAAAGGTTGGACGCTACAGAAGAACAGTTGGAACAAGCGTTAACTAAGATTCAATCTCTCCAACAGCAGCTAGAAGTGGCTAAAAATAGGATCCAAGAGTTGGAAAATCGAGAAGTAGACATTGAAGGGGACGTACAATCAGAGTGAATGTGATTAGGTTGGAATGGACTAGAATAAATAATATTGTTCAAGTACTTTTTTTTTCAGTTATCTTAAGTACTTAGTGGTTAAGCCAGTACCTTATGGATTTTAGTTAAGGAATAATAATTGATTTACTCTCTCCTTTAAAGGTAATAAAAGGAAAATTTTGATTATCTATGTTACCAATTATGTGAACATTGTGTAGTTATGTATCTTTATCCCATATCCGATATATTGACACGATTGATACCCATTAAGCACTATCGAGACCGAATCGAAATTTATATCAACATCGAAATTGAAATTGAACAAGTCGAATGTACTTGAAACCATTGATTATGAGACACGTATAAGGTAGACTAATTATATTACCTTGCTTAGAAATTTCAAAATTGTGATCGTTAACTTTTGGTAATAGGCAATGGAAGGAGGAAGAGGTAGAGGTCGTGCGGGTCGAGGAGGTCGAGGAGGCCGAGGGGGCCGGAGTGGTAGTGTCCAAGACTCTGCATCTATAGGAGAGGGAGGCCAGAACCACGGCCAACAAAATAGTAATGTGAACAACCAGGGTCAGCCGGACCCGATGCTTACTACTCTAATTCAGACGTTAACACAGGCAGTAGTGGGGATAGGTCAAATGAATCAGACATTAGCTCAGGCAGTGACAGCAAGCCTTAATCAAGCCAACGCACCTCCACCACCTCCACATGTTAGAGATCCACTGGCGCTATTCCAGAAGCGCAATCTAGAGTATTTTTTGGGAGCACCAGGTGAGAAGCCTGAAGAATGGATTAAGGGCATTGAAATGATTTTCCGCACTTTAGATTGTACTAGTGAGCAGAAAGTTACTTTTGCTACTTTCATGCTAAAAGGAGAGGCCATGGTTTGGTGGGAGACATAAATAAGGGCAGGTGAGACTCGCGGGGTAACCAGTTACACTTGGGAAATGTTCTTAGATGCTTTCAATAACAAATTTTACCCCTCAATTGTGAAGAATATGAAGATATCGGAGTTTATGAATCTAACTCAAGGATCCCTGACTGTGGAAGAATATTTGGCAAAATTTCTGGAGTTATCTCGTTTTGCCCCGAGGTTCTTTGATGATGAAGAACAGAAGGCTATGAAATTTGAAGCTGGATTGAATTCAAAGCTGAAATACAGATTGGTACCACTAGAGCTCTTAACTCTAGCTCAAGTAGCAAACAAGGCTCGAGTTGTCGAACTTGACTCGAAGGAGTATCAGAGATCAAGGGATGATAAAAAGAGAAATGCTGAACGCGATACGGGGAGGGAAGGTGGTCAGACGAGTAAAAATGGGAATGATAGTGGGAACTATAAGAAGCGGACTACTGAAGAAAATTGCCCTAGGGGAGGCCCTCCAGCTACCAATAATCGCTATCAGAACAACAAGAACTATCAGGGAAGCCAAAATGGGTATAGGGGTCAGAATCAGGACGTGGCTCCACCAATCTGTCGTACTTGTGGGAGGAAGCACAAGACCGAGGAGTGCTACTGGAACACGGCCTCTTGTTTTAATTGTGGTAAACCTGGGCACAAGATTAAAGACTGTCCCAAACCAGTGAAGACTACTGCACCTACAGGGAATGTGAACAATGACTGAGGTACGTCGAGTTTAGAGGACTAAACTCCTTTTAAGGGGGTAAGAATGTAATGTATGGGTATTTTGATATATTATAATAATAAAAAATAAATTAATTAAATGAATAACTAAATGAATATTAACAAGTTAATGTATCAGTTAAATAGAAAGCCAAACTTAGAATTTTGACAGCCATTTGCTGTGGGAAATTAGAAAGCCAGCCTTAGGATTTAGAAAGCCATACATCAGTATAAAAGATGAGCTTGTTCCGGCTTAGATTGGTCATTCAAAATTGAGAGAGAACTTAGAGGAGAGGACGGCTGGTGGAGCTGGGAAAAGAACCAAGGAAAGCTAAAAAGGGTAAGAATACTTGTCTCTTTACTGATTGAAATTGTTTTGGTTATTATTTGACTAAGTCAGAAACTTGTTCCATTTACCTAATGTGTGTAAAAGAGTGTGAGTTAGATTTAAAGAGTACTTGTTCCATTTTCCTAATTGTGTGTAAAAAGAGGGAAAGACAGAATTGAGAAAGAAAAGAAAGAGAGAGGCAGAATTGAGAAAGAGAGGAGAGCCGAGAGAGAGAGGGTCAGGAGAGAGAGAGAGAGAGAGTAAATTAGTAGGTATCATCAGATGAAAAGAAAGTAGAGAAGAAAAGAAAGAGAGAGAGAAGAGAGAGAGGAGAGCCGAGAGAGAGAAAGAGGGTCCAGGAGAGAGAGAAAGTGATAGGAATAGAAAAGAAGAAAAGAAAGAGAAAGGAGAGAGAGATGTCAGGAGGGAGTATAGTATTTGAGTTGATTGAAAGAAAGAAATAAAATTAAAAGAAGAGAGAATGGGACGGAAGTATGGTGTCCAGGAGAGAGAGAAAGTGTAGAAATAGAAAAGAAAGAAAAGAAAGAAAAGAAAGAGAAAAGAGAAAGAAAGTGTCAGGAAAAGAGTAGGTGTGTGAATTCATAATTGTGGTAATTCCATGTGGGAAGGATCTATTTGCAAATTAGTAGGGACTTATATCAAAAAGAAAAAAAAAAGAGAAATATTTTGGGCTAGGTGTATGTGATAGTGATGTTTAGATGTATATATATATGTATGGGTTTTGATTGAAAGAAAGAAATAGAGTGAAAGAAGAGAAATGGTATGGAAGGGAGTATATTGGTGTTTGTATGTTGAGAGAAAGAATAGAAAAGAGTACACGTTGAAAGAAGAAAGAAAGAAATAGAGAAGAGAGAGAAAGAGAGAATCTGGGAGAGATTGAGGGAGTATGTGAGCATGTGAATATGTGAATGAATGAGTAAATGGACTTGGTTGCAAATAAAATTTAGTAGGATTTATGAAAATAAATCAAGATGAGAAGTACGATTGTGACATAAGGGAGGATGTCTAGTGCCTTAAGTTTTGAGTACCGAGTGAGTAAACATGAGTGAGTAAACAGTATGATTTTCCACTACTGTTTAATAGGACAGGATCCTAACAATAATGTATTTTATTATGTAGATGTTGTGAGGCACTATTAGAGGTGGTCTCGTTTGGAACGGAAGCAATAAGCTCAGTTAATAAGGTAAGGGATTACGTCTCTTAGTCTTATTGTATATCGTTATCTATTGGCCCTCCATTCTTAGAGTAATTATTGTATTACCGTTATGGTCGGTAACTTTGATTGGAATTCACTCCAAGTGCTTTCGTCATTGAAATTTTCTAAACTTAAATTGACATTGATTTCTTGGTCAATTAAAGAACATCATCGATAAAAGAATGATCACTTAATGACACCCATTTAATTATGGGTTAATATTGATGTACTATTAATACACGGTCATGAGGGTTAGTTCATGACATGCCTATGTGGCATTAACCATCGACACCACTGAAATTGTGGTTATATAGGTTATCCGGATATACCGAACCATTGATACATCGACTATTGAACCCTTTTGGGTAACTTTTGAACATTGAAATGTTGAGATGAATATTAAGTAATCATAATTGATTCTATGCACTATCAAATATTGAATTATGCCATGATCTCTTTTCTTTGTAATAAGAAGATTATTGTTGGATTTACTTATCAGTTTCATCGAAAATTATTTATTGATACACTCTTTGAGGTCACCCCTTCTTAGAAACCGAAGGGGCGACGTAGGACCTTACTGAGCATTGTTCGCTCACCCTTTTCTAAATTCTATTTCTTCAGGTTATAAGTAGGAAAGCAAGGCTTTCAGTGGAGACATCTTTGAGGTCGACCCGAATAAGTAAAGTAGTGATTTTATATTTTAAGTAGGCTTTTATTGAGATTGTAATAAATGAATTTTGATGGCTACTAGCCGTTAGTAGTGAAAGATGATTGTTACGCTTCCGTTATTTGTTTTGGTTTTGTGGTTAGATGTACTAGCCGTAGAGATTTAAATTGTAGTTTGTGACCGTTAATCCTTTATTTTGGAGGACGGATTTATATTATTCATGATATTATGATATTCGTAAATTCGGGGTTGTTACAGACTTCCTGTGCTTGTCGGCAGATCAGGTGCCATCTATGATTCTGGGTGATGGGTCCATAGACTTGACTCAGATGGCTAGGTTGCGTTTGTCTAGTCCTGAATTGTTCAATATTTCCACGTCTCTGGACATGTTTATGTTGTTTACCTTGTCGGCTCATTATTTCTGCGGGTCTATCGGAGTCTGTCCGGGTGCATTGCTGGAGGTTGTCAGGCAACTCAGGGTTGACCGAGGTGTGGACCTTTGTCAGATCCGCTCTGGGCACGGAGAGATGGACATTGTACCATTGTTAATGGCTGAGACCTATCATGGCATTGATAGACTGGCAGGAGGATCACATTTCATGGGCGCGGGCAGCTCCAGTTTATTGTCTTTGTGGCTTTCTGAGAGGCTACGCATGATCATGCCACTTCCAGCGGGTCAAATTGCCATGCCTTGGGTGACAGGGCAACGCAGAGTGTTGAGAGATGCGGCTGCTGATAGCTGGCAGATAAGGTTGACGCGGTACGGGACTGCTGATCTGAACTTCTGGATTCCGGCATGGGGGTTGCAGATCATGAGAGATATTCAGGATGGTTCAGTGGTAGTCAAGCTGCCAGGACTGCAAGTATCTTCCTTCTGCATCCCATCATTGGTGAGTCGGCAGTATAGGTACCCTCAGCAGATTGTCCAGGATTTGAGAGAGAGAGACTGATGACTGATGCTGTTCCGATGGACATGACCGAGCCCCAAGCTGTGCAATTTTTAGTAGATCCTTTCTGGAGGGCTTTCTTCCCACTCGGACACTTCTTCGTCAGGCCAGAGGGATTACATTCTTGACCACAAAGTATTTGATCTGGTATGAGGAGCAGCGGGGTCCTGTGTAGTTGACCATAGAGGCTCGCTGTCAGGAATACTTAGGAGCAAACTACCCGACCAGCCGGTCCTTCAGAGATACAGAGGCCCAAGGAAACCCAGATGATGTTACCGGTGATGTTGCTGAGGACTATCGGAGGCAAGAGATCCGGAGAGCTTCTATGAGAGATGACCCAGAAGTGATAGCTCGCAGAGAGGCCTTGAGACAAGAGAGGATTGCTAGGGCTGCTTTGAGGGAGGCTGGTCTGATTGAGCCACCAGCACGCATTATACCCGAGCTAGGACGGGCTCAAACCGACTTATTTGACATTCCTAAGCCAAGGACCTCCCAGGGACCGAGGAAAAGGAAGAACAGAGATGCTTGTTCGGGAGCGGGAACGAGCTCCTAGACACTTTATCTAAGAGATAGGAGACTCTTTTTGTTTGTATTTTGAGGAAAGTATTTATTGTATGGAAAATGAGTATCCCTTGATTACTTATTTGCAGACAAAATAGATGTTATAATTTTGAAAAACTTGTTACTTTTTATTCGCAGCGGGTTATATGAGTCGAAAGCAGGCCGTGCTTGAACTCATCAAAAATAATATTAACTTGTAGTGAACCTTTGAAAAGCCTCGGAGTTGTAATCAAAATGTATTTTGGCAAAATTGAAAGCATCAACTTATTAACAAGATCTTGGATTTTGCAACATTTTAGACCGAACCACGAGTGGTTGCCTACGTTCTCCTTTTGTAAAGAGAACTAAGGGGCTTAGGTCTCCGTAGTTCGACTCAATTAACTTTTGTGTTTAAGAAAGGGAAGATAGAAGGGGGACATGGTGCAACCCTATTTTTTACCTAGACTGCCCTTTTTTAGGGTTTTCAGTCTAGTTGGGTATATTCTTTTAGCACCGGGCGCGTCCCTTACTTTTGCATGGACAGCCTTTTGAGAGGTTTTCAGTCTCATCTGGGACAATTTTATTGCGCCTTTATTTTCATTTTTTTTTATATACAGAGGGGGGAAGACTAGATCAAACATAATACCGCCGTAACTTGTCGCCGTTGACGGGGTGCAGGAACGGGTTGTCATCCAGATCTGTTAGCTGTATAGCTCCTCCGGAGAATATATTCTTCACTAGAAAAGGCCCGACCCAGACAGGTGCCCATTTGCCCAATGCACTGCTCTGATTCGAGGGCTTCATCTTGAGGACCAGATCACCAACTTTGATATCCCAGGGTTTCACTTTTCTGTCGAAAGCACGGGCCATTCTCTTTTGATATGCCCGGTTATGTTCCATGGCCTTTAATCTACGTTCGTCCAACAGTGCCAACTCATTATATCTGCTTTGGATCCATTCAATCTCATTGACTTCGTTCTCGAGTAACACCCCGAGGGATGGAATTTCTAGCTCAATGGGCATGACAGCCTCCATTTCGTAAGTCAAGGCGTAGGGAGTTGCACCGGTAGCAGTCTGAATTGAAGTGCGATACCCCCACAATGCTAGATGCAATTTCTCCAGCCAATCCCTTCCTCGCTCGGCCATCTTCTTTATGATTCACTCAAGGTTCTTATTGGCAGCCTCAACAGCACCGTTATTCTGCGGTCTGTATGGCGACGACTTATGGCGCTTGACCCTGTATTCGGTGAGCAGCCGATCGGTTTCTCCTTCAAAATGGGATCCATTATCAAAGATGATCTCATTCGGGACTCCATAGAGGCAGAAGATTTTCTCCTTTATGAAGTTAGCAACTTTTTTAGCTGCAAGCACTTTGTAGGATGCGGCTTCCACCCACTTTGTGAAGTAATCTATCGCGACCAAAACAAATGAATGTCCATTTCTCCCAGATGGAGTTATCTTCCCGATTACATTGATTCCCCCACATTGCAAAGGGCCAAGGAGTTGTCATACAGTTGTTAGTACCCGGTCCGAAAAAAGGAATTTTAAATATTTTGGACTGGTTTGGTAAGGGTTTCTTTGCGTTTGATTCCCGAGTTTTATGTATATTTGATATGGTTTGAGTACAGGGACTGAAGTGCAATTCGGGAAAATCTGGGACTAAACTGGCATTTGGAAGCTTTTGGACCAAGTTGGAATTTGTTGGAAATTCAGGGACTAAACTGGAAAATATGGAAATTTGGGCCGAAATTGATTTAGAAAAATTCATGGGATTAAATAAAAAATAAAATCTTAAAGAGCGAAGCGCAAAAGAATTCATTTCAGTGGTCAAAATGGACTTGGCAATTGCGGAGACGAAACGAGTATTTATTCATTACAATTCAAGGCCACTGCTCCAAGGTATATGGCCGGCCACTGCTGGGCATGGCCGAGAAAGCTCTAGGCATTTAGGGCCATTGCAAGGCCATTTGGGCCAAGGTTGGGCCAAGCTCAAGAATCAATTTGGCCGATCGACCCTTTTATTTAAGATAAACTTTACTTAGAATAAGTGCCGATCGAACCTTATTTTTAGTGCCGATCGAACCTTACTTTTAGCGCCGATCGACCCTTCCTTTTAGTGCCGATCGACTCTTGTTATTAGGGTCGATCGACCCTTTCCTCGGTCCAGCCCATTCCCCAAAGCACTATAAATACGTGCACTCGGTACTCACTCAGGGACAGAGTTTCTTCCCCACATCTCCCAACACACGTTCTCTCGGTACACGAATCAAGACTAAACTTGGTTTATTTCCACAACACACGGATTCTCAAAGGAGAAATCAAGACTACACTTGATTTGTTCCATCACACACAATTTTCAAGAGGGAAGTCAAGACTATACTTGAATTTCCTTTCCACACATCATCACACAACATATTTCCGACGGAGAAGTCAAGACTATACTTGATTCTCCTTTCCGTACATCTCTCAATATTATTCGAATCTTGCTAGATTCGAATCCCAAAGCCTTGCTACAATTGGTAAGTCTTTTATTCCGTCCTTTATTATTATTATTGTTGTTTACTTGCATGTTTAATACAGTATGTTTTAATTATGCCTTTATGCTAGATTTAGGACTATTTCAATATATTTAAATATGCATAGCCGAGGATGATCTAAGGTTTCGTCCAAAGAAACCCGATAGATCTAGGAACTATTTCTTACCTTCCACCTTAGTAATAATTATCCCATGATCAACAATTCCCCAAGGATGAACGTTGGTTAGTGCACCTTCCGAGGGCCTAAATCAAAGGTTCTAGGGTGTGATCATCAATTAATTCTTTCTCTCCCCTCCTCCTTATGCATGATCCCATTTCTTCTATCTATTCCTGTAAACACGGCACACAACCAACACCCCACATGCTAGAAAGACCGATCCGTCGGGCAATAGGAGTGATAGCGTTTCTTCTTCTGTTGTAACTTGACCCCCGAACCCAATTAAATGTTTAGCCTTTTTTCAAAGCTTTGGGCTATATCAAAGTGGCATGGCGACTCTCAAAATTAAACTAATATTTTAATATGGTTTAAAGCGAGTGTCACTAAACGAATATCCCATTTCGGTCCGACTTCCATGATTATTTATTTAAACCTCTGAATGCGCGTTGCATCGGGACGGGGTATTCACATTGGCGACTCTGCTGGGGACTGTTTTGAAACTTTTTCAAACTAAGTGGGTCAGACTTTCGTTTTCTTTTATGGTGTTGTATTTTGCTTTCTTTTTCTATTTGTTCTATTCTTAACTGTTGCATTGCATGCATGCATCTCCTAAAATAAAATCTTTCTCTTTTTTCTCTTAAAAAGAATTAGACTTTTTTTGCCTCACACTACCACTAAAGTCCGTGTCACACTGCACTGACACCCTTAACCCATCGGAGAAGCCAAAGTGCGGGAAGTGTGGTGATCATGTCGCCTCCCTTCCAAGTCTCACTTGGCCATCCACTCATCAGTGCGCTTCGGCTGCACGGTGGGAGCCTGAAATCTAACCCTTGTGTCACCCACGTTGCTAGGAATACACTCCCTGTGACCGGTTGGTTTGACTAGCTTTTTCATATAGACAATTAATAAGGTCTTTAAGTTAAGTCACTACGAATCAATGATAAGTCGAGATCTATAGAGAGAAAAGAGCACTAAAAAAATTGAGACGTGCTATGTAAGGATTGAGTGCTTGTCAAAAGATCTTGTCCTATCATAAGTTGGTAGTACTTCCCATAAATATCATATTAAGTGTCTATACGAGAGGGTTAGCCGTTAGGATCCACCACTTTAGGACCTTTAGTTAGTTGCGAAAAAGGGGTATCCCTTCCAACCAAGAGTAGGTTCTATAAAAAAATAGAGGGCTTTTTTGTAAATAAAATGCTTAATTATCCCTCAATTTAGGACCTTCCGAGGTCCACTCCTCATTCCTAGGACCCTCCGAGGTCCACTCCTCATTTCTAGGACCCTCCGAGGTCCACTCCTCATTTCTAGGACCCTCAGAGGTCCACTCCTCATTCCTAGGACCCTCCGAGGTCCACTCCTCATTTCTAGGACCCTCCGAGGTCCACTCCTCATTTCTAGGACCCTCCGAGGTCCACTCTTCATTTCTAGGACCCTCCGAGGTCCACTCTCCACTCTTCTATTCTAGGACCCTCCAAGGTCCACTCTTCATTTCTAGGACCCTCCGAGGTTCACTCTCCACTCTTCATTTCTAGGACCCTCCGAGGTCCACTCTTCATTTCTAGGACCCTCCGAGGTCCACTCCTCATTTCTAGGACCCTCCAAGGTCCACTATTCATTTCTAGGACCCTCCGAGGTCCACTATTCATTTCTAGGACCCTCCGAGGTCCACTATTCATTTCTAGGACCCTCCGAGGTCCACTCTTCATTTCTAGGACCCTCCGAGGTCCACTCTTCATTTCTAGGACCCTCCGAGGTCCACTCTTCACTCTTCATTTCCAGGACCCTCCGAGGTCCACTCTCTACTCTTCATTTCTAGGACCCTCCGAAGTCCACTTCTCATCTCTTGGACCCTTCAAGGTCCACACTCTCTACTGCGGACCGCCCTATGTCCAGTCTCTCTATCTTGGACCGTTCAAGGTCCACCCCTCGTCTCTTGGACCCTTCAAGGTCCACAACCTCTACTACGGACCGCCCTAGGTCCAGTCTCTCTATCTTGGATTGTTCAAGGTCCACTCTTTGACCCTTCGTGGTGCTCTTCCTATACTAAGTCCACTCTCCCAATCGTAGACCATTCAAGGTCCACTTCTCATCTTTTGGACCCTTCTAGGTCCACTTCCTCTACTTTGTACCATTCAAGGTCCACTCCTCAATTTAGGACCCTTCGAGGTCCACTCTCTCTATCTAGGACCATTAAAGGTCCACCCTTCCACCTGAGACTCTTCGAGGTCCACCTCTCGTCTCTTGGACCATCCATGGTCCACTCCTCTACCTTAGACCCCCATGGTCTACATCCTTCAAGTTAGGACCCTTCAAAGTTCTACCTCTTATCTCTTGAACCATCCGCAGTCTGCTCCCTTAGTCTTAAAACCATCCATAGTTTAGATCCTTTATCTCTAGCACCCTTCAGCCAAAGACCCACCTAGATCAAATCTCTCTCGACCCATCTAGATCAAACCACCATCTAGGTCCTACCTAAGCCAACTTACCAATCAAGACCAATTCTCATCCAAGTCCGATTAGCTCGTCTAGATCACCCTAACTTATATTTGACCAAGGATCGAGTCATCTTCCTCTCCCTTTTTCACGAAACGGACTCTTTTACATTCATCCTCTCTCTTTCTCTAAACTTAACCCTGGTTGTATCATCAATCAGGGGCCCCTCGAGCTACGGTGACCTGAGACTCATACCTTAAATGGTAAGGGTTACGTAGGCAACTTCAGCCCGGTCAAACTCTCAAATTGTGGAGATCAACTATTTTCTCAGAGGTGCCTTAAGATTAATTATGAATCTAATTCAACTCATTGGTTTGACTCTGCCGTATGTTCTTACAGAATTATACATCATGTCTATGGAGAAAAGCATTGAAGCCCTTAAAGAAATCTCAGACATGAAGTTGGGAGTGATCAACCTCCTCAAAGACATGCATGAAATTGAGCAGCGCCATTTGTCTTACATTCACGAATACTTGAGAAGAGTTCCTCCTCCTGTTCAAATCCAGAGTCCCTACCATTCACATGCTTGTGGTCCCACTTATGGTCCTACACATCAAAATTTCTCATTCAGGATGCCTGCTGTGGCCACCAACCAACGAAGGGCACCAATACCCGAGTCACCCCCAAATTCAATCCAAGAGAAGAAGATCAACAAGGAGCATTTTGATGACTTGGGAATGCCTGTGGGTGAGTTCTTCAAAGTTTTGGTGAGAAAGAATTTGATCAAGCCGCTCGAGAATTACAAGCCTGTTAATAAGAGAGCTAACTTGGATACATCCAAGTTCTGCAAATACCATAAGTAAGCTGGGCATACCACTGACAGATGTGTGCAACTGAAGCACTCAATTCAAAGATTGATCAACCAAGGGAGAATCAAAGGCCTCATTGACGAAGAAGTCCTCGCACTTCGAGGAAAGATTTAGATTCATTCAGTCTTGTAGGTTCTAATATGTCTTTCTTACACTTTGGGCATGGCTATGTAATGTCCACTTTAGATTAATTACTTCAATAATAAAAGAGTCTTTCTTTCATTTCTCTCTAGACTTGAGACATAATCTCGCATTACTTTCAAGAAGATTGTTTTATTTATAATTATCACTTGGTTGCTAATCTCACTGATAAACTCACTGGCTAATAAAGTAAACAATAAATGAATGCTTTGATTGGGGTAAACAACTCACTGTCCCTTCCTCATATACACCATCCCTATACACCCTTCTCTCATACACTCTCTCCATACTCCACCATATACTTTTCATACACTACCTCCAGACCCTCTCCTTGTACATACCCTTTATACTTTCTCAAGCATACACTCTCCCCCACTTGACCTCCTTTCCATATGGTCAAGACAAGCACAAAGACCGTTGTTGCTCATCATCAGAGAATAGATGCTCGCACCACTACCATTCAAAGAAAGCGCAAGGGGCAGTTCTTATCCTTCAGAAGTGCTACAACTTGGGGCTCACCAAACCCCCAATCTCGCGTCTCCTCTGATTTTCCATTTGATCGATAAGCTTTCGTTGAATATGCTCACATGTCTTTCTTATGGTCCGAATATATTTTTGCCTTACTTAATGAGTCGGTTGAATGAGTTTGCATTTATTTTAAATACTCTTTTGAGAATGCTATCCAGTAGCGATTGAAGCTTGAACCTCTCACCATAGGAAGACATAACCTTATCCTCACTAAATAATACCCTTTCATTTCAAGATCGACAAGTTTTGAAACCCTAAGAAAGAAGCCCATACTAGGGGCTCCCCTGACTCACAAAGCTCGAGAAAGGCGAAATGCGAAAGAAACTCATACAAGGGGCTCCCTCGAAGGGACCACCTCCAAGCCCAAGAGGGAAAAGGTAAACGCATCCTATGACATACGCTAGGGGCTATCGCGAGCAAATAAATCCGAAGGTTTTCTCTCGAAAAGCGGGTGTCAAAAAAAAAAAAAACTCCATCACTCCGAAGTGAACCTCCCATCTCAAGGGTTGTGAAAATGAGACATCGAGTGAAGGTCCTATCGTAATCAAGTTACCTGCTGAAATCACAAACTCGCGAGAAGAAGCAACGAAGATTCCCTCTTGGACAAATTGCATAAACCAATTCCAAAGTCCATCCTCTCACTTTTAGAGGATTCCATCACCACCCTTGACCGCGTCAAAATCAAAGTTAACCTCGCTCTTAGAGGTTCTAAAGAAGCGACAACAAGAAAACCCCTTCACCTTAGAGATCCCAAACACATCCCTCAAACCAACCTCTCAGCAAAAGGCCCAGCAAACCTCTCACTTTAAGAGGTCATGTTAAGCATCACCCAATGATCGATCGCAACCCAAAGCCCAGCTACAACCGCTACCGGATGGTATTCTCATTTTGAGTCACTTGTTATCCCACGTGAGCATATTACATATCCTCTCCAAGTTTGGGAACTCGTCCTATTTTTGAAATTCGTTTATTCAACTCCTTAAACACTGTCTGCAAAAGTCTCACTGGGGCTTCGCATCCGTGCCTCTCAGCGGCACTCCGGTAAAAGCAAGGAGACGCACGCCAGGGACTACTCCCCTCGGCTTGCGAGAACAAAGGAACAACTAATCTTAACTTGAAAGACAGAAAAATAGAAGGGGCTATAATCAGTCAATTCCCACCTTTTCTTCCACTCCAATCTTTTCCTTTTTCTCCCTCCAATCTTTTTTCTATTTTTCATTCTTTCCCATAAAGAAGATCAGTGTAGCGGCAGCCCGCACCACAATTACCACCGAACAGCCCAGAGCAGCAAGCAACAACGGAACATCCTTCTCCTTCTAAAGTCAAGCCAGATTTCACCATCAATCGATTCTTTTTTCCTCTTTCATTCCAACTTCAAATCAAAGCAGTCATTATTTGTTTACTTATATAATTGGAATTGGATAAACCCATCAGTGAGGTCCATTCACGAGCAATCAAGATATAATTCTGAATAAAATAATTCTTCAAATGTCTCAACAAGTCTTCTTTTTCTACATCATAGGAAAATAGAGCCAAACGATGTCTTTCTGTCTGCAGGGGCTTCCATACACTTTTTCACACCTTGTGATGCTTATACTCTCCCAAAAGAGTCAAACCCAAAAGCGAGAGTGTCATACACGAATTCGGGATCCATTCCCACCTTCGAAAAAATGCGCCCCTGCACGTATACATTTCCGAGTCTTGTCCAACGACTGATTGACTATTGTTCGAAACGAGGGGTCGCCTCCGTGGCTGCAAGATGACTCTGTCTGCAATGGGGATACATTGAATCTCTCCAAGCTGGGGCTTTTATTAAGCTGTTCTCTCATTCCCTTCGGCTTTACTTTGCACCATCGACTGGGGCTTCGCCATGGTCACTTCATCAAACGTTGAGGCTCCCCTCAACAGAAATAGGTCGACTATGTGGTTCTTCAGAAGAGGCCAAGGGCTCTAATCGAGGCTCCGACAAAGTCATATCTAGCAAGAAGGGCATCCCTTGTCATCAAGATCAGCATGTGGCAAACTCTTTGAGTTAGTTAGAAATGTAATTAATCATAAGGCCTCCTTATCAAATAAACATGCTTTCATAATGCTATCCTCTTTGGCACCTTGTTTACAAAATCACTCTTTGGTCTCCATAAATTTTCAAACTCTTCAAGTCTGTCAAAAATGCCTCTCTCTCAAGATGACTCGGTCCTGCCCCTTATCTCTGGACATCAAGCTTATCCAATCCCATCTTCTACCATAGACACCTACCCAGCCTCGCCTTGCTTAAACCAAAACCTTTCTGCTCAAACTGCCTTGTTTAGACTTACCACAAATGTAAAACCCTAGCTCTAAGCCTAGGTGACAAGTACCTCTCTAAAACCTAGCCTAAAGCCTAGGTGACAAATACCTTTCTAAACCCTAGCCTCAAGCCTAGGTGACAAATACCTCTCTAAACCCTAGCCTCAAGCCTTGGTGACAAATACCTCTCAAAACCCTAGGCTCAAGCCGAGGTGACAAGTACCCCTCTAAACCCTAGCCTCAAGCCTAGGTGACAAATACCTCTCTAAACCCTAGCCTTAAGCCTAGGTGACAAATGCCTCCCAAAACCCTAGCTTTGAGCCTAGGAGACAAAACTCCTCTCTAAAACATAATAAATAAATCTTTGGGTGACTCCCCGTACAGTCAAATCTTTGGGTGACTCCCCGTACAATCAAATCTTTGGGTGACTCCCCGTACAGTCAAATCTTTGGGTGACTCCCCGTACAGTCAAATCTTTGGATGACTCCCCGTACAGTCAAATCCTTTGGGTGACTCCCCGTACAGTCAAATCTTTGGATGACTCCCCGTACAGTCAAATCATTGGGTGACTCCCCGTACAGTCAAATCTTTGGGTGACTCCCCGTACAGTCAAATCTTTGGGTGACTCCCCGTACAGTCAAATCTTTAGGTGACTCCCCGTACAGTCAAATCTTTGGGCGACTCCCACACAGTCAAATCATTGGGTGACTCCCCATACAGTCAAATCTTTGGGTGACTCCCCGTACAGTCAAATCTTTGGGTGACTCTCCGTACAGTCAAATCTTTGGGTGACTCCCGTACGATCAAATCTTTGGGTGACTCCCCGTACGATCAAATCTTTGGGTGACTCCCGTACAGTCAAATCTTTGGGTGACTCCCGTACGATCAAATCTTTGGGTGACTCCTCGTGGTCAAATCTTTGGGTGACTCCCACAGTCAAATCTTTGGGTGACTCCCCGTACAGTCAAATCTTTGGGTGACTCCCCGTACAGTCAAATCTTTGGGTGACTCCCCGTACAGTCAAATCTTTGGGTGACTCCCCGTACAGTCAAATCCTTTGGGTGACTCCCCGTACAGTCAAATCTTTGGGTGACTCCCACACAGTCAAATCTTTAGGCGACTCCCACACAGTCAAATCTTTGGGTGACTCCCCGTACAGTCAAATCTTTGGGTGACTCCCGTAGTCAAATCTTTGGGTGACTCCCGTCTTTGGGTGACATCAAATCTTTGGGTGACTCATCGGGTGACTCATGACTCAAATCCTTTGGTGACTCCGACTCAAATCTTTGGGTGACTCGGACAGTCAAATCTTTGGGTGACTCTCAAATCTTTGGGTGACTCCCGTATAGTCAAATCGTGACTCCTCACGTATCCTTGACACCACACGTCCGCCATTCTCGAGTAATAAACGCCCACTTTTCTGAACTACGATTTGGCTTGATTCCTCTTGGGATACGTAGGTAGCCCAACAAGGGTTCAGCCGTTCGACCTACCTGGTCACCTTTCATTTGCAACTCAGCTCGAGTTCAAACATCACATCCGAAAGCTCATCATTCCACCTCCTGAAATCCCTTTTTTCAGGACGGATCCTATTTTTTATCGTCGACCCCACTTGTCTTACAAGAAGCGTCGCCGAGGGGCTATTGTTAGTACCCGGTCCGAAAAAAGGAATTTTAAATATTTTGGACGGGTTTGGTTAGGGATTCTTTGCGTTTGATTCCCGAGTTTTATGTATATTTGATATGGTTTGAGTACAGGGACTGAAGTGCAATTCGGGAAAATCTGGGACTAAACTGGCATTTGGAAGCTTTTGGACCAAGTTGGAATTTATTGGAAATTCAGGGACTAAACTGGAAAATATGGAAATTTGGGACGAAATTGATTTAGAAAAATTCATGGGATTAAATGAAAAATAAAATCTCAAAGAGCGAAGCGCAAAAGAATTCATTTCAGTGGTCAAAATGGACTTGGCAATTGCGGAGACGAAACGAGTATTTATTCATTACAATTCAAGGCCACTGCTCCAAGGTATATGGCCGGCCACTGCTGGGCATGGCCGAGAAAGCTCTAGGCATTTAGGGCCATTGCAAGGCCATTTGGGCCAAGGTTGGGCCAAGCTCAAGAATCAATTTGGCCGATCGACCCTTTTATTTAAGATAAACTTTACTTAGAATAAGTGCCGATCGAACCTTATTTTTAGTGCCGATCGAACCTTACTTTTAGCGCCGATCGACCCTTCCTTTTAGTGCCGATCGACCCTTGTTATTAGGGCCGATCGACCCTTTCCTCGGTCCAGCCCATTCCCCAAAGCACTATAAATACGTGCACTCGGTACTCACTCAGGGACAGAGTTTCTTCCCCACATCTCCCAACACACGTTCTCTCGGTACACGAATCAAGACTAAACTTGGTTTATTTCCACAACACACGGATTCTCAAAGGAGAAATCAAGACTACACTTGATTTGTTCCATCACACACAATTTTCAAGAGGGAAGTCAAGACTATACTTGAATTTCCTTTCCACACATCATCACACAACATATTTCCGACGGAGAAGTCAAGACTATACTTGATTCTCCTTTCCGTACATCTCTCAATATTATTCAAATCTTGCTAGATTTGAATCCCAAAGCCTTGCTACAATTGGTAAGTCTTTTATTCCGTCCTTTATTATTATTATTGCTGTTTACTTGCATGTTTAATACAGTATGTTTTAATTATGCCTTTATGCTAGATTTAGGACTATTTCAATATATTTAAATATGCATAGCCGAGGATGATCTAAGGTTTTGTCCAAAGAAACCCGATAGATCTAGGAACTATTTCTTACCTTCCACCTTAGTAATAATTATCCCATGATCAACAATTCCCCAAGGATGAACGTTGGTTAGTGCACCTTCCGAGGGCCTAAATCAAAGGTTCTAGGGTGTGATCATCAATTAATTCTTTCTCTCCCCTCCTCCTTATGCATGATCCCGTTTCTTCTATCTATTCCTGTAAACACCGCACACAACCAACACCCCACATGCTAGAAAGACCGATCCGTCGGGCAATAGGAGTGATAGCGTTTCTTCTTCTGTTGTAACTTGACCCCCGAACCCAATTAAATGTTTAGCCTTTTTTCAAAGCTTTGGGCTATATCAAAGTGGCGTGGCGACTCTCAAAATTAAACTAATATTTTAATATGGTTTAAAGCGAGTGTCACTAAACGAATATCCCATTTCGGTCCGACTTCCATGATTATTTATTTTAAACCTCCGAATGCGCGTTGCATCGAGATGGGGTATTCACAACTGTATAAATCATGAGGAGGGATGTGGTTTAGGTTGGAGAACCGCTGACACTTGTCGCACTTCCGCACAAACTGGATGCAATCAGTTTCCATGGTAATCCAGAAGTAACCCAGCCTGATAATGGTATGCATAAGGGATCGAGCATTCATGTGGGGTCCGTAGGCACCGTTGTGAACGTCTTCCATTACTCTCTGAGCTTTCTCTTTGCTGATGCAGAGCAAGAGTGGGCAACCTTCCCTTTTCTTCCATAACTCATCGCCAAGTATGACATACTGAGCTGATAGCCTTTTCAGAGCTTGCAGGCTTTTGGCACGGATACCTTTTAGGTCACCTTCTTCATCGACAGGGAAGGATGCCTCACCATGCTGGAGATACTGAAAGATCTGGCTATATCACGGTTCATCGATGGCTTCAAGCTCGATTTCACAACAATACGCCGGATTTTCTCGCCTTCCGACCCTGAACGGCTTGATTGACTTTCCTTCTGGTATTTCCACCTACGAAGCTAGAGTAGCTAGTGCATCAGCAAATCTGTTCTTATCTCGCAGCATGAAATGGAATGACACTTCCTTAAACTAGCCGACGAGCTCTGTAATATAAGCATGATACTACTGGAGACACGGATCTGTTGTTTTCCATTTGTTAGCGGCTTGATTGATTATCAACTGGGAATCACCAAACACTTCCAACTCATCCACATTTCGTTCAAGGGCAGCCTCAAGACCGGCTATGCAAGCTTCATATTAGGATGCGTTGTTGGTAACTGAGAAATTTAGCTTGATGGCTATAGGGGTGTGCATGTCATTCGGGTCTACTAATACCATCCCGATGCCGTTACCTCTTTTGTTCGCTGCACCGTCAAAGAATAGCTGCCATTTTTTCCGCTTTCTATGACAAAAATCCCCTCATCCGGAAACTGGAGATCTGGTCCTCGGGCATCTGTGCTGGGAGAGTCAGCCAACTAATCTGCCAAAGCCTGTCCTTTGATTGCTTTTCGGATCGCATACTTAATATCAAACTCAGCTAGGAAGAAGGTCCATTTTGCAAGTCTGGTGGAGATACTGCCTCTGTCACTCTGAAACAGGTACTTAATCGGGTCCATTTTGGAGACCAGATGTACTGTGTGGGACAACATGTAGTGCTTTAACTTTTCGACCACCCAAACCAGAACTGCACACGTCTTCTCTAGGGCGGAGTAGTTCAACTCGCTACCTTGGAACTTGTGGTCGACAAAATAGATGGCGTTCTCAACCTTGGAGTCCTTCTTCTCTTGCGCCAGCATGGCCCCAATAGCTGTATCTGTGACCGTCAAGTATAGAAGTAGAGGTTTGCTCCCATGAGGCGGACAAAGAATGGGAATATTAACAAGATAAGCTTCGATCTTCTTGAAAGCTAGCTGGCATTCTTCGTTCCAGATCACCTCCTGATTCTTCTTCAGCAATTTGAATATTGGCTCACACATAGAAGTCAGTTGGTTGACAAATCGGCTGATGTACTGTAGATGGCCCATGAATCCCTTTACCTCGGAGACAGTTCTGGGCGGCTTCATTTCAATAATTGCCTTGACCTTTCTGGGATCTACTTCGATGCCGCGCTCTGTGACCATATACCCCAAGACTTTACCATGGATAACCCCGAAGGTGCACTTGGCTGGATTTAATCTCGTGAAATGCTCCCGATGTCTGTTGAAGAACTTCCTTAGATCAATGAAATGCTGCCCTTCTGACCCCTTTGAATGACATATCGTCAACATACACTTCAATCTCCATATGGATCATGTCGTGGAACAGGGTAGTGACGGCCCTCTGGTTGGTAGCCCCAGTATTCTTCAGCCCAAATGGCATCACTGTGTAGCAATAAGTGCCCCAAGGAGTGGTAAATGTTGTCTTGTCCTGATCTTCCTCGGCCATTTTAATCTGATTGTAACCCGCAAAGCCGTCGACGAAGGACTTGAATTCAAAGTTCGCTGTTGCGTCCATAAGCATGTCAGTGTTCGGTAGGGGGAAGTCATCTTTGGGACTAGCCTTGTTGAGGTCTCAGAAGTCTACACAAACCCGTACCTTTCCATTTTCTTTTGTGACCGTTACATTGTTAGCCAGCCATGTCGGGTATTCAATCACCTTGATAAAGCCTACCCGTAGGAGTTTCTCAATCTCTTCCTTGACCTATAAGGACCACTCGGGCTTGATCCACATCAGTTTCTGCTTACGGCTTGATCTATGGATCCAAGGGTATCCGGTGCTCCACGATAGATGTGTCTAACCCAGGCATGTCTTCGTAGGACCAGGCGAAGACATCCACAAACTCTTTGAGTAACTCGATCAGGGCATCCCACTCAGCTCCGGAGAAGAAGCTACCAATTTGCGTTTCTTTGGGCTCTTCAACTGTTCCCAGGTACACCGTGGTCAATATCTCATCGGCAGCTTGGGCCCGGCTTTCCTTTCGCTCGCAAACCTGCTTTGAATTATTTTCTAAAATTTGTTCATCTATTAAGTCTGCATTATCTTTGATTGATTCTGGCTTAATTATTTTTAAATCTTGATGATTATTTTTGGTTAAGCGATCAATCATTTGATTTGCAATCACGGGATACTCGGAAAGATCGACTATTTTATTAAGAGCGAATGGGAAAACAGTGGCTACAACACGACGACGGTCTTCGGTCGTGAGGAAGTCAGACCTATCAGAAGAATCAAACTCGATTACAAGGGATTCAGGGGAATGACACAACACATGGGGGACAAACTTAGACACAGAGGGACTAGGACGAGGCTTGATCCCAAGTTTCTTGATCATAGTCTCCCTGTCGGCGACCGGTCCTTGAAATGAAGTCCAGTTCTGCGACGGCCTCTCTGCAACTGTTTCTAAAATGCTCGGATTCACAGCTGGCCCCTTCTCGAATTCCAACGTAGCCACTACATCATCATCTGAAGAAAAGTCGATCAAGTCCCGGAGATCTTTAGCGACAACAGCCTTTTCTGCAGGTATCTCCTCTGTAAGCATGCCACTCTCAGGCTCTGGCAGCCCCTGATCTTCGAATAGATTTGCCAAATCACCATCTATGTCCACAGGGTCAGCACCGCGGATCTTCTGTATCACAGGCTCATCTAGAGCAATCTTCTCACTCTGATTGACATGGTCGGGCCCCCAAAAGTGGTCGCTGTTCTCATATGTAGCAGTAACGCCTGACCTTCTGGGCATACTGACGAGCATTTCCTTCATCGGGTTTTGGCTCGTGGCAAACTTTCGTATCATCTTCAACCTCTCTTCCATTTGACTCAGCTTTGGTTCTGGGCAAACAAACATTTCCCCATCCTCCTTGACAAAGTGCTTGTTTAGAGACCTGGTATAAAGGCGCATGTCAGGCTTCTTGTATCTTTTGCCAGCAGCTAGGGTCATCCGTTCTCTAAGTGCTTCTACCTTATCATATGCTTTGTTCTCTCCAATCACAACATATCCCAGGCCTCGCCTGTTTCTCTTGGGTTCTGGCATCACAAGCTTACATGGTCCTTGTTGTCGCTTTCCTAGCCCCAGGCCCGAAATGTAGCTCATGCCTCTCATCATTTTCAGTACGGCAGGAATTTTGTCCGAAGAAGTTGTTAAATCGATAGTGCAGACCTGCCCTTTTGGCTTTTCGATCGTAAAACCACTGAGCATCAGACTTTCTTGGTCAATCTTGATTTCCATTACCGGCATGGTGTTGGTGCTGGTCTCCCCAATAGTGACACTATCCCCGTAAATGGTTGTCAAAACCCCATCTTTCATAAACTTCAAACACTGTCGGAGGGTGGAGGCTACCGCTCCAATTTCATGTATCCATAGCCTGCCCAATAATGCCGAGAACATGACAGGAATATCGATGACCTGAAATTCTATTGCCATCTCCATACCCCCAAATAACTGATTCAGAGAAACAATCCCCAATACCGCTCTGGAAGTTGAATCATAGGCTTTTATAGTCTGATTGGACGGCTTAAGGCTCTGTGCGTCAATGTCTAGCATGCTCATCATCTTTGCAGGAAACACGTTCATGGCTGACCAGTTGTCTACCAACACATGGGGAATTCGATGCCCCTCCAAGGGCACGGTAATGTGCAGCGACTCGTTGTGCTTTGAACCGTACGAAGGAAAATCCAGATCTATAAAAGTGATGTTGTTCCCATATTGTGCTGTTCTGATCAACTGGCAGGCCTCATCTGAAGTTGCGTTGATGGATACCTTGGTTTTAGATAGAGCCTCTTCTAGCTTTAGCTTGTGGGGGTAAGAGGATGTAATCAGGGACCACAAAGAGATATCAGCCTTCGTTCTCTTCAACTACGTCAAAATTGGGTCCTCCAGGACTTCTTCCTTTCCGGCTGATCTGTAAGGATTCCGAGAGGCCTGGGGGTTTGAAACCGCGATTCCTTTGACCTTTCCAAGTGGATCAGTGCTATCTGCTCCCAACATTCGACCCGACCATGTCAACAAATTAACCTCTTGATCATTCTCAACCACGAAGCTTCTACTAGCTTCTTTGAGTTCAGCCAGCGTAAGTGGAGCAGGGCGGGTGCTGTATGGCCACGCTGCTTGTCTTATCTCGTTCACGGACAATGGTGCCTCCAAGTTAGCTGCTAATATGAGCTCTTGTAAAGAGATTGGGGACTCTTTGGGAAGCACGGAAGAGATAGCGTTGATGACCAAATGCTCCTCATATTCATCGTACTCAGCGGCATTATTTAAATCATACAAATCATCAAGATACAAGACGTAGCAAAAGTTGTCTTTCATTTCATTGAAACAAGGATTTACATCAGTCATGACCTCATTACAATCACCACTAGCTTTTCCACTTACAGACTCTCCAAACTCTCTTACATTCACAAAATAATCTTGACCAAAGTCGATTAGGTTCACTTTGTTGCTGGGCAGAGGGTTGCTGACGACGTTGGGGCGAGGAGACTTTTCGATCTACTTATCGTCAACAAGGCCCTAGATAATCTTCTTGAGAGTGACACATGTGTTGGTGGTGTGCCCCGGGTACAGATGATATCAGCAATATTTGCTTGTGTCGAGATTGGGATTAGGGTTGAGAGGCCTATAGTTATCCAAGGGCTTGATCATCCCAGTTCTGAGAAGTCCATTGTAAACCTCTTCCGTGGTCATGCCCAAGTCATCGAACCTCCGTTGTTGCCTGGGTTGGAATCTCCCTCCATTCTGTACATTGTTGCCTCCTTGTAGGTTGTTGATGCTATTATCCTTGACCAATTCTCTTCCCTTTGACGCCATCGCAGAAACTGGGTTAGGTGCCCGGTACCGGAATCCTCCACTTCCGCTACTACTGCCAGCACTTGCGCTTGGGGTGAGGTTAAACAGCCTGTTCTCACTGCGAGTGCCCATTCCAACCATCTCTCTTAGATCTGGGTACCATCCCTTTCCAATGGCCTCCCTTAACACCGGTTTCACGCATGACAGGAAAATATCTTTCTGATCTTGAAGGGGAATTGGTTCCGACAGCTCGTTGAGTTTGGCATTCCACCTCTTATAAAACTCCATGATCGACTCATCATTTTTCTGAATGTTACCCACTAGATCGTCCCGGGTAGTACGCCACTCTAGGTTTCCTCTATATTTCTCCAAGAAAGTCTCGGTGATCTGGCTCCAGGTGGAGCGGCATTCTTGCTTTAAGGCCAAAAACCAAGTGAGCACCGGGCCTTTTAGAGTCAGATGAAAGTGAGAAGCCATAAACTCGGGTGTGCAACCCATCGCCCCCATCGTCATGACGTAGGTATCTATGTGAGTCTTTGGGCAGGCCGTACCATCAAAGTCCATCTTTGGCATCTTGAACTTATGGGGAATAGGTGTCACTTGAGCCGGGTCAACCACTTTGAGGCCACTGGAACACACAGTCAATCTATCAATTTGTTGTTGCATCTGCCTTAACAAGGCTGTCACTTCCGGAGTCAAACCTGGAATCAGGGGAATAGCAGGAGCCACAGTTGACGATGGCACAGGAAATTCTGAAGCAGATCTGATAGGCAAGGCAGCTGAGGGAAGACCGAAAGTACTGGGGATGCTGATGTTGCTATCCAATAAACTGACTGAACTGGGAATCCTATTCCCATACATATCGTAACCATTAAACTGAACACTTGGATTCTGTGGACCAAATTGCGCCGATTGACATCCAAACTGACCTTGGGTAGAAAATCCAGTACTAATACAGGGAGCAGAATATGGGGTGGAACCATACAGGTGCTGGGTGAGAGGAGAACAAACTGCGGGCTGAGAGAAGTTGCTTTAGAACTGAGATTGATTCTGGGGATGTTGCGGGAACTGATCCTGACAAACCTAATTTCCTGATAGACGGTACTGGCTGGATTGCTGCTGTGGAATTTGGAAAACACCTTGCTGCTGATTGGACTGACCATACCGTAGACACCCCATTCTGAACACATCGTGTCATATTTATACCACTCTAAGTCTCGCTTTGAGTCAAGAAGTAGAAATCCACCATTTCGTCATGTTTCGTTAAGTTTTGACTAACTATCGTTAGTTTGGGACTAAACTGCATACGAGATAATGAGGAAAGGACATGATTGTCCACAGGAGCAATATCTCGCCGCGAGATGACGTATCTCGCCGCGAGATGACGTGTCTCGCGCGAGATATCATCCCTCTGCAGCATGCAGAAGGCAGTTATCTCGTCGATTTCAACCTCTTTTCGGGATAAAACTTTATCCATCCGGCCAACCAATAGGATTTGGAGTCTAGAACCTTCTGATAGGGTTTTACCTCTCCACTTCTTCCTATCCATCACCTATAAATACTTGGTGACTTCCAAGGTTCAGAGACCCCCCGGAAAAACGACGAATTTTCACAACACACACATATTTTGTTGGTTTCTTTCCCTGAAAGGTTCCTACAAAATCACCCTAAAACTCACCTCAAAGTTTGTTTGTCAACCTTGTTGATAAACAAACATCAAAACCCAAGTCAAGGATTGAGGCGAAGCTCTGTCCGTATCGAGAGTCGATTCTAAACTTGAGTCGAAACTCTGCCCAAATCACCTCACGCAAGGTAAAACCCTAAATCCCTTTCTAATTGATTGTTAGAGTGGTATAAATCTATTGAATCTAGGATCGGCCTAGAGCCTCTCCAAATCAAGGAGACGGTCTCGAAGCAATCGATCCTACATTCCGTTTAACCCCGTTAAATGGATCTTTTATTATTTAAAATCTTTTTCTTCTTCCTTTTGAAAACCTCTCTTTTCTTTAGCAAGACCAATCTCCGGATTGGGTGGAATGGATGCTCCTTGACCTACCCATTCCATAACCTAAGCCCCGAACCCAAATCTCTTTCAAAATGGTTTTTCTATGTTCTCCAAACGAATAATATAGGTGGCAACTCAAAAAGATAAAATTCTTCTCACAACGCTACAGTGGCGACTCCGCTGGGGACTTAAAATTAAGAGGCTTAAACTTGCGTCAAAATTAAAAGAGAGGTTTTCAAAAAAAAATTGTAAATTCAATTTTCTGCTCTCAGACGAGGCATATCTCGCGGGATATCATATCTCGCGCGAGATATCGCCTCGGCAATCTGGTTGTTTTCTGGTTTCTCCCGTTCATCTCATAGTCCAAGAGGAGAGCCGAACGTGCAAGGGGGATCCTAGAATTCATTATCTGCAGAGTTCCCACATCTTAAGGCCTCCCTTAAGGTGTAGAACTCGAATCTTTATTTCATTTAAATAATCGATTATTATTTATGAACTGCGTGTGATTGGGTTTTATTTAATTAAAGTCCAGTCCATTGGGGATTCGGGAGTTGTAAATTAATTTATTTATCTCTCTTTATGTGGAACTACGACGGCCTGAGTCTTCCTAATTTGGGAGAAACGTAGGCAACCACTTTGTGCGGCCACTATCTGTTTTTCTTTTAGTTTTCAAAAAAAATCTCTATTTTACTCTATCACCTAGATTGACTCTCACACTTGCGCACTCATGCTATGTCTCTCATTGCACTGCATACCCTCTATAAACCCGGGATCCACACTAAGGACGGATGACGGTAACGACCTAGTCGCCGGTCTCTCCGAAGTTGGACCATCCCACTCCGCGTATTCAATCCACTTAGATTGTCATATCGCGGGGAGCCTAGCCTTCCAGCCCTGCATCACCACATATTCATGTAGATTGTCCTTTTAGGATCACTCCATGAGCGGTCGATTTTGACTCGGTGATCTTTTCTTATTTTTGATCAACGCAAAGCCATGTAAGATTGACAATAAAGGAGGACTCGGAAAAGTCCCTTCGAAAAAAGTCCCTTCGGAATGACCCTTTCGGATGTCCCTTTGGAAAAATACATATATATATAATCCTTCGAAAAACGATCTTACATAGCTTTGTTTTACCAAAATCGGATTGATTACCTAGTCGTTAGGTTCTGATAAAGGACATAGAAACCCCTCAAAACGGATTTTCCGTTCCGACCAAAATTTAGGTCTAAATAAAAATCGACTTTCCGTGTGATTATCTCGCGCGGGACTACATATCTCGCGCAGGATAATGCCTCTGTTTGCTGAAACTGAGCCTGAGCCATTTAAGCCTGCTTCCGACTCGTTGGGGCTAGATTTGATCCTGATATCATCTCTGCATCTCTTCTGTCAGTTTTCCGAAGCTACTCAACTTCAAGACTCCCAACACAATATCTACGGAGAAGTACTTCGTCACCAAGAGAGATCTCGAAGAGGAAGATTTGCGAAAGATGACCAAGTCTCTTGCCGCTGAAATGGAGCATGTTGAGGGTTGGAGAGAAGCCTTTGATTTACCTTCCACCCGCATTGCTAGGGATTTCCGGAAGATGGAAAGTGACTCCGACAGTGGACGATCATCCGTGCAAGAGGAGCTAAGTGACATCAAACCTCAACTTGCCAAAGCCCTGCAGCAAATTAACGACAATGACTCGTGGCATCACATGGAAGAATCCATCCAAGCTGAAAAAACAAAGATACTGATTGAAGAGCTCGAGGAAGTCAAGAGCGAACTCGAAACTATGACCCAAAAGTGTATCAACCTTGAAGCCCACATTGAAGATGACATTGATGATACCCCCACAATGCTAGATGCAATTTCTCTAGCCAATCCCTTCCTCGCTCGGCCATCTTCTTTATGATTCGCTCAAGGTTCTTATTGGCAGCCTCGACAGCACCGTTATTCTGCGGTCTGTAGGGCGACGACTTATGGCGCTTGACCCTGTATTCGGTGAGCAGCCGATCGGTTTCTCCTTCAAAATGGGATCCATTATCAGAGATGATCTCATTCGGGACTCCATAGCGGCAGAAGATTTTCTCCTTTATGAAGTTAGCAACTTTTTTAGCTGCAAGCACTTTGCAGGATGCGGCTTCCACCCACTTTGTGAAGTAATCTACCGCGACCAAAACAAATGAATGTCCATTGCTCCCAGATGGAGTTATCTTCCCGATTACATTGATTCCACCACGTTGCAAAGGGCCAAGGAGTTGTCATACAGTATAAATCATGAGGAGGGATGTGGTTTAGGTTGGAGAACCGCTGACACTTGTCGCACTTCCGCACAAACTGGATGCAATCAGTTTCCATGGTAATCCAGAAGTAACCCAGCCTGATAATTGTGTGCATAAGGGATCGAGCATTCATGTGGGGTCCGTAGGCACCGTTGTGAACGTCTTCCATTACTCTCTGAGCTTTCTCTTTGCTGATGCAGAGCAAGAGTGGGCAACCTTCCCTTTTCTTCCATAACTCATCGCCAAGTATGACATACTAAGCTGATAGCCTTTTCAAAGCTTGCAGGCTTTTGGCACGGATACCTTTTAGGTCACCTTCTTCATCCACAGGGAAGGATGCCTCACCATGCTGGAGATACTGAAAGATCTGGCTATACCACGGTTCATCGATGGCTTCAAGCTCGATTTCACAACAATATGCTGGATTTTCTCACCTTCCGACCCTGAACAGCTTGATTGACTTTCCTTCTGGTATTTCCACCTACGAAGCTAGAGTAGCTAGTGCATAAGCAAATCTGTTCTTATCTCGCAGCATGAACTGGAATGACACTTCCTTAAACTGGCCGACGAGCTCTGCAATATAAGCACGATACTTCTGGAGACACGGATCTGTTGTTTTCCATCTGTTAGCGGCTTGATTGATTATCAACTGGGAATCACCAAACACTTCTAACTCATCCACATTCCGTTCAAGGGCAGCCTCAAGACCGGCTATGCAAGCTTCATATTAGGATGCGTTGTTGGTAACTGAGAAATTTAGCTTGATGGCTATAGGGGTGTGCATGTCATTCGGGTCTACTAATACCATCCCGATGCCGTTACCTCTTTTGTTTGCTGCACCGTCAAAGAATAGCTGCCATTTGTTTCCGCTTTCTATGACAAAAATCCCCTCATCCGGAAACTGGAGATCTAGTCCTCGGGCATATGTGCTGGGAGAGTCAGCCAACTGATCTGCCAAAGCCTGTCCTTTGATTGCTTTTCGGATCGCATACTTAATATCAAACTCAGCTAGGAAGAAGGTCCATTTTGCAAGTCTGGTGGAGATACTGCCTCTGTCACTCTGAAACTGGTACTTAATCGGGTCCATTTTGGAGACCAGATGTACTGTGTGGGACAACATGTAGTGCTTTAACTTTTTGACCACCCAAACCAGAACTGCACACGTCTTCTCTAGGGCGGAGTAGTTCAACTTGCTACCTTGGAATTTGCGGCTGACAAAATAGATGGCGTTCTCAACCTTGGAGTCCTTCTTCTCTTGCGCCAGCATGGCCCCAATAGCTGTATCTGTGACCGTCAAGTATAGAAGTAGAGGTTTGCTCCCATGAGGCGGACAAAGAATGGAAGGATTAACAAGATAAGCTTCGATCTTCTTGAAAGCTAGCTGGCATTCTTCGTTCCAGATCACCTCCTGATTCTTCTTCAGCAATTTGAATATTGGCTCACACATAGAAGTCAGTTGGTTGACAAATCGGCTGATGTACTGTAGACGGCCCATGAATCCCTTTACCTCGGAGACAGTTCTGGGCGGCTTCATTTCAACAATTGCCTTGACCTTTCTGGGATCTACTTCGATGCCGCGCTCTGTGACCATATACCCCAAGACTTTACCATGGATAACCCCGAAGGTGCACTTGGCTGGATTTAATCTCATGGAGTGCTCCCGAAGTCTGTTGAAGAACTTCCTTAGATCAATGAAATGCTGTCCTTCTGACCCCTTTGAATGATATATCGTCAACATACACTTCAATCTCCTTATGGATCATGTCGTCGAACAGGGTAGTTACGGCCCTCTGGTAGGTAGCCCCAGCATTCTTCAGCCCAAATGGCATCACTGTGTAGCAATAAGTGCCCCAAGGAGTGGTAAATGTTGTCTTGTCCTGATCTTCCTCGGCCCTTTTAATCTGATTGTAACCCGCAAAGCCGTCGATGAAGGACTTGACTTCAAAGTTCGCTGTTGCGTCCATAAGCATGTCAGTGTTCGGCAGGGGGAAGTCATCTTTGGGACTAGCCTTGTTGAGGTCTTGGAAGTCTACATAAACCCGTACCTTTCCATTTTCTTTTGTGACCGTTACGATGTTAGCCAGCCATGTCGGGTATTCAATCACCTTGATAAAGCCTACCCGTAGGAGTTTCTCAATCTCTTCCTTGACCTATAAGGACCACTCGGGCTTGATCCGCCTCAGTTTATGCTTAATCGGCTTGATCTATGGATCCAAGGGTATCCGGTGCTCCACGATAGATGTGTCTAACCCAGGCATGTCTTCGTAGGACCAGGCGAAGACATCCACAAACTCTTTGAGTAACTCGATCAGGGCATCCCACTCAGCTCCGGAGAAGAAGCTACCAATTTGCGTTTCTTTGGGCTCTTCAACTGTTCCCAGGTACACCGTGGTCAATATCTCATCGGCAGCTTGGGCCCGGCTTTCCTTTCGCTCGCAAACCTGCTTTGAATTATTTTCTAAAATTTGTTCATCTATTAAGTCTGCATTATCTTTGATTGATTCTGGCTTAATTATTTTTAAATCTTGATGATTATTTTTGGTTAAGCGATCAATCGTTAGATTTGCAATCACGGGATACTCGGAAAGATCGACTATTTTATTAAGAGCGAATGGGAAAATAGTGGCTACAACACGACGACGGTCTTCGGTCGTGAGGAAGTCAGACCTATCAGAAGAATCAAACTCGATTACAAGGGATTCAGGGGAATGACTCAACACATGGGGGACAAACTTAGACACAGAGGGACTGGGACGAGGCTTGAGCCCATGTTTCTTGATCATAGTCTCCCTGTCGGCGACCGGTCCTTGAAATGAAGTCCAGTTCTGCAACGGCCTCTCTGCAACTGTTTCTAAAATGCTCGGATTCACAGCTGGCCCCTTCTCGAATTCCAACATAGCCACTACCTCATCATCTGAAGAAAAGTCGATCATGTCCCGGAGATCTTTAGCGACAACAGCCTTTTCTGCAGGTATCTCCTCAGTAAGCATGCCACTCTCAGGCTCTGACAGCCCCTGATCTTCGAACAGATTTGCCAAATCACCATCTATGTCCACAGGGTCAGCACCGCGGATCTTCTGTATCACAGGCTCATCTAGAGCAATCTTCTCAAACTGATTGACGTAGTCGGGCCCCCAAAAGTGGTAGCTGTTCTCATATCTAGCAGTAACGCCTGGCCTTCTGGGCATACTGACGAGCATTTCCTTCATCGGGTTTTGGCTCGTGGCAAACTTTCGTATCATCTTCAACCTCTCTTCCATTTGACTCAGCTTTGGTTCCGGGCAAACAAACATTTCCCCATCCTCCTTGACAAAGTGCTTGTTTAGAGACCAGGTATAAAGGCGCATGTCAGGCTTCTAGTATCTTTTGCCAGCAGCTAGGGTCATCCGTTCTTTAAGTGCTTCTACCTTATCATATGCTTTGTTCTCTCCAATCACAACATATCCCAGGCCTCGCCTGTTTCTCTTGGGTTCTGGCATCACAAGCTTACACGGTCCTTGTTGTCGCTTTCCTAGCCCCAGGCCCGAAATGTAGCTCATGCCTCTCATCATTTTCAGTACGGGAGGAATTTTGTCCGAAGAAGTTGTTAAATCGATAGTGCAGACCTGCCCTTTTGGCTTTTCGATCGTAAAACCACTGAGCATCAGACTTTCTTGGTCAATCTTGATTTCCATTACCGGCATGGTGTTGGGGCTGGTCTCCCCAATAGTGACACTATCCCCGTAAATGGTTGCCAAAACCCCATCTTGCATAAACTTCAAACACTGTCGGAGGGTGGAGGCTACGGCTCCGATTTCATGTATCCATAGCCTGCCCAATAATGCCAAGAACGTGACAGGAATATCGATGACCTGGAATTCTATTGCCATCTCCATACCCCCAAATAACAAATTCATAGAAACAATCCCCAATACCGCTCTGGAAGTTGAATCGTAGGCTTTTATAGTCTGATTGGACGGCTTAAGGCTCTGTGCGTCAATGTCTAGCATGCTCATCATCTTTGCAGGCAACACGTTCATGGCTGACCAGTTGTCTACCAACACATGGGGAATTCGACACCCCTCCAAGGGCACGGTAATGTGCAGCGACTCGTTGTGCTTTGAACCGTACGAAGGAAAATCCAGATCTGTAAAAAAGAGATGTTGTTCCCATACTGTGCTGTTTCGATCAACTGGCAGGCCTCATCTGGAGTTGCATTGACGGATACCTTGGTTTTAGATAGAGCCTCTTCTAGCTTTAGCTTGTGGGGGTAAGAGGATGTAATCAGGGACCCCAAAGAGATATCAGCCTGGGTTCTCTTCAACTACGTCAAAATTGGGTCCTCCTGGACTTCTTCCTTTCCGGCTGATCTGTAAGGATTCCGAGAGGCCTGGGGGTTTGAAACCGCGATTCCTTTGCCCTTTCGAAGTGGATCAGTGCTATCTGCTCCCAACATTTGACCCGACCGTGTCAACAAATTAACCTCTTGATCATTTTCAACCACGAAGCTTCTGCTAGCTTCTTTGAGTTCAGCCAGCGTAAGTGGAGCAGGGCGGGTGCTGTATGGCCACGCTGCTTGTCTTATCTCATTCACGGACAATGGTGCCTCCAAGTTAGCTGCTAATCTGAGCACTTCCAAAGAGATTGGGGACTCTTTGGGAACCACGGAAGAGATAGCGTTGATGACCAAATGCTCCTCATATTCATCGTACTCAGCGGCATTATTTAAATCATACAAATCATCAAGATACAAGACGTAGCAAAAGTTGTCTTTCATTTCATTGAAACAAGGATTTACATCTGTCATGACCTCATTACAATCACCACTAGCTTTTCCACTTACAGACTCTCCAAACTCTCTTACATTCACAAAGTAATCTTGACCAAAGTCGATTAGGTTCACGTTGTTGCTGGGCAGAGGGTTGGTGACGACGTTGAGGCGAGGAGACTTTTTGATCTACTTATCGTCAACAAGGCCCTAGATAATCTTCTTGAGAGTGACACATGGTTTGGTGGTGTGCCCCGGGTACAGATGATACCAGCAATATTTGCTTGTGTCGAGATTGGGATTAGGGTTGAGAGGCCTATAGTTATCTAAGGGCTTGATCATCCCAGTTCTGAGCAGTCCATTGTAAACCTCTTCCGTGGTCATGCCCAAGTCATCGAACCTCCGCTGTTGCCTGGGTTGGAATCTCCCTCCATTCTGTACATTGTTGCCTCCTTGTAGGTTGTTGATGCTATTATCCTTGACCAATTCTTTTCCCTTTGACGCCGTCGCAGAAACTGGGTTAGGTGCCCGGTACCGGAATCCTTCACTTCCGCTACTACTGCCAGCACTTGCGCTTGGGGTGAGGTTAAACAGCCTGTTCTCGCTGCGAGTGCCCATTCCAACCATCTCTCTTAAATCTGGGTACCATCCCTTTCCAATGGCCTCCCTGAACACCGGTTTCACGCATGACAGGAAAATATCTTTCTGATCTTGAAGGGGAATTGGTTCTGACAGCTCGTTGAGTTTGGCATTCCACCTCTTATAAAACTCCATGATCGACTCATCATTTTTCTGAATGGTACCCACTAGATCATCCCGGGTAGTACGCCACTCTTGGTTTCCTCTATATTTCTCCAAGAAAGTCTCGGTGATCTGGCTCCAGGTGGAGCGGCATTCTTGCTTTAAGGCCAAAAACCAAGTGAGCACCGGGCCTTTTAGAGTCAGATGAAAGTGAGAAGCCATAAACTCGGGTGTGCAACCCATCGCCCCCATCGTCATGATGTAGGTATCTATGTGAGTCTTTGGGCAGGCCGTACCATCAAAGTCCATCTTTGGCATCTTGAACTTATGGGGAAGAGGTGTCACTTGAGCCGGGTCGACCACTTTGAAGCCACTGGAACCCACAGTCAATCTATCAATTTGTTGTTGCATCTGCCTTAACAAAGCTGTCACTTCCGAAGTCAAACCCGGAATAAGGGGAATAACAGGAGCCACAGTTGAAGATGGCACAGGAAATTTTGAAGCATATCTGATAGGCAAGGCGGCTGAGGGAGGACCGAAAGTACTGGGGATGCTGATGTTGCTATCCAATAAACTGACTGAACTGGGAATCCTATTCCCGTACATATCGTAACCATTAAACTGAACACTTGGATTCTGTGGACCAAACTGCGCCGATTGACATCCAAACTGACCTTGGGTAGAAAATCCGGTACTAATACAGGGAGCGGAATATGGGGTGGAACCATACAGGTGCTGGGTGAGAGGAGAACAAACTGCGGGATGAGAGAAGTTGCTTTGGAACTGAGATTGATTCTGGGGATGTTGTGGGAACTGATCCTGACAAACCTGATTTCCTGATAGACGGTACTGCTGGATTACTGTTGTGGAATTTGGAAAACACCTTGCTGCATATTGGACTGACCATACTGTAGACACCCCATTCTGAACACATCGGGTCATATTTATACCACTCTAAGTCTCGCTTTGAGTCAAGAAGTAGAAATCCACCATTTCGTCATGTTTCGTTAAGTTTTGACTATAACTATCATTAGTTTGGGACTAAACTGCATACGAGATAACGAGGAAAGGACAAGATTGTCCACAGGAGCAATATCTCGCCGTGAGATGACGTGTCTCGCGCGAGATATCTTCCCACTGCAGCATGCAGAAGGCAGTTTTCTCGTCGATTTCAACCTCTTTTTGGGATAAAACTTTATCCATCTGGCCAACCAATAGGATTTGGAGTCTAGAACCTTCTGATAGGGTTTTACCTCTCCACTTCTTCCTATCCATCACCTATAAATACTTGGTGACTTCCAAGGTTCAGAGACCCCCCGGAAAAACGACGAATTTTCACAACACACACATATTTTGTTGGTTTCTTTCCCTGAAAGGTTCCTACAAAATCACCCTAAAACTCACCTCAAAGTTTGTTTGTCAACCTTGTTGATAAACAAACATCAAAACCCAAGTCAAGGATTGAGGCGAAGCTCTGTCCGTTTCGAAAGTCGATTCTAAACTTGAGTCGAAACTCTGCCCAAATCACCTCACGCAAGGTAAAACCCTAAATCCCTTTCTAATTGATTGTTAGAGTGGTATTAATCTATTGAATCTAGGATCGGCCTAGAGCCTCTCCAAATCATGGAGACGGTCTCGAAGCAATCGATCATACATTCCGTTTAACCCCGTTAAACGGATCTTTTATTATTTAAAATCTTGTTCTTCTTCCTTTTGAAAACCTCTCTTTTCTTTAGCAAGACCAATCTCCGGATTGGGTGGAATGGATGCTCCTTGACCTACCCATTCCATAACCTAAGCCCCGAACCCAAATCTCTTTCAAAATGGTTTTTCTATGTTCTCCAAACGAATAATATAGGTGGCAACTCAAAAAGATAAAATTCTTCTCACAACGCTACAGCGGCGACTCCGCTGGGGACTTAAAATTAAGAGGCTTAAACTTGCGTCAAAATTAAAAGAGAGGTTTTCAAAAAAAATAATTGTAAATTCAATTTTCTGCTCTCAGACGAGGCATATCTCGCACGGGATATCATATCTCGCGCGAGATATCGCCTCGGCAATCTGGTTGTTTTCTGGTTTCTCCCGTTCATCTCATAGTCCAAGACGAGAGCCGAACATGCAAGGGGGATCCCAGAATTCATTATCTGCAGAGTTCCCACATCTTAATGCCTCCCTTAAGGTGTAGAACTCGAATCTTTATTTCATTTAAATAATCGATTATTATTTATGAACTGCGTGCGATTGGGTTTTATTTAATTAAAGTCCGATCCATTGGGGATTCGGGAGTTGTAAATTAATTTATTTATCTCTCTTTATCTCTCTTTATGTGGAACTACGACGGCCTGAGTCTTCCTAATTTGGGAGAAACGTAGGCAACCACTTGGTGCGGCCACTATCTGTTTTTCTTTTAGTTTTCAAAAAAAATCTCTATTTTACTCTATCACCTAGATTGACTCTCACACACGCGCACTCATGCTATATCTGTCATTGCGCTGCATACCCTCTATAAACTCGGGATCCACACTAAGGACGGATGACGGTAACCACCTAGTCGCCGGTCTCTCCGAAGTTGGACCATCCCACTCCGCGTATTCAATCCACTTAGATTGTCATATCGCGGGGAGCCTAGCCTTCCAGCCCTGCATCGCCACATATTCATGTAGATTGTCCTTTTAGGATCACTCCATGACCGGTCGATTTTGACTCGGTGATCTTTTCTTATTTTTGATCAAAGCAAAGCCATGTAAGATTGACAATAAAGGAGGACTCGGAAAAGTCCCTTCGGAAAAAGTCCCTTCGGAATGACCCTTTCGGATGTCCCTTTGGAAAAATACATATATATATAATCCTTCGAAAAACGATCTTACATGGCTTTGTTTTACAAAAATCGGATTGATTACCTAGTCTTTTGGTTCTGATAAAGGCCTTAGAAACCCCTCAAAACGGATTTTCCGTTCCGATCAAAATTTAGGTCTAAATAAAAATCGACTTTCCGTGTGATTATCTCGCTCGGGACTACATATCTCGCGCGGGATAATGCCTCTGTTTGCTGAAACTGAGCCTGAGCCATTTAAGCCTGCTTCCGACTCGTTGGGGCTAGATTTGATCCTGATATCATCTCTGCATCTCTTCTGTCAGTTTTCCGAAGCTACTCAACTTCAAGACTCCCAACACAATGTCTACGGAGAAGTACTTCGTCACCAAGATAGATCTCGAAGAGGAAGATTTGCGAAAGATGACCAAGTCTCTTGTTGCTGAAATGGAGCATGTTGAGGAATGGAGAGAAGCCTTTGATTTACCTTCCACCCGCATTGCTAGGGATTTCCGGAAGATGGAAAGTGACCCCGACAGTGGACGATCATCCGTGCAAGAGGAGCTAAGTGACATCAAAACTCAACTTGCCAAAGCCCTGCAGCAAATTAACGACAATGACTCGTGGCATCACATGGAAGAATCCATCCAAGATGAAAAAACAAAGATACTGATTGAAGAGCTCGAGGAAGTCAAGAGCGAACTCGAAACTATGACCCAAAAGTGTATCAACCTTGAAGCCCACATTGAAGATGACATTGATGAGAGGGTCAAGTTTTTCCTTAATACTCTCTACCGTGACCTCAAAGAGAAAATGGAGGAAGAATATCAGTCTCGCCACCTCGTCTTTGTGCAACACTACGAGAGCCATATTCGAGACCTCCACAATCAAATGGCCAAGCGAAGGAAGGGAAGGATATTCACCGATATCGGAAATATCTCTCTCGGTCATCTCTTCAGAAGTCTTCACAAGGATGGAAAGATGAAACCAATGGATGGTTACATACCTAAGAGAGAAGGACGAGCTCCACACCTCTACTGCTTCTACCATCAATGCTATGGCCACCATACCGATAACTGTTTCAACCTGAAGAATGCAATCCAAGATTTAATTGACAGCGACCTCGTCAAAACGGCTCCTAGCGGAGGCGCCATAAGTTGGAAGAGTTAGAGACATGAGATCTTTTGTTTCCTTTTTCAGTTATTTACTTTTAGTTGCAAAAGAAACAATTAGTAGTTAGTTTAGCTTAGTCGTGTACTACTTGCCCAAAGACTTCGTTTGTGGGCAAGAGTATCAAGTTTGCTTTTCAATAATAGTTAGTCAGTATTTCCCTTTTCAATTCTGATTACTTCTTTGAGATCGAGAAAGAAGGCACTGTGAATGTCATAGAAACTTGCAACGAAAATGACTACTCCAGGGCACTTTGGTTTTCTGGAAGCCTTCCTGTCTGGAGAATGATGCTAGCACAAGGATACTTCCCTGGCTTGGGGCTTGGAAAGCACTTACAAGGAATAACGGAACCACCACCGGTTCCCCCACTTCACACAAAGCATGGCTTGGGATACATCATCTCCATCCACGATGAGGATGACGAAGAAGAGTGGGGCTTCACTCAAATCAAGTGGGAAGGAACCACATACAAAGGCCACAAAGACCCAAAGGCCAAGAATTGCAACCTCGAGCCATATCGAAAGACACTCAATGGCTACTTCGTTCGAGAAGGGGAAGGTATTCCCTACTTTATCTTTTCAGAACCATGGACTGATGATAAAGGAAAGCGCCAACCGGGCTTTGAAATCTTCAGCGAATGCGATGCTTCTCCAGATGAAACAGAACCCGTCACACAAATCCCTAATGATTTGTGGGGCACAAAGGCAGAAATGACAAGTGAATGGGACTTTGTGTTGGGAGAAGACATGATGCGACAGTTCCAGGACCTGTGCCGGTTAGAAGACAGCCAGATCCATGCAATCTCCAAGGGGGACGCTCCAACTATTGATTACACAAGACTAATACAGAAATGTGATGAGCCAATTCTAAACTGGCACGTCACCGGAGGACCAGTTGTTGATGAAGACTTCATGATCAAAGAGCTTGGTTGCACTCCCCATCCCCGCAGGAAGATAGGCCCTGTAACTTTCACATTAGAAGCAGGCTCCACCTCTGATGAACTCACTCAAGAGGAAATCAAGGCGGTGGCCGAACATGTATTCCCTTACTTCCTTAATAAAAACATTGATCATTCCGAGTACCCTGAGATTGCTAACATCGTGAATGATGAATTAACTAATAATAATCAATATAACGAACACGTTAATAATGAATCATACGATGAGATAGATCAAGAAAATGGACAAATCTTAAAAGAATTAGCTAAGCAAGTAGGTCGTTGTGGAAAGAATGGCCCTGTTGACGACGAGGAAATGCAAACGGTTAATCTTGGGACAACAGAAGACCCCAAAGAAACAAAGATCGACAGCTTCTTCAAGGGGGAAGACAGAGAAACCTTGACACGGCTCCTCAGAGAATATGTCAACGTCTTCGCTTGGTCCTACAAAGATATGCCTGGGTTGAATCAATCGGTTGTAGAACACAAGATACCGCTGCTACCCAACGCCAAGCCAGTCAAACAGAAACTACGCAGAATAAAGCCTGAATGGTCAATGCAAGTAAAAGAGGAAATCATGAAGCTCTTGAATGTAGGGTTTATCAAAGTGATCGAGTATCCGAAATGGCTTGCAAACACGATACAAGATAGCCAAATCAAATGGGAAAATACGAGTCTGTGTCGATTTCAGAGACTTGAACAAGGCATCCCCTAAAGATGACTTCCCGCTACCAAACATAGACATGTTGATCGATGCCACAACTGCATACGAAGTCTGCTCATTCGTCGACGGTTTCGCAGGATATAACCAAATCCTCATGGCAGAGGAGGATCAACACAAAACATCATTCACCACACCTTGGGGAACGTTCTGCTACACGGTCATGCCGTTTGGTCTCAAGAACGCTGGGGCTACCTACCAAAGAGCAGTCACGACACTATTCCACGACATGATCCACAAGGAAATAGAAGTATACGTGGACGATATGATTATTCACTCAAAGAGGACAGATGGTCAACACTTCAGGGATCTCAGAAAATTCTTCAATCGGCGAGACAAAGACAAGATGAGACTCAACCCCGCCAAATGCTCATTCGGAGTGGTCAAAGGGAAAGTCTTAGGGTACATGGTCACAGAGCGTGGCATAGAAGAAGACCCCGCCAAGATAAAAGCCATCACAGACATACCTCCACCCAGAACACAGAAAGAAGTAAAGGGATTCATGGGCAGACTTCAATATATCAGTCGATTCATCAATCAACTGACTACAATGTGTGACCCCATCTTCAAGCTACTTAAGAAAAACGCACCTCAAGAATGGACCAAAGAATGTCAAGAAGCATTCGAGGAAGTTAAGCAGTACTTAACTTCCCCACCTATCTTGGTTCCACCACACAAGGAGAAGCCCTTGAAATTGTACCTCACGGTTACCGACAATGCGCTAGGGGCTATGCTCGCTCAAGAACAGCCTGCCTCGCACACAGAGAATGCCATCTACTTCGTCAGCCGCAGATTCCAAGGCAGCGAAATCAATTACTCTCCACTCGACAAATCTTGTGCTGCTCTTGTTTGGGTATCACAAAGGCTAAGGCCCTATATGGAAGCCTTCCCAGTTCGTCTCATTGCAAAGATGGATCCACTGAAATATATCCTAGATAAATCAAATTTGTCTTCGAGACTGGCCAAATGGTACTTCATGCTCGCGGGGTATGATATCACTTACGTCACTCAGAAATCCGTCAGGGGGAGTGTATTCGCAGATCAATTGGCCGAATTTCCTTGTGACGAAGTGAAGGGGGAAGACCCGCGATTCCCTGATGAGGACATCAAGAGTATAAAAGAAGAAAATAAGTGGCAATTATTTTTCGATGGCGCTGCCAACAAGAGAGGGTTCGGCATCGGAATGTTGTTGGTAGACCCTAACGACATCTATACTCCACTGGCAATACGTCTTGACTTTAACGCCACCAACAACACCGCAGAATACGAAGCTTGCATAGCGGGGCTTGAGGCAGCCCTAGAATGCAACGTGACTGAACTCGAGGTATTTGGGGATTCCCAATTAATCATCAATCAGACATTGAAGAAGTGGAGGGTCCAACATCTAACCCTTCAAAGATACAGTGCCCACCTCCAAGAGTTGGCGCAACAGTTCCAAGATGTCTCATTCCACTATCTCCCTATAGACAAAAATCGGTTTGCTGACGCATTGGCCACTCTCGCTTCCTTGGTCGAAATTCCTAAAGGGAATGCAGTCAAACCCTTCAAAGTAACACGGCGTGCAACTCCTGCCTACTGCACCGTTATCGATCTCCATGACTGCAAAGACAAATGGTCATCCGAATGTACCATTGTCGAAAACTCCGAAGAGAAACCATGGTACCATGACATTTGGCATTTCATCCTAGATGGAACCATCCCACCTGAGACAGACCAAAAGACTCAGATCGCCCTTAAGAGATTGGCTGCTAATTACGTCATCACTGCTGGCCGTCTATTCAAGAAACATTCCCAAGGAAACCTTCTCTGTGCCACCGAGGAAGAGGCCCAAGAAATAATGGACCATGTTCATCAAGGCATATGCGGAACCCACATGAGCGGAAACATGCTCGCCAAAAAGATCATCAGACAAGGGTACTTTTGGCTAACCATGGAAGCCGACTGTACCAGAATGGTCAAGAAGTGCCACAAGTGTCAGATACACGCCAACCTTCAGCATGCACCGCCTTCCTTGCTGTACCCTATGACTTCTCCTTGGCCGTTCTCTACATGGGGGATAGACGTGATTGGAAAGGTCACACCCGTAGGAGCTAACGGACATTGCTTCGTCCTAGTAGCCATCGACTATTTCACTAAATGGGTTGAGGCCGCCTCCTGCTGAGTTACGAATGCCGAGAAGGTCGCAGAATTCATCAAGCACAACATCAACTGCTGATACGGGGTTCCGCAAGAGATGATATCTGATAATGGATCACACTTCGAGAAGGAAACCGATCGTCTCCTATCCGAGTACAAAATCACAAGGCATAAGTCATCTCCTTATAGGCCTCAAAGAAACGGAGCAGTTGAAGCCGCAAACAAGACAATCGAAACCATCATCAGAAAAATGGCAGTCACTGGGAAAGACTGGCCCGACAAGTTACCCTTCGCACTATGGGGATACCGCACTTCAGTCCGAACAGCTACAGGAGAGACTCCCTACACCCTCACATTCGGAATGGAAGCTGTCCTGCCAATAGAATTGGAAATACCATCACTACGGGTTCTCCTAGAAAACCAAGTGAACGTAGTCGACTGCCTAGAAAGCAGATACGAGGAGTTAGACCTGCTAGACGAAAGAAGGCTAAAAGCAGCCGAACACACTCAAGCTTACCAAAGAAAAATGGTAAGAGCTTTTAACAAAAAGGTCAAGACAAGGAACATCAGAGTAGGTGACCTGGTTCTCCGTGAGCACCGTCCTGGACCTTTCAACCCGTTAGGCAAGTGGGGACCAAGATGGATAGGACCCTACATTGTGAAGAAGATATTCTCTGAGGGAGCCCTTCAGCTGGTGGACTTAGACGGAGATCAACTATCGAAGCCGGTCAACATGGACAAGCTCAAGAAGTACTTCGCGTGACTTGGCCTCCTAAAAAGAAATCGCTCGCTAGGTTGAAAATCCCGAAAAGGACGGCCTAGGCAAAAATCAGAGCTCGCACAAGAAAAAATTACAAAGAAAGCGACCTTGGATTGAGCTAAGGAGGGAATTTTGGAAAAGGTGTTTTCAAAATAAACAAGAGCTACTGATTTATATGCCCCGGCAGAGGAAGTCCCGCGCGGTATACCTTATCTCGCCGCGAGATATACCTTCTGGAAATTGACAAAATTGTCCTCGACAATAAGCATCTACGCAACGTCAAAATTCAAAATTTTGACACATTTACCCTTGGAAATGATAAACTAGCAAGGAAACGTGGAAAAATCGGCACCGCAAGTCACGGAACGAGCCAAACGTGACGCCCGCACGATCGCCCGGTACGGCACCAGTCGCCCGAAAACCGAGTGGTCCAAAGATCAACTTAATCCACATGATTCAGAACCCAGAAAGGTGAATCATCAAATTAAAAGCTCGGTCCAACGCCCAAACAGGTGGATCGTCATCATAAAAGCCCGGTTCAACGCCCAAACAGGTGGATCGTCAACAGAAAAGCCCGGTCCAACGCCCAAACAGGTGGATCGTCATCAGAAAAAGCCCGGTCCAACGCCCAGACAGGTGGATCGTCAAACCAAAAGCCCGATTCAACGCCCAAACAGGTGAATCGTCATCCTCAACAATAAAGCCCGATTCGGAGCCCAGAAAGGCGAATCGTCACAAAACCGACAGGACTCAAAGGACCGGACAGGTGAGCCTTTGTTTTCTAACATATTTCCCTCAGGTTCGGAGCCCAGACAGGCGAATCTTCAAACAGACAGGTATATTCAGAATTGGGTCTTGATTTGATTCCTCAGTATGAATTTATCTTTCAAACAAAATCTCCTCGATTTTCAAATAATTTTCAAAATACCTAAAGCAGCCTTTTCGTGTTTTGGAGTCGAACTACGTCATGGTCTGATTCTTCGATAGAGATACGTAGGAAGCCGTGCGGCCCGACCATCCCGATGTTCAGAATGATATCTTTTTTATCGTCGACATGACTTCTTTCATAAGACTTGTCGATGATGGGCTCTCTAGGCACCCCATTCTGAACAGATCGGGTCATATTTATACCACTCTAAGTCTCACTTTGAGTCAAGAAGTAGAAATCCACCATTTCGTCATGTTTCGTTAAGTTTTGACTAACTATCGTTAGTTTGGGACTAAACTGCATACGAGATAACGAGGAAAGGACAAGATTGTCCACAGGAGCAATATCTCGCCGCGAGATGGCGTGTCTCGCGCGAGATATCTTCCCTCTGCAGCATGCAGAAGGCAGTTTTCTCGTCGATTTCAACCTCTTTTCGGGATAAAACTTTATCCATCCGGCCAACCAATAGGATTTGGAGTCTAGAACCTTCTGATAGGGTTTTACCTCTCCACTTCTTCCTATCCATCACCTATAAATACTTGGTGACTTCCAAGGTTCAGGGATCCCCAGGAAAAATGACGAATTTTCACAACACACACATATTTTGTTGGTTTCTTTCCCTGAAAGGTTCCTACAAAATCACCCTAAAACTCACCTCAATGTTTGTTTGTCAACCTTGTTGATAAACAAACATCAAAAACCAAGTCAAGGATTGAGGCGAAGCTCTGTCCGTATCGAGAGTCGATTCTAAACTTGAGTCGAAACTCTGCCCAAATCACCTCATGCAAGGTAAATCCCTAAATCCCTTTCTAATTGATTGTTAGAGTGGTATAAATCTATTGAATCTAGGATCGGCCTAGAGCCTCTCCAAATCATGGAGACGGTCTCGAAGCAATCGATCCTACATTCCGTTTAACCCCGTTAAATGGATCTTTTATTATTTAAAATCTTTTTCTTCTTCCTTTTGAAAACCTCTCTTTTCTTTAGCAAGACCAATCTCCAGATTGGGTGGAATGGATGCTCCTTGACCTACCCATTCCATAACCTAAGCCCCAAACCCAAATCTCTTTCAAAATGGTTTTTCTATGTTCTCCAAACGAATAATATAGGTGGCGACTCAAAAAGATAAAATTCTTCTCACAACGTTTGGCTAACCATGGAAGCCGACTGTACCAGAATGGTCAAGAAGTGCCACAAGTGTCAGATACACGCCAACCTTCAGCATGCACCGCCTTCCTTGCAGTACCCTATGACTTCTCCTTGGCCATTCTCTACATGGGGGATAGACGTGATTGGAAAGGTCACACCCGTAGGAGCTAACGTACATTGCTTCGTCCTAGTAGCCATCGACTATTTCAATAAATGGGTTGAGGCCGCCTCCTACAAGGTTCTGAATGCCAGAAAGGTCACAGAATTCATCAAGCACAACATCATCTGCCGATACGGGGTTCCGCAAGAGATGATATCTGATAATGGGTCACACTTCGAGAAGGAAACCGATCGTCTCCTAACCGAGTACAAAATCACAAGGCATAAGTCATCTCCTTATAGGCCTCAAACAAACGGAGTAGTTAAAGCCGCAAACAAGACAATCGAAACCATCATCAGAAAAATGGCAGTCACTGGGAAAGACTGGCCCGACAAGTTACCCTTCGCACTATGGGGATACCGCACTTCAGTCCGAACAGCTACAGGAGAGACTCCCTACGCCCTCACATTTGGAATGGAAGCTGTCCTGCCAATAGAATTGGAAACACCATCACTACGGGTTCTCCTAGAAAACCAAGTGAACGAAGTCGACTGGCTTGAAAACAGATATGAGGAGTTAGCCCTGCTAGACGAAAGAAGGCTAAAAGCAGCCGAACACACTCAAGCTTACCAAAGAAGAATGGCAAGAGCTTTCAACAAAAAGGTCAAGACAAGGAACATCAGAGTAGGTGACCTGGTTCTCCGTGAGCACCGTCCTGGACCTTTCAACCCGTTAGGCAAGTGGGGACCAAGATGGATAGGACCCTACATTGTGAAGAAGATATTCTCTGGGGGAGCCCTTCAGCTGGTGGACTTAGACGGAGATCAACTACCGAAGCCGGTCAACATTGACAAGCTCAAGAAGTACTTCGCGTGACTTGGCCTCCTAAAAAGAAATCGCCCGCTAGGTTGAAAATCCCGAAAAGGATGGCCTAGGCAAAAATCAGAGCTCACACAAGAAAAGAAGCCCGTTAGATTGAAAACCCGAAGGGGCAGTCTAGGCAAAAGAAAGGGTGTGCATAAAAAAAAAAGGGGGGGGGGCCTTATCTAGCGCGAGATTACCCTTCGGCAGGAAGCCGTATTTTGTCCTTTTTTCTCTCAAAAATGAACTACGTTAGACCTGAGCCTCTTATTTAATTGCTGTAAAAGAGGAACGTAGGCAACCTTCGGGTTCGGTCTAATCAAATAAATAAATCTACTTTTGTCCTTTTATTAATCGAATGCATTTTATTAATGACAAAAGGGAAATCCTAACCACAACGACTAATTTGCTAAGCTAACAATCTTGAAAAAATACTAATAAAATAAAAACTATTGATCTATCAAAGCAATCTCTTGGTACTCCTAAAAATCTAGCCTTTCATTGACTTAGTAGGCCGGCGGACATGATCTCCACTGTCTTCGCGATCCTTCCTGCGCTTTGAGCCCCTCAAAGCAGAACATCCCTCGAGGCGATCAAAGATAGACTCCGAAAGCCTCTTGAAGACATTGGGCCTATCTAAAGCTTGCGTCTTTCCAGGCATCCCTTTGCCTTGCCTCTCGTACCAATCCCCATCGAGAAAATCCTGAGTTGGATCGGTTCACACATTAGCAGGATCGGACTGAGCCTCGCTCCTTCGCAAAATACTGCTAGCTACAAAAGAATCCCCTAGCAGTGAAAGCCGCAAATCGTCAATCTTCTCTGCACTTGGGTGACCGATATGAAGAAACCAATCCAAATACTTATCGGATAAGAAGAAGCTTGCATTAAAAGTCCGAAGGTTCGACCAGCGGTCCCGACTGGTTCCTTCACCCCATGCTTGAGCTAGCTCCTACGCAAACTCTACACCAAGGTAAGATACTTCACGAGAAGCTCCTTCGAAAAGATAAGTGTCCTGCGACTGACCAAACTGACGGAGCACCCGCTTGGGAAAATAGAAGGAGGAATCTCGCAAACCCGGAAGAACAACCCTGTCAAAGCCCTTGGTATTGGCAACATACTTGTTCAACCTCCAATAAGGCGGACACCAAAGAACGTCAGCCATTTCGGTCTTCGCAATCAACTCAGCACATTCATCTGCTGAAAGATCCTTGATCAATAACTTTCGCGTATGATATGTGAAAGGGGAATATTCTAATGGGGGGCCAACCAGCTTGAGATGCTCCCTAAGCCAAATAGTCAACAGAAGGGGACTCCCTTGAGTCATGGCACCGGTCCTATGCAGCTCATAAAGACCATGCAGGGTTTCGCCCAAGATTAGTGGAATAATGTTCCTAGAACGTTTTCTAGCCTGCAGAACAATTTCCACTAGTTGGGAGTCAACCAAGCCATCTCTGCATGTAACAAGAACATCTCCAAAAAGAGAAATGGCCAGAAAGTTCTGCTTGTGGACATGAAAAGCATCATCATCCGAATCACCGCTAAAGCGTTCTGGAAAAGAAGAGCAATCAACCAACTTGCGGTGAACCAACTCGTAGCAAGTATCAAGGGGGATCCCTAGCAATTCATTCAAAGCCTCCGAATGATTCCTATGGTACTTAGGAACAGCAATCTCACCGGTCAAAGGCATATCCAAGATAATGGCAAATTCCTCCAGAGTAGGCACCATCTCATTCAAAAAAAAATTGAAAAGATGAATAGAGGGATCCCAAAATCGAGCAGCACCCTGCAAGAGATTCCAATCCGGTTGGAGGTTCTTCAAGGTAAAAAGGATTCTGAATCCGAATTCTGCAATAAATCTATTGCGAGATCGGTTGCGAAACGACCTCACAAAATCTCTTGATGCTTGCTTGAAAGATTCAATCGCTTCAGACGACGGAGAAAAATCATCGACAATCATGGACGTTGGGGCAATCTCCTTGGAAGCCTTGGATCGCAGGGTTGAAGAAAAAGACAAGAGTTTCACCCTAACAGAATATCTCTAGAATTTGAGAGGCTAGAATGAGGTATCTGGCCGGACTACAGGGGGGATTTTATAGGGAAAACTGACAAAATTCTATTCGAAAAAGGAAGAGATCTCTCCCTGGATAGCGTGTCTCGTGCGAGACACCTTATCTCGCACGAGATATTGCTACGGCAAAACAGCAATATTTCTGTTCAAACAGCAATCTAGCCCAGACATGACGAAGCAAGTCTCGAAAAAACATGCGTGTACAGTTCATAACATGCAGTAAAACACCAAGATTCGGGCTCAAAATTGTGGCCTAACGGCCATTCCATTCCATTTCCAAAAACATGGAAAGTCGAGAAAGTTAATTAATTAACTAATTAGACCTAGGATTAGGAGTTAAGAAAAACCATTGTTTTGTGCTACCTACTTGTTCCTAACAGGTACCAAAGAAAAAGAAAAATTGTCATGGCCCACACGGCCAATATATACAGATCATCAAAAATCAGATAAAGAGAAAAGTAGGGGATCACGCCATCAGATCGCTCGAGCCACCGGCACCTCCGCCATCACCACCACGGGGGCTACCATCCCTCCTCGACCTCTTGGCTTCGCAAGTAGGGGTCACCGCCGAGGCCACTGTCGAGGCCACCAAAGAAGCCTTATGGAACAGCCTCTCGGACAGGTCCGACACCAGGGCCATCAGTCCCGCCATCTTAGTCGCCCCACGGTTGTAATCGGCCGCGGACAGAGTGACCTGACAACAAAAGAAAAGAAATGCTCAGAAGAAGTCGGATATGTACACTTATATGGACGAATACGAGAGAAATATAAACAGAAACATACCGATGAGACATCTGGCGGGAGACGGTAACCCTCAGGAATATGATCCAGAGTCGAGATGTGGCCCACCATCGGCATGCTCCCCATCATGTATGTATAGCTCAGAGGACCGAAGACTGGGGCGAAAGGCAGAGAACCAGCAGACTGGGAAGAAGTGCTAGGGGCTGAGGAACCTGAAGCAGAAGCAGAGGCGGAGCCACGAGCATGTGATCGCCTATCCCCCACCAGGAGGGGACCCATTAGCCGAGGCAGAAATTCTGCATAAGAGGCCCCGGGGATGACACAAGCCGTCGCCACATCCCCTACCAGAAGACTAGCATAATCATCCTCCGGAATAGAGTGGGTGGGATACATCGCCCTCGGCGGATCCGCCGGCACCATATATGGTAGTCTACCCCGGTCATGCTGTGGGAAGACCCGCTCACCAAGGTACATTATATCTCCCTCCAAAGATGACAGCATCCTCTGCATCCCAGTAGCATCCCAAGCGCGATGCACCTCCGGCTCCAACAGGGTCCATGGATAAAGGCCCAGCCTCTCATACTCAAAAGTGTCCAGCATGGCCCGCGCCTCCGCGACCGTCAGGGTCCAATCCTGATCCTCCTCCTCATCAACGCTCCGATTGGGGTGGCTCCACCTCCTGATATCCGGGAACAAAGGAGTCCGGCTCTCCAGCTCAAACCTATACAATCCAAGGACAGTATAGCCCCATATCTGCACAAGAAAACAGAGCAGATTCAGTATGAAACACAGACAAAGCATACAGACAGAGAACAGAAACAGAATCAAAGGGCATACCTCCCAGGCATAAGAATACCCTGACAGAGAATCCTTGGTATTCCTACACGCCTCATCCATGGCGTGGTAGCAGAAGGCCAGCCCCGCTGAGCCCCAATCATATCCACTCACCTCATCCAGATTCACCAGCAAACCTAACAGAGAAAGACGAGCCGTAGAGGAGTGGTTCGCGAAGATGGTCTCAGAAAGGATATACCAGAGGGCACCCCTCACCAACCGATCAGTAACTGCATTTGGCTTCTCCGCGTAGTCCTCAATCTGATGCCGGAGGGGTGTCAGCTCAGCAGCAAACCCCTTAACCTTGTTAGGGGAGAAACCAATCAACTGTCTCCACGCAGCTGGACCCGCAGGCTTATAACCCGAAGTCTTCGGCAGGGGATCACCAATGAACTCTAACCCCGTGATGGCAAGGAAATCAGTCGGAGTCATAGTCGCTTCCCCGAAGCGCAAATGAACGGTGTGGGTAGTATCCCACCACCTCTCTCGGATCGCCTAAAGAACTTGGGGAGTCCGCCTTATTCCTCGAAGATTATCAACAAAGGTCAAAAGCCCCGTTTGGGCCACCCTATCCCGAACGCCATCAATATCCTTGATCTTGTCCCATATCGCTCTATCCATTTTTTGGGCTCCCTCGGCAATTCTTCGTTGGCCTATACGACTGCAAAACAGAAGAAAAACAAAAAGGGCAACATTAGAAATCATTCCATGTCAAAAATTCAATGGAATAGAAGAAAATTTTCATTGGGACATTTCATCGAACACTTGGCGTGCGTACAAGAAAAGCTTGCCCAACGATACCATTCATGATCCAAATCAACCTCTCCTACAATCCATGATGTGTAGGAGGCCCATACGCACACAACGCAACAACAATCATCCAAAGAAACGCACGAAATCAACGCATGCAAGAAGGAACCTAGTTCTAAGCATAGACAAAACAAAGAAAATAGCCATTGATGGAATTTGAATTCAAGGGAAAGGGAGTTCAAACTCAATGCAATACAAGGATCAATAGTTGAGAAAGAAGCTCTTACCAAACCCTCCCGAACAGCGGTGGAGATATGCGCGTGCCTATCGAAGGTGAGATCATCGCGGGGATAATCCTTCCCTAGCAAATAGCTCCCCAAAATCGGATTCCTTTGTTCTTGAGCCATTGATTATGGAGGGAGGAGGGATTGAGAATGGATTAGGAGAGGAATCACCAAGCAAATCCACGAAAAAATTACAAAGAAAGCGACCTTGGCTTGAGCTAAGGAGGAAATTTTGGAAAAGGTGTTTTCAAAATAAAAAAGAGCTACTAATTTATATGCCCCGGCAGAGGAAGTCCCGCGCGGTATACCTTATCTCGTCGCGAGATATACCTACTGGAAATTGACAAAATTGTCCTCGACAATAAGCGTCTACGCAACGTCAAAATTCAAAATTTTGACACATTTACCCTTGGAAATGATAAACTAGCAAGGAAACGTGGAAAAATCGGCACCGCAAGTCACGGAACGAGCCAAACGTGACGCCCGCATGATCGCCCGGTACGGCACCAGTCGCCCGAAAACCGAGTGGTCCAAAGATCAACTCAATCCACATGATTCAGAACCCCGAAAGGTGAATCATCAAATTAAAAGCTCGGTCCAACGCCCAAACAGGTGGATCGTCATCATAAAAGCTCGGTCCAATGCCCAAACAGGTGGATCGTCATCATAAAAGCTCGGTCCAACGCCCAAACAGGTGGATCGTCATCATAAAAGCTCGGTCCAACGCCCAAACAGGTGGATCATCAACAAAAAATCCCGGTCCAACGCCCAAACAGGTGGATCGTCATCAAAAAAAGCCCGGTCCAACGCCCAGACAGGTGGATCGTCAAACCAAAAGCCCGATTCAATGCCCAAACAGGTGAATCGTCATCCTCAAAAACAAAGCCCGATTCGGAGCCCAGAAAGGTGAATTGTCACAAAACCGACAGGACTCAAAGGACCGGATAGGTGAGCCTTTGTCTTCTAACATATTTCCCGCAGGTTCGGAGCCAAGACAGGCAAATCTTCAAACAGACAGGTATATTCATAATTGGGTCTTGATTTGATTCCTCAGTATGAACTTATCTGTCAAACAAAATCTCCTCAATTTTAAAATAATTTTCAAAATACCTAAAGCAGCCTTTTCGTGTTTTGGAGTCGAACTACGTCATGGTCTGATTCTCCGATAGAGATACGTAGGAAGCCGTGCGGCCCGACCATCCCGATGTTCAGAATGATGTCTTTTCTATCGTCGACATGACTTCTTTCATAAGACATGTCGACGAGGGACTCTGTAGACACCCCATTCTGAACACATCGGGTCATATTTATACCACTCTAAGTCTCGCTTTGAGTCAAGAAGTAGAAATCCACCATTTCGTCATGTTTCGTTAATTTTTGACTAACTATCGTTAGTTTGGGACTAAACTGCATACGAGATAACGAGGAAAGGACAAGATTGTCCACAGGAGCAATATCTCGCCGCGAGATGGCGTGTCTCGCGCGAGATATCTTCCCTCTACAGCATGCAGAAGGCAGTTTTCTCATCGATTTCAGCCTCTTTTCGGGATAAAACTTTATCCATCCGGCCAACCAATAGAATTTGGAGTCTAGAACCTTCTAATAGGGTTTTACCTCTCCACTTCTTCCTATCCATCACCTATAAATACTTGGTGACTTCCAAGGTTCAGAGAGCCCCTGGAAAAAATGACGAATTTTCACAACACACACATATTTTGTTGGTTTCTTTCCCTGAAAGGTTCCTACAAAATCACCCTAAAACTCACCTCAAAGTTTGTTTGTCAACCTTGTTGATAAACAAACATCAAAACCCAAGTCAAGGATTGAGGCGAAGCTCTGTCCGTATCGAGAGTCGATTCTAAACTTGAGTCGAAACTCTGCCCAAATCACCTCACGCAAGGTAAAACCCTAAATCCCTTTCTAATTGATTGTTAGAGTGGTATAAATCTATTGAATCTAAGATCGGCCTAGAGCCTTTCCAAATCATGGAGACGGTCTCGAAGCAATCGATCCTACATTCCGTTTAACCCCGTCAAATGGATCTTTGACCTACCCATTCCATAACCTAAGCCCCGAACCCATTCCATAACCTAAGCCATTCCATAACCTAAGCCCCGAACCCAATCTCCGAATTGGGTGGAATGGATGCTCCTTGACCTACCCATTCCATAACCTAAGCCCCGAACCCAAATCTCTTTCAAAATGGTTTTTCTATGTTCTCCAAATGAATAATATAGGTGGCGACTCAAAAAGATAAAATTCTTCTCACAACGCTACACATACTGATAACTGTCTTGATACATGCTGACCTAGGGTTGGGAATAGTTTCCTTGGAACTGGAATCCATACTGAGCTTGCGGCACGAGGGCTTTGGGAGTTGGTGAGGAAGTGAGATCAAAGAAGTTCGATGGTTGGCCACCACTTTTGCTGAAACCCTGCTGAGCAACTTGACTATGAGTCTGAGAGATTGGGAGAGGAACCCTTCCTTGGGTATTCACAGTCTTTTCCGGAGATGGCATCCGATCCGAACGAGGAGCGTAACTCACGGTAGGTGGCATAGCATGGAAGTTGGGTTGAGCAGGTTGAACGGGAGAAGTTGATCTGATCCCGTTGTTACTATCTTCAGTGATTTCTTCGTAAGAACCATCCTCTCGGCGGAGTACTGCGATTCCCCTGGCTCGCATGGCCTCTACAAAACGGGTATGGACCTCCTCCTCTCGAGCCTTAGCGTTCTGAGCCAATAAGTGGGATTCCCGTTCCCTAGCCAAAGCAGTTTCCAAAGTTATTCTCAACTCTTCTGTAGACATGTCATTCAAACCCGGTTGACCCACCGAAACTGAACCTCCAGCAGACTTAGCAGCAAACACATCACCATTTCCGGCCATATCTGATTCTGAATTGACTGAAACTCTTGAAACTGTTTGAACTTCTTCAACAACACGGACCAAACGAGCTCCCGGAACAGAAGAGCGGATCCAACTCGCCGTAGCTGCAAGGTTGATACGGGTTTATAAGGTAGTGAAGGAAGAAGACTTTGAGGAAGTATGGGAGAGGGAAAGAAGAAGAAGGACGGACTCGCGCAAGCAATTTATTTATCTTCAAGTATAAATCGGTATTTTAAATCCTAATTGCGGTTGGGAAAGGAGAAGCCTTTATTTACGCAATCTACACCTCGGGGAAACCTAAAGATGCAACATTCAAATTACACCAAATGTTTTGCATTGAAATTAATAATAGGTGACGATACCTAAACAAGACCTAAGCACCGTATGGGACGGAGAGGTGGTCCAAATTTCAGGGAAAATTTGTGCAGCATAACGGGTATTCTTGAAAAATTTCAAAGAAAAATCCGGCATGACCTCTCGTCGGTGCAAGGTGAAAATGCGGCATGATCTCTCGTTAGAACACGTCACGAGAGTTACATGTCCCCACGTGAAACCATGTTGCATTGGCATCATGCCCACAAGGTGCAAGGTTTTGGGAAAGGTATAAGGACCTATCATAAATTTCAAGACAATTTATTTTAATGTGATTTCAAAATGTTGTATCAAAACCAACCGTGGGTAAGCTTCAAGTGTGGTGCCACCTATAACGCACTAGGGGGATAGGTTTGATATTAGGCGCTCAAGCGTAGGCGACATACATCACCGTCCGCGATGCCGTCAATCGCACCCGAGGGTTCTAAATCTATGTGGTGTAGTGTGCGGATGACTATGTTCTTTTATTTAAAAAAAACAAAAGTTTTTGTTATTATTTTATTTTTATTTTAAAGAAACAACAAAAGGGAAAACACACACTCTCATAAGGAACAAGGGGTACAACAATCAACTGCGCGGCTTGATTCAAGGGACTGCCCTCAAACCAGGACTTGAAAAATTGTTCAGTGGCCAATAATGTCGCGTGACACAGGACAGCATGGAACAAAGCTGTCGCATGACTTGATCAGTCACTGAACCAGCACCTGCAAAAATGAAATCAGCCCCTGCCTCTCCATGGCAAGGGACAAAACACAATAATAGAGCACAACAAAATGGCCACAAGAAACACACCAAAGGCACACAAGTCTCATAATGCAATAAAATGCACGTATCACAAAAGATTATCGATGATGCACACAAAGATGGATATGTTGGATGTTTAATTGAATGAAAGTTTGACCCTCTTAATTTTTGAAAAATAGGTTTTCAAAAGTGTATCCCCAGCGGAGTCGCCACTGAATGTGCGCTCGCCACGAAATTTTTGTGGAAAATTTCGATGAAATGAAAATAGGAGTCGCCACGCCATGTTTTAAGGTACACTTTGAAAAACATTTGAAAGAGAAAAATGGGTCAGGGGGTCAGGTTATGTGTTGGGAAGAACCGAGAGCTCACCCAACACGCCTCGTCTGTGGACGAGTCTTTCTAACTAAACATCCAAATAATCCAAGGTGTGTGCAAGCAATGACAATAGACAAATGTGATAAACATGAATTTTATTGATATGAACTGATATCTTACAACTTGTGAGCCATTTGGTTAGGGAGGCCACGTCCCAACTACAACAGATCAGAATAGATTACAAAGGAAATGGATCCCTGCAAATGGACAAGATGTTTCGCGTGACACATAGCATGCCTGGCTAGATGTGTCACATGACACAGGATCTAACTAGGCACGATGTGTCGCGTGACACATGGTGTCCATCTGCAGAGACTTACAGATTTGAACACAGGAGCACAAACAATCAAAACAGATCCAATTATTTGATCAATTCAGCTTCGAAATGAACAATTAACAACAATTCGACCAAGGGGGAGTGGATATAGGTAGATCCACACTCCCTTGGGCAATTAAACACCAATTTCAACAATAATCAAACCATGAGCATTCAATTATACAAATCAACGATGTTAAATATAGAGATTGCGATTGGGGTTCAGTAATCAAGACGGATAAAGTCTGATTACTGAACCCAAGGATGATAGAATGATGGATTTATGAAAGTAGTAAGGTAGGAGAGAGAGAGAGAGATGGAATTGAGAGTGTTACCCTTGTTGATTCCATGAATCCTATACCAAGGCTGGTATAGGACCTTCTACAACTGCTTTTGGGATTGGTTGGACTGAGGAGAGGTGGCTGAAGATGGATCGAAGTGTTGGTGGGTGAATTAGATTCGATTGGGGGGAATTGAAGGTAGATTTGGGTAAGAGAGAGAGAGAGCGAGGTCTTTGCAGGGTGTGTGTTACGCTCCAATTTTGCCAGAGTAACAGTATGTGAAAGTTAGGATTCATTTCTGAGAGGGGTAGGGTCTTATTTATAGGCTGCAGTTGATGGTCACAAGGTGTCGCACGACCTTTTGTAACCATTTTCCAAGCCTCGACTTGTCGCGTGACACAAGGTGTCACCAATTGCTTTTGGCACCAAAACTAGTTTCTGGAACATTCAGGGATAAATACCCAAAAGGCCCAAAAAGGTTTATTCCCCGCAGGTCCTTTAGCATGAGCAAAGTACCAAAAGGTACTTCCTTCGCAAGAAACTTATGGAATGTTTCCAAAAGTCTCGAAATAGATCGAGAATTTACCAAAATGCCCCTTAAAGCAATTTTATCGTATTAAAATGCATCAAAAAGGGTAGTGAATTGGATTGGCGTACTTACATTGACCAACTGATCTGACTAAAGACTTTGGTCCATCTCCTACTTAATCTAGTTCGACATAAAGACAGAGATACGAATCAAAACAAAATGGTTAAACAGTCAACTATCATTAATAAAACAGTCCCCCAGAAGCGGACTAGTACTTGTGCAAATCAAAGTTACGAGTTAAGAGACTCCCAAACCGGGAAAAGGCATTGATTACAAAAACAAATAAGTAAAGAGTTTGAGACTTGTTCATTACAAAGATAAATCAAAAAAGTGAATCAGTTGTCTTGATTATCATATTGGGGTTGCTCTTGCTGCTGCTACTGCTCACCTTGCTCTGCTTCAAGAAAGACTTGGTCTTAAGTGACCTCATCTTCATCAGATACGTCAGCCTCCTCTAGTTCTTGAAGTATGGTATTGAAATTCCTTTGTTCGACTCGAGGGGTGACCCAAGGCTCTGCTCCGTCCTCTGCATCCTGCTGGGCTATGACGACCAAGTCATTAGCAGTAAAAGGGACAAGGGAGTGCCATCTCGAGCTGCCATATCATACTTTTCTGCAAAGGTCCACTCAGCAAGCTTGTCAAGGGGCAGCTCGATAGAGGTATCCACCACAGCACGGCGGGCCATGTGTTGGCGCCCGACATCATAGAAATCTCTAGCTCGGGATACTATGATGCTATAGTACTCATCACTTTTCTTAAATGCCTCTACCGCAGCCTTCTCCCTAGTCTGGGCCTCCTCTTCCCATTTGAGTCGGGCAGCTCGCTGGTCTTCACTCTTCTTGATCACTCGAGCATTACGCTCTTGGACCAAGGCAGCCAGTTGGCCTAGATCTCCCTCTAGCTTCGCACTTTTTCTCTTGGCCGTAGCAACCTCCTCCTCCATATTGGCCTGGATATAATCGAGTTACTCTGTTGCCAGATTAAGATCATCTAGGGCTATATCCCTCTCATTTTCAGCATTGGCATATGCAGCCCAAACAGCACAGAGACAGGAGTCAAAATCAATAAGCTTCTCATGCAACTCGAAGGCCTCCCAAGCCTTCCTTGAGTACTTATTTGAAGTAATTTGCTCCTTCTCTAAAGCAGCTCTCCAGACACTCTTAGCTTTATCAATTAGAACAAGAGACTGCACCACAGAAAGAAAAATGTTAGTACAACAATTATCACAAGCATGATGACCAAACAGAAAAGGAACAAGGGTGAAAAGCACTATTGTTACCTCAAAATTAAGGAGGTCCCATCTGTCACTAAACTCCTCCGGGGTGAACCCCTCCTCAGCAAACCGGGTAAACAGATCTCTATCTGCAACCCTCCTCATAATAACTTGTCCCAGTCCCAGATCGAGATAATGGCGACTCAAGCTATCTATCCCACTTAGAGGAAGGACATCACTGAGCTTCTCCACCAAAGTTTGCACCTCATCGGTGCTTCTAGAGTGATGAGCTTAAGGTGGAGGTGGGTTGGAAGCAGAAGCCACAGCATGAGGAGTACCTGCTCCGTCATCTCCTAGGTCGACCTGCGACCTCTTCTTGAGCCTGTTGAGAAGGAGGGCATCATCAGCATCTTCTAGCTCGACGTCATCGAGCTCCAAATCTACTATATTTTGGGGACCTGTCCCAATTGATTCAAGTCAAAGATCGGAGCCCGATGCCAGCTCGATCGAAGTGTAGACCTCCCCTTCTCCCCCAATTATTTGAACTTGAGGGGCCTACTCTATGGGCTCCACTAGCCCAATCCCATCAATGGGGACCATCCCTATACCAGCCTTAGGAAGCAGCTTGTTCCTATCCTTACCCTCTTTCTCGCGGCTAGCTCGGGCATTTGCAGCTCTGTGGGCTTTCTTGTTCCTCCTCATGTCTCCCAAATCGACGATACGGTTCATATTGCCTTCTTTGTTGGGGGTAAGAACTGCACGATCAAAAAGGAAACAATCAGCAAAAGAGATAAACGAGATAAAAGTATACGAGTTAAAGAAGAAAGTAAGTAAACACTTAACCGCCATAGTGAGACAAATTTCTCCAATGACCAGGATTCTTCTTACAGAAATGACACGGGGATTTAAACCTTTCCCTCTCGTGTATCACCCAGTCAGGATACCTAAGGCTAAGAATGATCGGCACTAGGGGGATACCTCCCCATCTCCTCCAAACATCATGCCAGCTTGGATAAAGAAGTCTTTGTCCGACCCAAGCGTGTCCTAACTGATAGTGCTCCTCCGAGCCACCAGCACCAACCTACGATATAGCTCTTCACTCCAATACGGGACCCAATAGTCTTCCTCCTTCATTTGAGGCAAGTCAGCTTCAGGCAAGGGAAATTGTCATCCCTTCCTACTCTCCACTAAAATCATGTGGGGGTTCCACTCAGAAACCGTCGGGCAGGTTGATAAACAATTTAGGGGCCTTAGCTTTGGCCGGGGTGCTAATCCCGAAAGTCTTATCATTCACCACCACCTTGAAAACCCTTCTAAAAACATGCATACAAGGCTCGTACCCTACAAACCTGTAGACCATGGCAAAGCATAATAGAACCCTAACGGTATTGGCACCTATTTGCGTGGGGACAACGGCCAGACACTCTAAAAATTCGGAGATGAAAGGATCTAAGGGTAGGCGTAGGCCATAGTAAAAAGTGACCTTGGCCGGATTTAGAGCCCAATGCATCCAAGATTGGGCCTTCCTTTGCCTCTCAGTAATGTGGGATAGGTGGAAGTCGTCTCTAGAGACCTCAAAGAATTCATGCAAAATCTTGATCCTTGATTCTGCATTCTTCCTACCCACTGTCGGCCTGGGGCCACATAGCCTTTCTCATTGCGACCTGGGACAACTGTCGAGCAAAATGTGTTGACTATGTTTCCGGAGGAGGAGCTCGACGATTCAGAAGCAGGTGATCCTTGAGCTGCCATATCTATAGAAGACACAGAAACATGGGAATCAGTCCTAGTTGTCGTATGTTCTGAGCTACCTATGGGCGACCTATATTCCCCTGGGAATTCTAATCTTTCTCTAGGAAAAGGGAGTTTGTTGGACTTGATATAGAAGATAATGATGTTGTCTATCATTTTGTTGAAGAGACGGAAATGAACAATCCGTAGATCGTTCGCCTCCAAATCCCCCATACTCTCTCTTGCCGGAAACCCTACCTCGCCATAAAATAAACCCCACCTATCTAAGATGGAAATACACTCCTATCGGGTCATCTCCTTCCATGGACCCTCTAGACGTTTGTAAATCCTAAGGTTTTGAGAGTTGTATCCATATCTAACATCCAGCTCGCAGCCAAATGTCCTAGCCTTAGCAGTCCTAAGAATCTTTCTACAGCTTTTCTGTCTTGCAATTGATCTGGAAATTCACAAATGTGTATTCCTATATGTTGTTGTATAATCAATTTTCCTCGTTCAATACTGAGTCCTATGAAATATATTTGATTTTTGCACAATTGTACTTTCTTTTTACTTAGGATTATGTCGTATTCTAGACATCTGTTCAAAATATTTGTAACATGTTTATAATGGTCTTCAGAAAAAACAATGATATCATCCACATAGACTGCACAATATTTCGAGAAATCATTAGATAAGTTTTCATTCATATGCCTTTGGTAGATAGAAGGTGCTTGTTTTAGTCCAAAGGGCATTACAATCCATTCAAAATGTCCTTGTGGACAAGTAAAAGCAGTCAACCCAATAGATTCTTTATTAAGTCTGACTTGCCATAAGCCAGATTTATAGTCAAAGCTACTATAGTAGTTTTTTCCTCCTATTCTCTAAAGTAATTGTTCTTTATTGGGCAATAAATATCCATCTCCTTTAGTATGATCATTTAACATTTTATAGTTGACTACCATTCTCTTTTTTCCTCTTTTTTGTTTAGAATGTTTATTTACCATAAAGGCTGGTGAAAAGTGTGGACTTCTTGTTTTTCTAATTACTTTTAGATCTAGAAGTTCTTTTATTTGTTTTCCAAATTCTTCTCTATCTTGTGGAGAGTATTGCATTGGCTTTGCTTTAATATTTTTATTTGGGTCTAATAGTTCTATCTTTGCAGTGAATTTTCCTTTATTAATTCTTTCATCTAGAGGATGTTCAAAGCAAACTTTTTCTAAAGTGTCTTCTATTTCTTGTAAGGAGCTTAAGTTTTTGAGAAGTTCGTGTTCCTCTTCCCCATTCTCCTCCCCCTTAAAAGAATTTAAAAAGTCATAACTGTCAAAATCTTTGATAGGTGTGATATTATCAGGGTGTGGTGTAGGTAAACTAGTTCCTGTTCTTTTGCTTTCTAAGAATCCAGTTTGTCCATGGAAATAAGCATTATTTACTTTCTTAATACTGAGTGCAGTTCCATTTTTGTGGAATATAATAGTATCTTTGTATTGAGCAAAGGGCTCATATAATCTACAAAAGTTATTTCCAAGGGTAATATCTCATGTGGTTTCTACCTGGTAAAGTGTAGGAATTACAAAAGTAACTCCACTGATTTGGACCTGGATTTGTTCTGCAACCTTGTCAATGGTCATTACTTCATCATTTGCTATCCTAGCTTTTATAGGATTTTTGTAACTCCACTGATTTGGACCTGGATTTGTTCTGCAACCTTTTCCATGGTCATTACTTCATCATTTGCTATCCTAGCTTTTATAGGATTTTTAGCTTGTACCCAAAAATATTTTGGTATAACCAATTTATTGGTTGTACACATGCTTGCTCCTGTGTCAACATACATATCTAATGAGTATTTTTTGTATCCTTTGAAGTAAAAATATCCTTTTATATAAATGATGTTTGGATTAACTTTACTTAGAGACATGATATTTTCATTAGTATTGTCTAAGATACAGTTTGTTCTGTTTCCATAACTTATTTTATTCGTCTTCTTTATCCCAAGGGATGTTTTCTTCTAGTAGATTATTCTGAATTCGTTGAATCAGATTCATCTTCAGAAGTAAGTTCCCAAACTTCTTCTTCTTCACTTATTTCTTCATCGCTAAATATTGGTTCTAGTTCAAACATTTGTAGTTCTTCCAAGACCTTTTTATATTTTGATTTATTTTTACAATCTCTGGCATAATGGCCTATTTCATTACATATCCAACATCTACATGTTGACTTTCCTTGTGGGCAGAATTTTTGTTTATTATCTGTTTTAGGATCATTATGAGCTTGAGGTTTTTCTTCAAGGTCCTTTTTCTGATATTTATTTGGCCTTCTAAACCATTTTTATAAGGATTTTGTCTCCTTCTATCTTTCATCCATTTTTTTGGTTTTTTCAACCTATATTTTCTTTTTGTATTTTTATATTTTGTCTTCCATTTTGTGGGATTTATTGGTTTAATTGCTCGATTACACCAGAAAAGTGGTTGCGTTGCCTTTGTTCTTGCTATTTGAAGATTTGGGGATTTTGGGGTTTGTAAAGTTTGAATTGGAAAAGGATTTTGCCTTATATATGTTTCATTTTCCTTACCTGAAGTGGAAAGGCCGGGGGACACAACATTTCTTTGCGCCAATAATTGCTGCTCCACGTTTTCAAAAAACAGTTGTCCAATTGCCAAAATCGTACAATCATTACAGAAATTACGGCGCATTAAATGGTGTGTCAGACTGACGAAATTTAATGGTCGAGATTGGCCTACATCTACTCAGTCGACCCTCCAACAGCGAGCTGTGTAAGCCATCAAATTTTTTATATAACTTCCTTGTCGACAAAGTCAACCCCGAAAGTTGGGGGCCACTGAACGGAATAAAAGTGACAGGCCAAGCCCAACGAATGAAGCCCAATACTTCAGACATAAAGACACAACAATTGAATAGGTCAGTCCAATTGCTACAATGCCCATGGCCCATCGAAAGAGATCAGTCGATCAAGCTCATTGTCCGACCATCCTTGGTCCCGACCTAGCTTCGTCCGACATACGATCGTTTACTTGTATAATTTCTATCAAGCCAAGGCACGAAGTCAGGTCGACTTCGAATACTCAAGCGACCTCGACCTACCAACGTGTACGTCCATCTACGTTGTTATTTGTAACCGCCTCCTACATTCTCGGAGATAGTTACGCCCACTATGCCTCCTTGATTTTAGGGATTTATTACAATCCTTCACTACCACTATAAATACCTTACAACATCCAACGTAAAAGTTTAATGTCTTATTTGCTATTTGAGAACTACGTTATTCAATTTAGTTTATAAGCCTAATACAAGTTATCTCATTATCACGTCGGAGGCCAACCCGGCCAGTCGTTTGTTCGTTTCCTGCTGGACTAAGACTGATCTGGATCGTTTCCTGCGTCATCAAAAAACAAAATCACATACTCCCTCCGTCCCAGCGAAAGAGCCATTTATTTCCTTTTTGGGCGTCCCATTTAAAAAGCCACTTTCCCAAAAAGGAAACCTTAAATCACTATTCTCTCCACTCATTCTCTCTCCTACTTTACTTTTACACTCACAACATTATCTTTCTTACATCACCTCCCACTCATTCTCTCTCCTATTTAATTTTTCATACTCACAACATTTAAACTTTTTCTCTTTCCTACATCACATTTCTTATTTTGCGTGTCGGACAAATTTACCGACTCTTTCGCTGGGACGGAGGGAGTATGTTACATTATTACTCCATTAATATAATTTTAGTTTTAACTTGTTCACTCTCCTACAACAAAATCAATTAACTCACATAAAATTTAATAATATCATTAGACCAATTTCCTTCAAAAAAGATAACATTGTGCAAAGCCCACGTAGGACCAAAAAAGAGATTATCTTACCTTTTAATCCAAAATTATGGGCTGTTACACCAATCACTACTTCAATAGATTTGGACCTCCAAATTTTGTCAAAAGAATGATCCCAAATATTTAACATCACACACTTTCATTGAGCATTCTATAATAAACTAACTTCTTACGGTAAACTATCAAATATTAAATTTGTAATAACTATCGTTAACTACAACAAATGCTTGAAGGTTAAACAAATTAATCCACCAAGATTTATGATTGCCACTTTATACCTCAAAAGTATGATCACTAACACCCATTGTCCTAAGACCATAGATTTCTTCAAATAGTTGGTGTATTGTAGACACCCTATTCTGAACGCACTAATTCATGATTATATTATTCTTTGTAGGAATACTCATTAGTTTTGTCATATTTTGTTAGGTTTCTTACTAATTTTGTTAGTTTTGGACTTATCAAATAACGGAACAATTATGGAGGGCAAAACAGTATTTGATTCTTACCTTACTTGCTACTCCTCTTTCATGGTGATCAAGTCGTGAGTTACTATAAATACAAGGGTTCCTACTCCTGGTTTAAATGACAAGCCTCCTACACAAGTTTTTCTAAGTTTTCTCTCAGAAAGAGCACATGCAAAACCTCCCAAAAACTCTCTAAGTCCTCAGTGTCTCCCATACACAGATCTCAAGCGTTTGCGAAGACTATCACTTGAAATCCATAGATCTTTCAAGGTAAACTTTCTAGGATTTTTATTTCTTTTATTTCCTCCTCTATATTGTAATTTAGAGTAGTGTAATTCCATTAAACTAAGGGTGAATCTAGAACTTCTTCAATATATGGAGATGGTATTTAATCACATTAACCCGACATTCCAACCTAATAATTAATAACTAATTGTTTTTCATGTTATTTGCTCTTTCGAATGAATTAATAATATCTAGAGGCAAGACTGATCATAAAATCAGGTGAATTTGGTCACATAACTTCGAATGCCAAGTTATGTATATGTGTATGTTATTAGAGAACTCACTCATAAGGCCTTACCTTAAGCAAGTCTTTCAAATGCCAAGTTATGTACGTATGTGAGTGTTATTGCCAAAATAGGTTTTGTATTAGTTCTTACAAGAATACAACACAAGGAGTGGGAGCATTTATAGGGAAGGGGAGAGCAATTTGAAAAATCAACTCACATACTGCATGCGGTGGAAAATCTGTCGCACAGTTGAGAGTTTGTCACACGACAGAGGTATCTCTTGTTGCACGACATAATGTCTATCGAGCAATAGGTTTTCCTCTGTATTCAGAGTGTAATCTAAGCCTGGACAACAAATTAATTAAAATAACAGAAAATTTGAATATTTCACTTTCTGTTAATTCTGGCGAGGTTCTTGAGCATATTTTAGGTCCAGAAAGGTCCTACTCTTTGATAAAATGCACTTTATGATTTTCGTAAGGCCCCTGATGAATATTTTATCACATAAAAGTCACTAGAACTCTTCCTCTTGTACTGTAACAGAGTGCGATCCAAATTGGGGTACAGTCCCTTGGCAACAAGAATATGATCTCGATCAGGTGAGCAACCAGAATAGGAAAGAAACGAACATAGGGAGTCGCAAAGATAGGTGACCAAAGTGGTCGAGCGGTTGGACCTTTGCAGGATTCCTATGTATCTCAAGAATATCAAGTACCTAGTTCAGAAACAAACGAAAATAACCTAATCATGTGATCGGCCATTTTTTATACTGACCTGACCGAACCACTCATGCTCTTGCTTTTAAAAACAGAATCTGACTGCAATATTTTGTTTTGTTTGGTCCCAAACGCCAGTCTAGATTAAAACACGTATACCCCTATATACTGCACCATTTTCAAGGTACTTCAAGTAAAGAGATTAATACTGACAAGTCTAATCGCTTTAGTGAATGGATAATAGTTTACACAAAATAGATATAGTTAATGAACAAATATGCACATAATTTTTAATGGTAATGGAAAAAAAGTTACAAACAGTGTTTAAATAAAAGTTTGAGATAATAGACAAATATTTAGAGTTAACAGAAATATTAAAGAAAAAAATAAGAACAGGTCGTGAATTTCATTGCAAACTTTAGGGCACTAGTTTTGAACACCAGACCACAATAAAACATACACAAATCCTTACCAACACTCCTTCAAATATTTTAAGGATTAATCTCATTTTAGCATCTAAGGTTCACATGTAGTATCAAATTGGGGCCTATAGTTTCATTTTCCTCACTTTAATGCATGAATTTTCAAATTTTATATCAATTCAGGATCCAAACAAAAATTCTGTTAGATTTTGGATGAAAATGTTGCATGTGCCATCCAACACTTAATTTCTCAAGTGTTTTTGCCTTTTTGGTCAATTCACATGTCAAACGTTTTGAGGTTGTGGTTTAACCATCGTAAGATTGTACTATACTTATATGTAACATTTAGCCAAAGAGCTCGTACTCAATTGACATTCGATATCTTTTCATTACGAAATGTCGAGGGTTTGAACCCCATCAAATGCAATTTCTAATACTTTAAAGTGCTACTTTGTAATAGACTAAGTAATTCATTAATTAAAAAACAAGTTTTAAAAAATATAATTATAATATAACATTTATTTTGGGACGATTGAAATAATATACAAGCTAAAAATTGTTTATAAACCTTCTTTTAAACAAAAAATAAAACTAACTTCTTGTTTTTAAAAACAAAAAATAATGCAACATGCATAACAAGAAGTTAACGAAAGGGGCAATTACCAATTGGTCCCTAATTCTAATGAATTCAACCAACTAATCCATGGAATATGGGAATCTACCATCAGGTCCTTCCATTGTAAATGAACACACATGCCCTTGATAGATTTGACAAAATTACACAAATGCCACCGCTTAAGTGACGTGGACGCATGTGGTGCATTCCCCATCTCCCCCTCTGCACTTTCTTTCTCTCTCATCCTTTTTTTCCCTTCAAAACTTTAAAATGAAATATCTTAAGATTTAGAAATCAAAAAAAAAATCTGAAACCACCGGTGTGTTCGTATCATCAATACGGATCAAACTAGTAGCATCAACATATAATCTGGAGAAAATTTCAGAAGTTCACAGTTTTTACAAAGTTCACAGTTATTTTGTTAAGTTCACAGTTATTTTTTACATTTGTTCTACTAACAATTAAGATAAGTTTACAGTTGTTTTAGCTAAATTCATAATTTATGCATGAAAATGACTATTATTTACTTAATTCACAGATTTTTTTAGTTAAGTTCACAGTTATTTTAGTTAAGTTCATAGTTGTTTTTAGTCTTTTATTGTAACGACCCCAAATTCCATAAATAATAATAATACTTAATTTAATAATAGAATAGTCTCCAACGGCTACTAAAACCATAATTCAAAATACTAACCACTATTTGAAATAAACTTAAATGCTAAAAACGGTAACAATCTCTACGGCTAGTACAAACCACTAGCTCAAAAATACTTAATGTTTTAAAATAATTATCTGAACTCCAAAAGTCGCTAATCCATCAAACAAGCAGCCAATCCACTCCAATCATTTATTACCTGGGAGGGGAAAGAATATTAAAGGGTGAGCGAACAAAGCTCAGTAAGTTCATACGGGGTCTCTTCGGTTTCTAAGAAGAGACGATCGGAATGAACGGAGTTAAACAATACTCCCTCCGTCCCAGCGAAAGAGCCATTTATTTCCTTTTTGGGCGTCCCATTTAAAAAGCCACTTTCCCAAAAAGGAAACCTTAAATCACTATTCTCTCCACTCATTCTCTCTCCTACTTTACTTTTACACTCACAACATTATCTTTCTTACATCACCTCCCACTCATTCTCTCTCCTATTTAATTTTTCATACTCACAACATTTAAACTTTTTCTCTTTCCTACATCATATTTCTTATTTTGCGTGTCGGACCAAAATGGTGTCTCTTTCGCTGGGACGGAGGGAGTATACCAATGAAAGGATAACAGATACAATAAATAGTTTCGGTACTTAGAATGTCAAAGAAGGATACTTTTTCAGATAAAAAGTAGTGACACTTTTACAAATAACATATAGAATTTTACACACTTGTCCGTCAATTCCAAGTACTTTTGCACATTTCATCTAGGCGACTCCGATACACCTTTTCAGGCAATAGTTGAATAAGGTTCTCTTACGCTATTATCAAAGCACCCCCTTATTCTGATGCATCATGATAATCACATCTATAGAATTTAGATCACTTCCTTCTATAGTGAAGGTCATTTCAATCTGTTTAGACCAATTTATTTAACTTTGAGACCATTTCAATCTGTTTAGGTCTTAGGTCATTTCAATGTAACGACCCCAAACATATAAAGTCCTTAACAATTGGACAATTTAACATCATATATACATAGTGTTCATGGTACGAGAACACATAAGTCAATTTCAATTCACATAGATACACATTGAACAAAATGCATCAATGGTAAGATATTCCAAGAACGTTCATAACGAGGGAATACAAATCACTATCGGCCACTTGGTAGTATACACTTTATGAAACTTTTGGAATCCTAACACAAAGGATATGAAACAATTGAATGCTAAGGAGCGTAATCCCATACCTTAAGGATGCTTAGTATCTTCAAAACTCCACGCGCACGAATCTACAATCATGTAAATGCGTCTTAGGGTAGAGTACAATGCTATATTAATGCACTAAATCCTTCTAATTAACTTTAGGGTTAACTTCCTAACCTTTTCTGTTAAGTTTCTATTGGATTCCGTTAACTTTCTAACAGAAACTGTTAACTTTTAAACTCAAGGACTGATTTGCAGAATCCAGAAATCTTTAAGACTATTATGTAATTCTCTCTCTTTTCTTTATTTTCTATTTCCTTCTCTTTCTTTCTCTCCAGACACTTCTTTCTTTTCTTTCTTTTCTTTTCTTACTCCTTTCTCTTTCTAGAACACACACTACACACATTAAAACACACTCCCAGCAAACACACACAGCACACACGCACCCTACAGCAGAAACACGCACACAGCAACACACACGCACGCACATCAGCAGCAACAGGCACACAGAATTCTGTACACCCACTCCCAGCTTTACGACAACACGCATACGCAGCAATTCACCCTCTGTACATGTGATAACAACACACAGGCAACTTCAGCAACACGCATACATCAGCAACATACATCAAAAATCTGTAAACACACATCAGAACACATGCACGCACACACGCAACCCCACAACAGACACACGCACACACACAACAGACACATTAAAACACACACAAGACCCTAAATCCACCTAATCCTTTAGCATGCAATGATCTTAGGTCCATTCCAAGAATAAATAACACGATACTAACCCTTAACCTCCTTTAGGTTTTCATCAGTTCAAACAATAACCTATTTAGATTAAATCCCTAGAAGAATCGAAAATATTATTTATTCAAACCCTAATAAGTCCCAAGGTGATCTAGGGTTTTAAGGTCTTTAGAATCATATATAAAAAGGAGTTGGAAATCTTTACCTTAATGTTGAAACCCCCAAGCAATGAAGAAACTTTCTTCTTCTTCTTCCTAGGCTCAGTTCTCTCTCTCCCAGCGGTTCTCCTTCTTCTACCGTTAACTCCTTCAGCCGCCCCTCTCTCTATTTCTCTTATTCACGGTACAAGGAAAATAGGTTGCTAGGGTTTTAAAAATAAAGGGTAATCATATATATGTAGGTAGGGTTTTAAATTCCTAATTGAATTGGGTTTCCTAGGCCCCAAGGAATTTTTCTAAGCCCACATCTAATTTAACTAGTATTAGGAAACCAAAATAAAACAATTTTTTTCAGTTTTTAAATAAGGAGTATTTATTTAATTAAAAGAGGTAAATTAATTTAAATTTAGAAAGGAAATAAAATATTTTTAAAAAAACGGGTCATGACATCCTTACCCCCTTAAAAGGGTTTGGTCCTCCAAACCAAACGCACTCAATCGGTAATTAGAGTGGGATACGATTCTCGCTCTCGAGCTCCTATGTAGCTTCTCTTTCTGTATGGTTGCTCCATTGCACTTTCACATTAGGAATCATTCTTTTCCTCAATACTTGATCCTTCCGGTCCACTATCTTCACCGGTTGCTCGTCGTAACTCAAATCGGCACGAAACCTCATCTGCTTGTACTCGATCACATGACTCGGGTCAGAGATGTACTTTCTCAACATCGAGACATGAAATACATTATGCACTCCAGCAAGTACAAGTGGTAAAGCCAATTTATAAGCCACCAACCCTACTCGCTCCAAAATCTCGAATGGTCCCACGTACCTCGGGCTTAACTTCCCGCGAATACCTAATCTCATTACTCCCTTCGTCGGCGAAATCTTAAAGAACACACGATCTCCCAATTGGAACTCTAATTCTCATCGTCGGCGGTCTGCATAAGACTTTTGTCTACTATGGGCGGTCAATAGCCATTTCCTTATCTATTGCACTTTATCTGCGGTCACTTGCACAATTTCTGGTCCTATCAGCTTCCTTTCACCAACTTCATCCCAACAAGCAGGTGATCTACATTTCCCTCCATACAAGGCTTCGTACGGTGCCATACCAATGCTAGCGTGATGGTTGTTGTTGAAGGCGAATTCTACCAACGGCAAGTGCTCGTCCCAAGTTCCTTGCCAATCCAGTGACGTAGCCCTTAGCATATCCTCAAGCGTCTGAATCGTCCTTTCTAACTGTCCATTTGTATGTGGGTGAAAAGCTGTACTCATCGTCAATTCGGTACCCAAAGCTTGCTGTAGACTCTTCCAAAACATTGATGTAAACCTTGCATCCCGATCGAACACTATTGATACTGGTATTCCATGCAGTCTCACTATCTCATCCACATATAATTTAGCCAGCTTTTCCAATGAATCTGTCACCTTAATTGCCATGAAATGGGCCGACTTCGTAAGTCTTTCCACTATAACCCAAATCGTGTTATGGCCCTTCAACGTCTTCGGTAATCCAACTACTAAGTCCATTGCTATATTCTCCCATTTCCATTCTGGTATTGGTAAGGACTGTAACAATCCTGCTGGTTTCTGGTGCTCCGCCTTCACTTGCTGGCATACTAAACATCTAAATACAAATTCTGCTACATCCCTCTTCATATTATTCCACCAAAATGATTCTCTTAAATTTCTATACATCATTGTATTCCCGGGATGAACAGAAAATTTTGAATAGTGCGCTTCTTGTAAGATCTCTCTCTTTATGTCTCGGTTGTCTAGTACCCAAATCCTCGACTGATACCTTAGAATCCCATCGGTCCCCATATGAAAGCCTGTTACCTTTCCTTTGGCTATACTCTCTTGCATCTTCACTGCCTCTTCGTCGATTTCTTGGGCTTCCTTAATTTTGTTCAAAAGTGTCGGCTGAACACTCAGCTGAGCCAAATATCCTTTAACTCGTACTTCTAAGTTTGAAACCTCAATATTATTCCACACACTTACCCCCTTAGAAATCAACGCCGCTAAGGTTCCTCGATTCTTCCTCTCAATGCGTCGGCCACCTTATTGGCCTTTCCAGGGTGATACAGAATGGTACAATCATAATCCTCAAGTAGTTCTAACCATCTCCTTTCCCTCATATTAAGTTCCTTTTGGGTAAAAATGTACTTAAGACTCTTATGATCAGTGTAAACCTGACATGTTACCCCATATAAATAATGTCTCCAAATCTTCAAGGCAAACACTACAGCTGCTAGTTCCAAATCATGGGTCGGGTAATTCCTCTCATGGTTCTTCAGTTGCCTTGACGCATAAGCTATCACCTTCTCGTTCTGCATCAACACACAACCTAATCCTTTAATGAAGTATAATTATATATCACAAATTCGTCCGATCCTGCTGGTACAGTATGAACCGGTGCGGACACGAATCAACTCTTCAGCCCTTGAAATTTCTTTTTACATTCTTCTAACTAAACGAACCTTGCTCCTTTCTGCGTTATCCTTTCAAACTGTACTGACAACTTCGAAAGTTCTTCAAAGAATCTCCTATAGTATCCTGTTAACCCCAAGAAACTCCTTATCTAACTAATTGAAGTTGGTCTCTCCCAATATAATATAGCCTCTATTTCTGTTGGATCCACTTCAATCTCATCCTTAGATACCACAAGCCCTAAGAATACCACTCTCTCTCCTGCCAAAATTCATACTTCTTGGATTTAGCACACAACTTTTGTCCCCACAAAATATGAAGAACTAAACTAAAATGTTCTTCATGTTCCTCCTTAGTCTTCGAATAAACAAATATGTCATCTATGAATACAATCACACATTTATCCAAAAACTCCTGGAAGATCCTATTCATTAACTCCATGAATGCTGCCGGTGCATTCGTCAACCCAAATGGCATAACCAAAAACTCGTAATGGCCGTACCTTGTCCTAAAGGCCGTCTTTGCCACATCCTCCTTCTTCACTCTCAGTTGATGGTATCCCAATCTCAAATCTATCTTCGAGAAATAACAAGCTCCCCGAAGTTAGTCAAACAAATAGTCAATCCTTGGTAACGGATATTGGTTCCTAACCGTCACTTGATTCAACTCCCGATAATCAATACACATTCTCATTGACCCATCATTTTTCTTCACAAATAACATCGGTGCTCCCCACGGTGACACACTCGGTCTAATCAGCCCATTATCCAACAATTCTTGAAGTTGTTCTTTCAATTCCTTAAGTTCATTTGGCACCATTCTGTACGGTGCCTTCGATATCGGTGCGGTTTCTGGTACTAAGTCTATAAAAAATTCCACCTCCCTTTTCGGTGGTATTCCAGGCAATTCCTCTAGAAACACATCCTTAAGATCCTTTATCACTGCTAAAGGTTCTATGCTCACTTCTTTCTTATTCGTCTCGCCTATATAGGCCAAGTACCCTTCACATCCTTTCCTTAGTGTCTTCAGAGCCTTTATTACTGATATAAGACCCGATCGACTTCTCAGTTTCGATCCGTGAAAACAGAACTCCTCTCCAGATGATAACCTAAAATGTACTTTCTTTTTGAAACAGTCTACTTTTGCATGCTAAGCAGCTAACCAATCCATTCCCAGAATAATGTCAAATTCATTCATTTTCATCTCTATTAGGTCAACCTCGAGTTCTCTATCATTTATTGTCAAAGGGCACTTCTTATACATCGACAATATAGGAATCGACTCATTAGTCGGAGTGTTTATAACCAAAGGTACTTCTAACACTTCCGGTTTCAAATTCATTTTCTTTTCTTTGTACCGATACTCATTAGTCTTGTGCTTCCCCTTTTTGTACACTTCACCTTTTTCATCAGATCCTTGACCACGGACCTTGCTTTTGATCCCAACTCTTCGATTGTTAAAGTTCTTACTTGGGTACTCACTTACGGCACCATCTTCTTTATGATACTTATCAGTACTAGGAATATAAGGCACTATTACTCACGCCTACATTAGCAATAATAATTGTTTAATACTTTTATACTATAACCAGAGTTCGTCTCAATAGACTAATAAATTTAAATCAAGTCATAGGTCAATTTACTGGACCCTTGGTCTTTTTAATAGACCTGCATTACTCACATAAGTCATTTCAACAGACTTATTGGCCGTTTCAAAAGACCAACACTATTATTACTTACACTTGCTACTCCTATATCATTCACTTAAATTATGTCGTCTCAATAGACTTCCATTATACAATCGGTCCATTCACTAGACCATTGATCATTTCAATAGATCGACATCACATTCATAGGTCATTTCACTAGACCAAATTATTTTTTTTACAGGTCGTTTCAATAGACCTATTATTAATCACACCTGGCCATTTTACTAGGCCGATTAGTATTCATACTTTGGTTAACGTTCACAATTAACACATAAGGAACAATTTCAGGCGACACAATTCAAAATGCAAACCAAGATTCATTTCATAAATCTAGGATAGAAACCACTCAATCCATAAATTCATGCTACTAGAATTAAATAACGTTAACTACCAACCACTATCCTTTCTAGAACTAAAACCAAACAATTCTTCCTTCCACTTCCAATTTCACTTTCTTCCTAAAACGTCCTTTAGGTTCTCCGATAGAAATTTCCTTTTCCTTATCATCTTCAATCATGATTGGGGTAGCTCCTCTGCCCTCAATGTTAATATCTACTTCCCCAATTTCATCTTCATCTACCAAACCTTCCATATTTGGTGCTTTAATTCCTACAAATGCTGTCGGTTCACACTCTCTAGCTCTAGCTTCCTTCAAAGCTTTCAGCTCATGGTACCATTGATAAGCTTCTTTTCTAGTTTCATGGTAATACTTCTCATTTCGGTTCAAAGTCGCTTTTACTTTTTTTTCAATTTCTTGCTAGTGTCTAGTCAAGCTTTCCTATCTCGCATCCACTTCCTTACTGTAAGGTTCACTTTTGCCTTTATCAACTCATCTTGAGCATCTCTACTCTTTGCAACAAACAGAGTGCATACTTTCATCACTTTATTGGATCTTTTCTTCTCAGTTTTCAGGAATTTCTAAGCCTCAGAATCCTTGACACATACCCCTTGATAGCCTTTTCACTCGGGAACTTACGCCTCAATTTCATCCTCAAAGCTTTACCACATCCAGCCATATCATACTTATGCGTTCATACTTAATTAAGATTCTCTATCTTTCCTCAATAAGGTTTCATCGTGCTTATTAAGGCTAATCCTTTGCCTTTTCACAAGATCCTAAAATAGAAGTTTCCAAAAATAGAAAGTTTTTTTTAACATAGAAAGTTTCCAAACTTAGAAGGTTTCCTGAAATACAAGGTTTCCATAAATAGTAGGTTCCTAGAATAGCACTCCCAGTTATAGAAGGTTTCCAACTATAGAAGGTTTCCTAAAATAGCAACTTCTCAAAAATGCTAACTTCCCAATTACAATCTCTTAATTTCCACAATTTCATAGTTAGACTCTTAAAGAAATTTTATCCTAAAATTTTCCGTCCCAAATACTTTCTAGGTAGGCCCAATTATACTCAAGTACTACTTCTTCTAATATGCTTAATGCTCTAAAAGTCTCCCATGTGACCTAAAGCCAAAGCTCTGATACCAACTGTAATGACCCCAAATTCCATACATAATAATAATACTTAATTTAATAATAGAATAGCCTCCAATGGCTACTAAAACCATAATTCAAAATACTAACCACTATTTGAAATAAACTTAAATACTAAAAACGGTAACAATCTCTACGTCTAGTACAAACCACTAGCTCAAAAATACTTAATGTTTTAAAATAATTATCTGAACTCCAAAAGCCGCTAATCCATTAAACAAGCAGCCAATCCACTCCAATCATTTATTACCTGGGAGGGAAAAGAATATGAAAGGGTGAGCGAACAAAGCTCAGTAAGTTCATACGGGGTTTCTTCGTTTTCTAAGAAGAGACGACCAGAATGAACGGAATTAAACAATATACCAATGAAAGGATAACAGATACAATAAATAGTTTTGGTACTGAGAATGTCAAAGAAGGGTACTTTTTCAGATAACAAGTAGTGGCACTTTTACAAATAACATATAGAATTTTACACACTTGTCCGTCAATTCCAAGTACTTTTGCACCTTTCATCTAGGCGACTCCGATACACCTTTTCAGGCAATCGTTGAATAAGGTTCTCTTACGCTATTATCAAAGCGACCCCTTATTCTGATGCATCATGATAATCATATCTATAGAATTTAGATCACTTCCTTCTATAGTGAAGGTCATTTCAATCTGTTTAGACCAATTTATTTAACTTTGAGACCATTTCAATCTGTTTAGGCCTTAGGTCATTTCAATGTAACGACCCCAAACATAAAAAGTCCTTAAGTCATTTCAATGTAACGACCCCAAACATATAAAGTCCTTAACAATTGGACAATTTAACATCATATACATAGTGTTCATGGTACGAGAACACATAAGTCAATTTCAATTCACATAGATACACATCGAACAAAACGCATCAATGGTAAGATATTCCAAGAACGTTCATAACGAGGGAATACAAATCACTACCGGCCACTTGGTAGCATACACTTTATGAAACTTTTAGAATCCTAACACAAAGGATATGAAACAATTGAATGCTAAGGAGCGTAATCCCTTACCTTAGCGATGCTTAGTATCTTCAAAACTCCACGCGCACGAATCTACAATCATATAAATGCGTCTTAGGGTAGAGTACAATGCTATATTAATGCACTAAATCCTTCTAATTAACCTTTTCTGTTAAGTTTCTATTGGATTCCGTTAACTTTCTAACAGAAACTGTTAACTTTTAAACTCAAGGACTGATTTGAAGAATCCAAAAATCTTTAAGACTATTATGTAATTCTCTCTCTTTTCTTTATTTTCTATTTCCTTCTCATTCTTACTCTCCAGACACTTCTTTCATTTCTTTCTTTTCTTTTCTTACTCCTTTCTCTTACTAGAACACACACTACACACATTAAAACACGCTCCCTGCAAACACACACAGCACACACGCACCCTATAGCAGAAACATGCACACAGCAACACACACACACGCACATCAGCAGCAACAGGCACACATAATTCTGTACACCCACTCCCAGCTTCACGACAACACACACACACACACACACAGCAATTCACCCTCTGTACATGTGATAACAACACACGTGCAGCTTCAGCAACACGCATACATCAGCAACAGACATCAAAAATCTGTAAACACACATCAGAACACACGCACGCACACACGCAACCCCACAACAGACACACACACACACACAATATACACATTAAAACACACACAAGACCCTAAATCCACTTAATCCTTTAGCGTGCAATGATCTTAGGTCCATTCCAAGAATAAATAACACGCTACCAACCCTTAACCTCCTTTAGGTTTTCATCAGTTCAAACAATAACCTATTTAGATTAAATCCCTAGAAGAATCGAAAATATTATTTATTCAAACCCTAATAAGTCCCAAGGTTATCTAGGGTTTTAAGGTCTTTAGAATCATATATAAAAAGGAGTTGGAAATCTTTACCTTAATGTTGAAACCCCCAAGCAATGAAGAAAGTTTCTTCTTCTTCTTCCTAGGCTCAATTCTCTCTCTCCCAGTGGTTCTCCTTCTTCTGTCGTTAACTCCTTCAGCCGCCCCTCTCTCTATTCACAAAATCTGGGGAGAAACGCGTTTCTCCGTCGCGTATGGAGAAACGGGGCTTGGTTTGTCGCGCGACATACTTAGCCACAACAACTGGATATCACTTCCTCAGTTTCTGGATATCCAGAACATTGAATATGGATATCCAGAAGCTTTGGAAAGGATATCCAGAAACCAAAATATTTTTTCTGGATATCCTTTCCAAAGCTTCTGGATATCCATATTCAATGTTCTGGATATCCAGAAGCTTTGGAAAGGATATCCAGAAAAAATATTTTAGTTTCTAGATATCCTTTTCAAAGCTTCTGGATATCCATATTCATTGTTCTGGATATCCAGAAGCTTTGAATAGGATATCCAGAAACTGGCTATGTATGTCGCGCGACAAACCAAGCCCCGTTTTTCCATAAGGGACGGAGAAACGCGTTTCTCAGCAGACCTACTCCTCTCTATTTCTCTTATTCACGGTACAAGGAAAATAGGCTGCTAGGGTTTTAAAAATAAAGGGTAATCATATATATGTAGGTAGGGTTTTAAATTCCTAATTGAATTGGGTTTCCTAGGCCCCAAAGAATTTTTCTAAGCCCACATCTAATTAACTAGTATTAGGAAACCAAAATAAAACAATTTTTTTTTTCAGTTTTTAAATAAGGAGTATTTATTTAATTAAAAGAGGTAAAGTAATTTAAATTTAGAAAGGAAATAAAATACTTTCAAAAAAACGGGTCATGACATTTATAGTCATTATTTTGCAATTTTATGAGATTATTTGACCTATTTGTTAAGTTCACTGTTGTTTTTTGTTAAGTTCACAGTTGTTTAGTCCTTTATGACCTCTATTTTTGCAATTTTATGAGATTATTTGACATATTTGCTATGTTCACAGTTATTTTTAATTAAGTTTACTGTTGTTTTTTGTTAAGTTCACAGTTGTTTTAGTTAAGTTCACATTTGTTTTTAGTATTTTATAGCCTTTATTTTTTTCAATTTTATGAGATTATTTGACCTATTTGTTAAGTTCACTGTTGTTTTAGTCTTTTATGGCCTCTATTTTTGCAATTTTATGAGATTATTTGACATATTTGTTAAGTTCACAGTTGTTTTAAGAATTTTATAGTCTTTATTTTTGCAATTTAATGAGATTATTTGACCTATTTATTAAGTTCACTGTTGTATTTTGTTAAGTTCACAGTTGTTTTTCCTTTATGGCTCTATTTTTGCAATTTTATGAAATTATTTGACATATTTGTTATGTTCATAGTTGTTTTTATTTAAGTTCACTGTTGTTTTTTGTTAAGTTCACAGTTGTTTTAGTCCTTTATGACCTCTATTTTTGCAATTTTGTGAGATTATTTGACATATTTGTTATGTTCACAATTGTTTTTTACTTAAGTTCGCTTGTAACTTTTTACTCATTTTCTAATATTTTCTTAATAAGTTTGTAAACTCTTGATATCTTGATGTGAGACGGATGGAGAAATAATTAAATTTTATAAATAAATTTCAATCGAATTGAGTTGCATAAGAATTATAATGGGAAATACTTTGAAACCTACATAGATAGGCAATAAACTTGGACTGAATTGATAACCCTTCTGATCTATCTAAAGTCCATCACTTCTTAGGTGAAAAATTGATCAGATTGAACCAAAATGCAATGAAGAAATAAGAATTTCAACAAGGAATCGCAACTGTTAAAATGGACTCCAAAACCAGATATAAATAAAAATTAATTTTAACTGGAAAACCAGCAAGGCTCTGTGTGCATCAAAGACCAATTCATGAGTTTATTGCCAGACTTAGGGAAAAATTCATGATATTACAATAAGAGGAGAAAACTACCCATTGATGTAGCAACTAGAGCCTGATTAACAGCATTATGAACAACCACAAGAACAGACCTGCTTTTATGGACTAGGATTTTAGTCCAGCAGCTTCTAGCACGTGCCCATAACTCCCTCACTGGATAATGACCATTAATATTAAAGTTTGGTGCATCTTTTTGCCATTCAATAAAAGCCGCACCAAACTATACTTTTCCTTCATGTTTTAGGAGTCCCTAAAGCCAATACTGAAATCAGCAAGTTCTAAAGAACTTTATGAGTTATGATACATAATTTGACCACAGTAAGTTTGAACATGTTCAATCACCGGAGAAAGAACTGAGTAAATCTTGAACTAACTTGGAAGGAATACAGGTCAATTTCCCATAGGTCGTAATCAGTAATGATTTCTTCCTTGTGAGAACCCCATATAACTTCAGCCGTTCTCTTTGATCTCTTTAGCATGATGAGAGAAAGATGGTCGCCGGAGAGGAGAGAGTCACCGGAGATAGGGATGGTAGTCGGCCGGAATTAATCGTGGAATTTCCAGATCTGGCCGAAATTTCTTTGGTCCGATGAAGGGAGGGTGGCCGAAGATACAGAGGGGAGTGGTGGTCGGAGAGTGAGAGAGAGATGGTCGCCGGAGTAGGGGAGACGTTGCCGAAGCAGAGGATACAGTCACCGGAATAGGGGTAGATGGTAGCCGGAGGTGGGAAGGAAGAGATTGCCGGAGGGGAAGGGGAAGGGTCGCCGGAAGAATGATAGAGAGAGAAAGTGAGAGAAGAGAGAGAGAGAGAGAGAGAGAGAGAGAGAGGGGATGGTTTTTTATTTTTGGGTAAGGGTTAATTTGGGTGAAGGACTAGATGAAATTTTGATTATGATGCCGGACTAGTCGGTTAAATTTCAAAATACTTGTCTAAAATGATCTTTTTACTTAGGATGAAGGACCCATTGATAATTTTTTCTTAACGAAAATACTCTTACTAATCAAAATATTCCATTACTAACACATTCATTCTTTGAAAAAAAATGCATTAATAAGTTAACAAATGCATTACGTAATACTCCCTCCATTTTGAAAAGTTTGTTACTTTTGACTTTCAAGATGTGATCCCTATTTCCCAAAAATAAATAGTTATGAATTGGAGAAGACTGATAAAACTGAAAGCAATAATAATAAACCAGAGGGTCCTTTTCCTCCGTGATTACAGCAAACGTGGAGTGTGAAAGCAATACTAATTCGTATATATATTTGTATATTATCAGTCCTTATATTTAGATAGATTGATTAGAATACCTTTGTATAGGAAACTAATTAGGTAGTTAATTAGGATGTATTTGTATTGTTGATCTTTTCCTAGAATAAGGCTTATACATTTCTTATAAAAGTCAATAACAAAGAATACCACAGCTGTGTGGGTTTTCTCTCTTTCTCTACTGTCGTGTCTTTCTCTGTCTTCCTTCCAGTCCGTCCCTCCTTTTCTTCTTGTTATTAATCTTCTCGTATGCAGGTGATTATTTCGTTCATGGTATCAAGAGCCTGGTAAAGCCATGGGTGACGATCAAACAAAGGAAACCGACACCATGGCTGCCAAGGGTTCAGGACAAGGTAATTCAAACAAATATGGTCTTCCAACCCTCTTCAATGTTCAATCATACATGGGTCACTGTAGATTATCTAACGAGAACTACCAAAACTGGAGTTCCCTCTTCCTCTCCATGTTAGAAATCCACTCTTTAACTAATGTTGTCTCCGACAAAACTCCTCCCCCTCGTATTCTCCCACCCGCCACCACCAACAGCCCAGCCTACAATACTTTCATGCACACCTCTCGATTCGTCCTCGGATGGATTAAAGCCACTGTTACCTCGGAAGTTCAGCCCCATGTTAACCCGTGTACCACCGCCCCGGAGGCATGGGATCTCTTAGCCAAAGAATTTGGGGTTGCAACCACCATACATATCCAAAAGCTCCAAGATGAGTTTCATGATTTAACCCTCTCCCCGGGTATGATAATCCAAGCCTATATTCTCCATGCTAAAACTATCGCTCATTCTCTTTCTCAAATCGGCAACCCTGTCGCACCCCAAACCCTTTGGAGTAGGATCTTAAATGGTCTTGGACATACCTACAAAGAGTTTATCACCACTCAAAACTAAAAGGGGGAAACCACCATAGATGACCTTAAGGATCTTATCATACAAGAGCAAGCCCTTCAACAGCGATTTACCAATCAAACTCATTCCTCCCTAAGTGCCTTAGCAGCCACCTAAGAGCCTGCCAAAAATACCAACCCTCCTGCCGCCCCACCATTTACTCCTCAGCCTTCCTATAGGCCGAATGGCCACAACCCCTCTGGACAATTTTTCTTTTTCCCTAATCGTAACAAGGGTGGTAACAAAAATCGAAATAAGGGCAAATTTCATGGTAAGGGTATCCTTCCTCTACCTTCTCAGTTTCATTACCCGACCCCCACCTTTCGACCCATGCCACCCCTTGCTCCTATCCCATGTACTTCTCCCAATCCTTTCATCAGTCCGGATCCAAATGTTGTTTATTATCAGTTGTGTAAGGAAAAGGGACATGCGACCGATACTTGTTATCAAAGAGGTAACTTTGCCTATAATGCTCAATTTGCACCTGGTGCAAATTCTTACTATAGTGGCCCCGCACCCATGGCTCCAGTGTCGTTTGTTCTTGATTCCGGAGCGACTAATCAAATGACATCCGATCCGTGTGTTCTGCAACAATTCTCTCCATATTCAGGTAATGATTCCATTATTGTTGCTAACGGTTCTTCAATTCCCATAGCCAATATTGGTTCTACAAACTTTTCTGCTAATAATCATTCTTTTGTCATGAATACGGTTTTACATGTTTCCAAAATTAGCCGGTCTTTACTTTCTATTCGCAAATTTTTTCTTGACAATAATTGTTTTTTTGAACTAACGGCTTTCGGGTTTTGTGTGAAGGACAATCGAACTAAGAGGACTATTCTTTCTGGCAGTAATGCGGGTGATCTCTACACATTGTCTTTCATTCCCAATTCTTGCATCAACTCTTTGGAGTTAATTGGGGAGCGTACCTCGTCTTCTACGTGGCATGCCCGATTGGGACATCCTTCTTCTTATATTTTTAGTCGTTTGATTAATAAAGATAGGATTCCAGCTAGCAGTCCTTTACAAAGTAGGGAGATGTGTCATATTTGTCCTCTTGGCAAGTCATGTAATCTTCCTTTTGAACTCCGTTCCTTTCAATCGACTGTTCCTTTAGCTTTGCTTCATTTAGATGTTTGGGGGCCTTCTACTGTTGCCTCTGTTTCTGGATTTAAATATTATTTATCCATTGTTGATGATTATTCCCGTTTTGTTTGGTTATTTCCATTATTTCAGAAATCAGATGTGTTTACGGTTTTTACTGAATTTAAAACATTTATTGAAAATCAGTTAACACGTAAAATTTCTGCTATTCATACAGTTAAAACCATTCAAACAGATGGGGTGGGGAATTCATAAATCGTAGATTTGCTTTCTACTTGAAACAACATGGAATAGGTCATCGGACTTCCTGTCCATATAAACCTCAACAGAACGGAGTAGTAGAGCGTAAGCATAGGCATAATGTAGAGATGGGACTATGTTTACTTGCTCAATCGAAAATTCCTTTAAATTTTGGGTGGAGGGGTTTTCAACGGCTGTTTTTCTTATTAATCGTCTGCCTACTCGTCAGCTTCGTTATTTCTCTCCTTATGAGGTTTTGTGGAAAAGAAAACCCGACTATAGATTTCTTAAAGTTTTCGGTTGTACTTGATTTCAGAATCTTGTTCCATATAATTCACACAAGCTCATGTTAAAATCAAATCCTTGTGTATTTTTGGGATATGATTTAATGCGAAAGGGATATCGGTGTTACAATCCCGTCACAGGCAGAATTTATATTTCTAGACATGTCCTATTTGATGAAAATCATTTTTACTATGTCTCTAAAAACTTCTTTAGTGAACTGCTGGATTCTTCATTACAGGAAAACATCATGGGACAGTCCAGACCAACAGCTGCTGCTACATTTTCAAGGCCCACCTTCTCTAATCTTGATCCAGCCTATTTGGACAGCACCAGTCCCATTCCCCTCGCCGGTCTGCCCATGGGGCCTTTGCAGCAGGCCGGCCCATCTTCTTTGGGCGCACCAACTGCAGCTCCCCCTGAACCGGATACTCCCACTCATGGACCAGCACCAGCGACTAGTCCAACCAACTCGGCACCTCCAGCTTCCGCGTCATTTAGGGTTGGGCCGGATGAACCCGTCCAGCCCACGTCTTCTGAGCACACTTCTCCAGCAACTTCTCAGTCCTCCGAGCCCGCTGGACCATCTTTGGGCACCAACCAGCCACCTCCCACCCTGGGGCCTGCAACTCTTAGCACTCATCCGATGATTACTAGAGAAAAAGACGGTATTATTTGGCCTAAACATAAATTTGATTTCTCTGTCACGGATACATCTTCTCCTCTATTTGAGCCACGTACCTTTAGGCAATCTGCTCCTTTGGCACAATGGATACATGCTATGAAGGATGAACTTGAGGCTCTCCACAAAAATGGTACATGGTCACTAGTCCCTCCCCCTACTCACCGCAATATTGTGGGCAGTAAGTGGATCTACAAAATAAAGCGACAGGCCGATGGTTCGATAGAACGGTACAAAGCTCGCTTAGTCGCTCAAGGCTACACCTAACAAGAAGGTGTGGACTACGACGAAACTTTCAGCCCCGTAGTCAAACCGGCCACCATTCGGTGTGTTTTATCTTTGGCGCACTCTAGAGATTGGCCGATTGAGCAGTTAGATGTCCGAAATGCATTTCTCAACGGAATTTTATCCGAGCAAGTTTACATGGCTCAACCACCTGGGTTTGTTGACCCTGCTTATCCGGATTATGTATGCCGACTTCACCATTCTCTCTATGGCCTCAAACAGTCTCCACAGGCATGGTTCACTCGCCTACATGATTTTTTTACTTACCTTAGGCTTCTTTAATAGCCACTCGGATTCATCCTTCTTCATCCGACATCACGAAGGTACTATCACCATTTTACTCATCTATGTGGATGACATTTTGGTTACGGGTTCTACTACTGCCATGGTTACTCAAGTTCTTGAAGCCATTTGTTCTAAGTTTGAGAGTTGACGTCTTGGCCCGCTTAGCTTCTTTCTCGGCATAGAGGCATCTTGGTTCTCTTCTCTTTTGCAACTTAATCAGTCTCACTACGCCTCTGATCTTTTGCAAAAGTTCAACATACATTTGAGTAAGCCCGCTCCTACTCCTTTATCTCCTGGCCTTCATCTCTCAATCTTAGACGGCGATCCTCTCCCGGATGCTTCTCTTTATCGAAGCATGGTGGGGGGGTCTTCAATATATCACACTCACTCACCCGGATCTATCTTTTGCGGTTAATCAAGTCTGTCAATTCATGCATTCTCCTCGCACCGCTCATCTTCAAGCAGTAAACGAATTTTTCGATTTTTAAAAGGTACTCTCACTCTTGGGTTAACCTTTCTAAAGTCACTAGACACTTCTCTTACTGCATTTTGCGATGCGGACTTGGCCGGTTCTCCCGATGACTATCGTTCAACCACAAGTGCGTGTGTGTTTATCGGACCAAATCTCGTTGCTTGGACCGCGAAAAAGCAACATACTGTTGCTCGTTCGAGCAGTGAGGCTGAGTATAGAGGATTGGCCTCCACTTCAGCTGAAGTTAGATGGTTTTCATTTTTGTACTGTGAGCTTGGTCTTGCTCTTTCTCCGCCTCAACTTTTCTGCGACAATATCTCAGCTCTCCATATGTCCAAGAATTCAGTTTTTCATGCTCGTACACGCCACATTGAGATTGACTTACATTTTGTGCGTGAATTGCATCAAAGGGGTTATCTTCGACTCCATCATATCTCTTCCTCGGACCAACTGGCCGATATTTTTACAAAGAGTTTAGCTGCTCCCCGTTTTCAGTTGTTATCCTCCAAGCTTCAGCTCCGTCCACTCCGCTTCGCTTGAGGGGAGGGGGTGAAAGCAATAATAATAAACGTGAGGGTCCTTTTCCTCCGTGATTACAGCAAACGTGGAGTGTGAAAGCAACAATAATTCGTATATATATTTGTATATTATCAGTCCTTATATTTAGGTAGATTGATTAGAATACCTTTGTATAGGAAACTAATTAGGTAGTTGTAAGTGCTCCAATTTGAGTTGTTAGTATTTTCGTTAGAAAATTAACGAAAGTTTTAACATTTCTAACATTTCTAACAATTCCTAACAAAGTGAGGGTAGATTAGGAATTGCCATTTAAAGATAAACCATGGAAAAGAATCAAAAAAGCAAAAGAAATGGTCAAAAACCCGAAATAGAAGTGGCTGGGACATTTTCTGATTGCTTAATTTGAATTTTATTCTTCATGTCCAAAGCCTGGAGCAGCATTTAATGAACAGTGCACGCCTACATTAGGATCCGCGCGGATGGGATTGACATTTCAGAGTGCCTATAAATTGAGGCCTTCAGTCACAGAAATAAAGAGGAAGAACACATTTTACAACTGCACCTTGGCGAAAAATAGGGAGAAAACAGTGGGAATTCACTTGAATTGCCACCATTTTCTCTTGAATCTTTCCCAAATACCACTCACTCAAAACACTTTCAAATCACTCTCATACATACACTAACCCAAGCTCAAATCACCCCTTAGGAGGAGGATTAGAGAGAAAACATAGATGACTTCATTGTTATCTACTTGTTTTCTCTTTGACCAACTCTAATCCCAAATCCTAAACACATTCAAACCCTAAACACTTTCAAGCCTTGAATCCATTCAAACACAAAACACAAAGAAGATAGGTATAACCTCCTTCTCCACACCCTAAAATTCTTTCATCCATGCATGTATTTTCAAACTCCAAAATGTAGTTTGTGCATCTTCTTGTCCTAGATCCAAGAGGATCACCATGGAAGTTCATCTCCATGGATGATCCTCTACAAGGATCAACATTACTTTCAAAGTTTTTTTTTTACTTACTTGCAAACATGTTTTCAAAACCCTAAAAATCATTTTCATACATCAAATCTTCATTTTCAAGGATAAAATTCCCCTTCCCAAGCAAATGAAATGCTTAAGTCCTAATGTACCCTAAGGATGGCTTGATATAGTAGATCACCACTAAAATGTCTAGTGACTACTAATCAAAGCCTAAGGAAATGGGGACAAGCATGGATGCCAAATCCCTTTTAAAATCCTGTTTTTCTTCATGAGGAAGTTGCTGTCCAGTAGCCTTTCTCTAAGACCTCTGTCCATGGTCTAATTTTTTGTACATACAGAAACTTGGAATTTGGTGTTGACTACAAAACACTTTTTGTATCCAACATCCAGAGCTTTCCAGAAATATTTTTACTTTATTTTTTGCGTGAGTAAAACTCCCTTTTTCAAATTTTCTTTCAAAGGTCAGTTCATCAGTCTCTGGAAGTCCAGATTTCATATCTGAGATTTCCAGAAGGTTTTGGTCCATCAAATCACCTCCAAATGGGAAAGTTCTTTTACAGAAACCTTATTTAAGGTGTTTTGAACAACTTTCATTCTCGGACTTTCTCCATATTCTGAGATTTTTAAGCCCTTAAACCCATTTTAAAATAAAGTGTCCACTGCCTTTTTCATTCTGGCAGAAGTGTTTTTCAACTTCAAAAAATCTTTTGAGTCCCAAAACTCAATCCAAAAATCACACCAAAAATCATGAGATTTGTTCAAAGTCTAATAAAGAGTTCCCAATTTTTACTTTTCAGTTTCATTTTATTTTGGCCAAAACACACACACACACACACACAAATGGTTTTTAAGCTTGGAAGACTCGTTTTACGAGGCATTCCGGGTGAACACTAACGTTCTTCCCGGCGTGTAACGTGACCTCCGAACGAGTGCGTCTGGGGAGAAACGCGTTTCTCCATCACGTATGGAGAAACGGGGCTTATTATGTCGCGCGACGTAAGTAGCCAGTTTCTGGATATCCTTTACAAAGCTTCTGGATATCCAGAAGCTTTGAAATGGATAGCCAGAAGCTTTGTAAAGGATATCCAGAAACCAAGTATTTTTCCGGATATCCTTTACAAAGCTTCGGATATCGAAGTTTGAAATGGATATCCGGAAGCTTTGTAAAGGATATCAGAAAATATTTGGTTTCTGGATATCCTTTTCAAAGCTTCTGGCTATCCTTTTCAAAGCTTCTGGATATCCTTTCCAAAGCTTCTGGATATCCAGAAGCTGATGAAGTGATATCCAGTTTTTGTGGCTAGGTATGTCGCACGACATAACAAGCCCCGTTTCTCCATAAGCGACGGAGAAACGCGTTTCTCCCCAGATTTTGTGCATCCGAACCCAAATCTCTAATCTCGGGCATTTTTCAAAGTTTTGGCCCTTAAAACAAAAATGGCGTGGCGACTCCGTTTGATTTTCAAAAAAAAATCGGGCATCATCACAGTAGTTAATTAGGATGTATTTGTATTGTTGATCTTTCCCTAGAATAAGGCTTGTACATTTCTTATAAAATTCAATAACAAAGAATACCACAGCTGTGTGGGTTTTCTCTCTTTCTCTACTGTCGTGTCTTTCTCTGTCTTCCTTCCAGTCCGTCCCTCCTTTTCTTCTTGTTATTAATCTTCTTGTATGCAGGTGAATATTTTGTTCAAAAACATGGTAAAATGCGAAGCCTAATAAGGAAAATACAAAAAGTATGATTCCAACAGCCCAAACTTCTTTATCTGCAATGAGATGACCGCCGGTCAGCCATACGGCGATGACTTCGTTCTCAGGCTTGTGTGGGACCCCGTCAATTTCTTTGAGTTTTCGGATCTCCGCTTCGTAAAATTAAACTCAATCGAACTTTGCCAATAATTTTATAAAGATCTTGATATCCCAATACAATTATTAAAAAGTGCTATGTTATTGTTTGACCATCAAATTGCATAAAATGTCTAAAATTTCATATAATTATGGTTATATTACGACTGAGTTGATAATAAAAATCAAAGTGGAACAAACATTGATTGGTGATCATGGAGTATTTTCTTTAGCGTGTTATTATGCTTGTTTGGATTTTTTAAAAAATATAAAAAAAAAATCAGGTGGTTAGTTCTTAAAATATAAATCAGAAGGCTGGTAAACAATTTTAGCTAGTATATTATTTCAATCTTACAAAATAAGTACAATTTTATAATAGTACAAAAATAAGTAATGCACTACCCTCAAAATTTTGACTCGTGAATCGAGTCAATTGACCAAAAGAGTACTTTAGTTACAAAAACATGTTACAAAAATTTGTTTACAAACAATTTTGACAAAAATATTTAAATGTTGTGTTTGTAGAACCCACTATTCATATTTCAACATCCAATTAATAATAGTTGTTTAACTAGGGTTGAGTTTCTTTCATTAAAAAAAAAAACTAGGGTTAAGTTACCTATTCGTGCTAGAAAATAAAGTAAGAGTGATGACTGATTGTGTTAACTATTTTAATAGTTATGTTGGTTCGTATTCTCATACTCCCTCCGTCCCGTCCGACTTAGGACATTTTTTCATTTTGGGCGTCCCATCCGACTTAGGACAACCCCAAAATGGAAAGTACTTTATTAATGGGACCCACATTTACACTCACAACAAATTTTCACTCATTACTCCCTACCCCACTTTCTCTCACCTACATCACTTTTCATACTCACAATATCCACCCACTTACACTTTTTCCTTAATTCCCGTGCCCAACCTTAACGTCCTAAGTCGGGCGGGACGGAGGGAGTATGTCATTTTGTAAGGAATGGTCAATTAGGCCAGATATTGTCCAGGCGGGCGCCTGAGATCTTTCCGGCGGGCGCCTCAATTGACGGGGGTATTACTGGTGTTTGTTTTAATTTTAATTTTACTGTTTTAAAGATTATTTAATTAGGGGTATTTTAGTCTTTAGTTTGCTATTTCGTTTTAGGGTTTGTGTTAGGGTTTTGGGAGAGTATTTAAACACTTTATTGGCTTTGTTAAACTTAGCTTTTGATATATTATTTCAAAGAGTTTTCTCTTAATTCCTGGTGGATTCCAGATTATTGCTGGTGGATTCCAGTTTATTGTGTTTTAGGGTTCTTCGCTTGAGGACTCTTGTGTTTAGTGCGCTAAACACGAATCTATCGCTTCCGTGTTGCGTTAGTTGGTATCAGAGCATGCTTTATCCTATCTTTCATCACTGATTCGTTATGGGAGATCCAGCAACAAAAGAAGATATCGATGGTATAACCACCGCGTTGAAAACACAGATTGCGGCGTTGACAACACAGATTGCGGCGTTGGTGGCTGCTCAACAGGGTCAAAACGCTCGTGCTAATCGTAACTGTGGTGGCGAGAGAGACAGGGAGGTTGAACAGGTTCGACTCCTTAGGGAGGCAGAAAATCGAGATGGAGAGGATTCTAGTTCCAATTCTGATGCTGAGGTTGATATTGATGATGAGCCGGATCAAGGTGGTAATCGACACCGCCAGGATTATAGAATTAAGGCTGATATTCCGCTATTCTATGGATCCATGGGAATTGAAGATTTTCCTGATTGGCAGAATGATGTTGATCGTTTCTTCGAGGTTATGGAGGTGCCTACGAATAAACAGGTAATGATGGTGGCGATCCGATTGAAGAGTACTGCTGCGGTTTGGTGGGAAAAACTTGTTGCTCAGAGACAACGACAAGGGAAGGGGCCAATTAAAACCTGGAGGAGTATGAAGCAGTTGATTTCGGAGCGGTTTCTGCCAGCGGATTATGAACAGACTTTGTATAAATTGTATCTCAACTGTGTGCAGGGCAAGAGAACGGTTGATGAGTATACTACAAAATTTCAGAGGTATACAGCGTGAGTTAGGGTTGAGGAGATCGAGGATCAGAAGATTGCTCGTTATATTAATGGTTTGAAGGGTTCGATACAAGAAAAGATGGGTTTGCATCAAGTTTGGACCTTAACGGACGCTTCCACTCTGGCCTTGAAAGCTGAACTTATGGAGAAGTCGAGTTCGAACAATCTTACCCCTTTTCGCAGATTTCCACAACAGGGTAATTCTGAAGCAGGAACCGATAAGGACCCAACTTCCCAGGCTAAAAGTACAGGCAGCACTAGCAGTGACGCAGGGAAGAAAGCTCCAACACAAAAAACAGCAAACTCGTATACCAAGCCAACAGGGGATAAGTGTTTTCGTTGTCAGGGACATGGTCACCGGTTGAACGTTTGCCCCACCCGGAGAACTGCTGTAATTTTGCATGAGTACCACAAGGAAGAACCCGAAGTTAATGAGTATGAAGGAGTTGAGTTCACGGAAGAGGAGTCCGGGGAGAGGGTCAGGTGTGTACTTCAACAGATATTACTTTCCTCCAAGGACGAGGGTCAACGAAAAAATCTGCTGAGAGCACACTGTTCTGTTAACAACAAGGTATGTAATTTGATTATTGATATTGGTTGTACTGAGAATCTAGTTTCCCAGAAATTGGTTGATATTTTTGGGTTAAAAACTGAACCTCATGAGAAACCTTATAGTTTGGGATGGGTGAATAAAGGTTCGGAACTCCGAGCATCACGGACTTGCAGGGTCCCTATTTCCATTGGTAAGCATTATAAGGAGGAGGTTCTTTGTGACGTTCTGAGTATGGACGTATGTCACATATTGCTTGGTCGCCCATGGCAGTATGATCACGATATTAATTATCGAGGTAGGGATAATGTGTTGATGTTCACATGGGGTAAACATAAAATTGCTATAGCTCCTATACTGCATTTTCAGGAGAAGGTTGAGAAAGGAAAGCCGGTCGTGATGTTTATACAGAACGAGAAAGATCCGACAGCAACTATTGAAGAAGCAGAGTATTTTTGTCCGATAGTGATTGAGGGGCTGTTGGGTTATGTTAGTGTGGAGATGGGGATACCGAGAGATGTTGAAGAACTTCTTCCAAGGGTTCAGGAGTTGAACTCTGACGAGCAGCCTAATGAGATCCCTTCTATGAGAGACATTCCGCCTCATATTGACAAAAGGAGGCAGAGGGGGCGATTTCCTATAGGCAATTACAACCACACGGATGGAGTTCTTTATCATAATGGGAACTTGGGGTCGAGTTCTTTGGAAGTGGAGGAGACTGATGTAGGAGGAACAGAGGAAGAAGGAGGAACAGAGGAAGAACCTGCAACCTACAGGCGAGCGCCCCACACCACACCAAGCGACCCCGTCGCGTGGCTTCAACGGTGGTGTTTCTTCTGGCAGCCAGGCGAGCGCCCCATCCCTATCTCGGCGGGCGCCTCAAGGTGTAACTCAGCATGGAAATTGTTACTAGGAGGGAGGCGGGCGCTTGAGCCATTCCCAGGCGGACGCCTCACGACGGAAAGGAGCAACCCATCAATCTCTGGTGGATTTGTTAAACTTAGTTTTTGATATATTATTTCAAAGTGTTTTCTCTTAATTCCTGGTGGATTCCAGATTATTGCTGGTGAATTCCAGTTTATTGTGTTTTAGGGTTCATCGCTTAAGGACTCTTGTGTTTAGTGCGCTAAACATGAATCTATCGCTTTCGTGCTGCGTCAGAATGACAAGCTTTAATCTTGATTTGAATGACAAACGTTTTTTTATGGCAAAAATCGAGCTTTTAAATGACAAACGTCGGTTTTAGAGTTTTGAAAAGGAGGGTTCGAATGACGAACTGAAATCTTTAGTTTGAATGTCAAACGTTCATTTTAATGAAAAGAGCGTTTGAATGTCAAACGTCGGGTTTTGAGTCGAAAATGAGGGTTCGAATGACGAACTAAAATCTTTAGTTTGAATGTCAAACGTTGATTTTAATGAAAAGAGCATTTGAACGTCAAACGTCGAGTTTTGAGTCGAAAATGAGCGTTTGGATGCCAAACATCGATTTTGTGTTGTTTTTGAAAAGGAGTTCGAATGACGAACTCCGATTTTGAACCGGGCATTACATTGTTACCAATTTCATGAAAAGAGGCGTTAAATGATATGCAATCAATGAGTCATTTTGTGACTCGGACTTTTATAAGTAAATACTATCACGAACCAAACGGCTCGAACTTGTAAATGACAGTATTTAAAGTGCAGTATCAACAGAATCAAACGATCTGGACAATAAAGATGCGATCGACGAGCCAAACGACTCGGATTTGTATAGGTACATAAATTAAATGACGGTATTGACGGATCAAACGATCCAGATTTTGTAAATGACGATCACGAACCAAACGGTTCGGACGGTAAACAGACGAATAGTAAATGACGTAAAATAAAAACAGGGCCGGAACGCCGTTTTAACCCGAAATTACTTCTCTTACGGGAGAGAAGATGATTAAGGGGTAAAACGTATCATGCCCCGTAGACGGCGTTACGTCTACATTTTGAGAGTTTCGGCCGGAACGAAAATAGCGTTTGACGTGTAAATCGAGGTGAAATCAAGGTGAAATGAGTTTTTAGAGAGAGAGTGTTACCTATGGCTAGGGGTTGACTCTTTGGCTCGCTTTACGTATTCGGAATACGGTTTTGGTGTTTGAAAGGTGTTTCGAGGTTGTTTAGTTCGTGTTTGGTCAGAAAACGGGGTTTTCATGCAAATCGAGACAAAATGGGGCTCGGGAGGTGGTAGAACTGCTTTGGGCCGTGAGGTTTGTGGAGAGAGGTAATGTTTTTCTTCATTTTTTTTACAAATGATAGCCCTTGTATTTATAGGGGTGAAAATGCAAAACCGGCCGGACGGCTTAAGGCTCAATTTGGAAACAGCCTGTGGGTATTTTGGAAATTCCAGGGGCTTGCTGAGAAATCAGAGCAAAACACATTTATAAAACTTCTGTTTTTCAAGCTTAACAGCTTGTGTGCCGATTCATTATGGCAAACTCAAAATCCATGACAACGGTTAACTACTCACACATTCCTATTCTGGATGAAGACCACTTTGACATCTAGAAGGTCCGATTGTTAATCCATTTGAAAACCATTGATGAAATGCTGGTGGAGTGTGTGACAAATGGCCCCTTTGTTCCTATAAAGGCCAACACCAACCCAACCACCAGTGCTGAAACTCCAGAGGTCAAAAAGCTGAAAGCTGAGTGGACTGATGAGGAAAAACGATTAGTTGCTTTGGACAACAAAGCAAGATTCATCATTTCAGGAACCTTGCCGATTTCAACTCTTTAAAAGGTCATGTACAGCACAACCGCAAAGCAGATGTGGGATGCCATTGAGAGCTACCTTGAAGGAGATGATCTTTGCAAGGAAAATAAGAGATATGCTATTGAAAGATCCTACAACAACTTCAACTGAAAATCAAACGAAACCTTGCGCCAAACTTATGATCGCTACGTTGAGGTAGTTAATGCTTGTAGATCTCTTGGCAAAGTTTTAACTGAAAAAGAAGTCAATATGACTTTCCTAGCTGCTTTAGGTTCGAGATGGTCAATAAAGCCACATCTCTTGAAGACTCTAAAGATTTAAATACTTGGACGTTAAGTAACTTGTATGCAAATCTTAAAGTCCATGAGCTTAAATTAGACCATATTGAAGAAGTTGAAGGAAAAGGAAAAGGAAAATCTCTTTCTATGTCTGTAGTGGAACATGAGGAAAAACCTTCCACATCAAAGCAAACATCAGATTCTTCCATCTCAACCTCATCACTCATCGAAATGGATAATGATGATTTTGCCATGTTTGTAAAAAGATATCGAAAAGCTGCAAAACCATTTTCTAAATCATTTCTAAAAGGCAAACCTCCAGCAACATTTTCCAAGGATGCTGATACAAAGAAGAAGAGTGATCTAGTTTGCTACAATTGTAGAAAACCTGGTCACTTTCCATCTGAGTGTCCACAGCCTAGATTTGAATACATGAAAAAGAAAACCTCTCCTGCGAAATTTTCTCGTCGCAAGGGAATGGTTGCTGAAGAAGAAGAGAACTCAAAAGAGTTAGCAACTTGGATTGAAACAGATTCTGATGAAGGAAGCGATGATGAAACCGAAGAGGTTAATCTCTGCCTTGTTGCAGACGCTTCTGATGAGTCAGATACTGAGTCAGTCGAGTCGCTTGAAATGGATGATAAAGAGGTTACCCCAATGAGAACCAAAACTAGAGGCGATGATGAAGTGAAACTTACTCCTAGCGTTAAAATTGGGAATAGTTCTTACTCGCGTCCCATTTTTCTTTCCAAATATACAACACCTTCAAAAATAATTCCAACTAAGATAATTTTGAAAAAGGTGGTGGAAGAGGTTTCTCCCATGAAACATGAAAGGATGTTCAAGGAAGCTGAAATGATTATCCTTAAATTTCAAAATGTTAAGAAAGCTTTTTCTTTAGCAAATGATGAACTTACACAGCTTAAGACGGAGAAAACTGTGCTTAGGTCTGAAATTTCAAATCTTAAAGACCAAGTAAAAGATATGTCTCCTCTTACTGATAAAAACCTCTTTCTAGAAACTAAGGTATGTGCACTCCAACTTAGGAACGATGACTTGGTTGCTCAAAACAACGACCTCCAGAAGGTAATTGATGAGTGGACCAAATCACGTGTCACCATGGATCAAATTTTAGAATCCCAAAAGGCTAGTGGTGATAAAGAAGGCTGGGATTCCAAACTAGTGAAAAGTTGAAGTGTGCATCCTGTTGTGAAAAGGACGAGGAATTTTTTAAACAAACTAATGAAATTCCTAAGTAAAAGCATTCCGTTCAAAGGGTAAATGACAAGAACCAAAGGTTAAACTTAACTTCCATTATGTCTACCCTAAGAAAAAATTTAGGAAAAATTCTCAAATGAAAAAGAATATTTCTGAGGATGAAACCGCAGAGGAGGTTCAAATTGCGGCTGACCGCACTTCTACTTCAACTGCACATTCTGAAGTAGGTTGTGCAGCTGACCACATGGCTGACTGCCCTTCTTCTTCGACCGCACCTCCTGCTTTCAAAGGCAAGGGGTGTTAGTGTTATGCTCTAGGCCTATGATTGATAGACTTATGTGTTGACATTATTTATTATTATATGAGATGTTTGTCATTTGATTATTATATGTTTTGTATATTTGTTTATAATAATCTCCGTCCCTAGTTATTAAGAGAATAATTAGTATAATTATCAATGGATAATCATATGATGATTATATGCATAGAGATGCACATTGAAATTATGGGCACTTGTTAGAGAACAAGTGACTGGACTTGACCCGTATGAGATTTATGTCATGGTCAAATGTCATAATTAAATCTCATATGGTCACTTCATTTAGTCCCTAGACCTGATATTATCATGACCTTACATATGATGAAAGTCATGTTTGATTTTAGTCAAACGGTGTCTTAACACGATATCTATAAAGGCTATCTTTGGCATGATTGGATTCATGATGGGAAGGATGATAAGTCAAGATGGAATTTGTCCCTCGGAAGAGAGATGTTTTGCTTGGGCCCCTCGATGAGTGATAATGATGAAAGTGTATGGCCGTACCCCAATATGATTGGAATTATCATTATACTCAAGAATCGAGAAAGCATTGAACAAAGACAAGTTGACGAGGACCATGACTTGTGTTCAATATAACATCGTGAGACAAAGGGAGAAATGGAAGTGTACCATTGGAAACGTGAACTCTTAGGTTATATTATTTGGGTAGACATAATGGCTTGCTAGAGTCCGCTTATGTCTTATGAGGGTCGATATGATCGAGCTCGTTGCCAACATAATATAATCCTATTGGGTCACACACAATTAGAATGAATTTGATAAACCAAAGGAAGAATGATTGAGAACTCCTCACTGACCTTGTATGGTCGTGCGACACATCATGGCCATGAGCCCCGTGTGGTCGTGCGACAAAGGAAGTCATAAGGCGGTTTACAGAGCTGGTTTCCTAATTTGATTAGGAAACATATTCTATGCTAAAGTAGTATAAATATAACAGTCTGTCAACCCTTTAACCCTAGCCGAAATTCTCAATAGAAATTTACAAACATATTCTCAATATTATTCCAAGGGTTTATAAGATCTAGCAATCTCCAAGAAAAGTTCTTGAATTCATTCAAAGGTGTGGATACCGAAAGAGGGTCTTCGCTCGTTCATCGATCAAGGCCTAGAGTTCAAGCAAGTTGAAGAACGAAGTTTTTGATTTGAAATCACATAATCAAATCGTTCGATAGCTCAAGAACGGAAAGCGTTCAAGGTTGGTTACATCTATCTCATAGTTTTTCAAGTTAATTATATAGAACGGATCCTAGGGCTTCTTGGGTTTTATGTTATTTTATGCTTAATTCCATTGCGCATGGACCCGTAAAACACAACAGTGGTATCAGAGCCCCGTTCGTATCATTAAGTTTGAATTAACATGCTAGAAAAAGTTATATAAATTGTTTATATGTTCTTTTGCATGTTCTTTATGTGATAGATTAATTGTTTTTGAAACAATATGCTTAAATCGTATTCTATTGATATTGAATTAAATCTGTTAAAAGTCGTTTGCATAATTTAATTGCTCTGTGAAATAGAATTGATTTAATTCTGCAAATCTGCTAATCAGTAATTTTGTGTCACGCGACACTGCTTGCCAGTGTCACGCGACAGAGTTTGGCCTATGGCTTCTCTCAGTCGTGCGACATATAGTGACTCTAGGAGTCCATGTCACGCGACAGAACTAGCTCATTCTGGGCAGAATCAGTTTGTTGAACAATTATGCAAATCTGTGAATGTGTTTACAATCTGATATGTTTATGTATTAATATGGATGCTATAAAATTGAGTTTATAGGGCTATGCTAGATTAATTCATCGTTTATGCATGCTTAATTGATTAAAATATGATTTTATTAATTTTTGCGATGCATGGTTTATTTGTTCTTACGTGTTAAGAAATTTTATGGTTAGTTGAAACATTGCATTGTAGTTTCCTAATATGTTTAGATTTAGACATTAAAAATTTGGTTTTATGATTGTTTATGGAAACAAGTCATAATTACGCAAAATATAAAAGGAAACTGATTGTTTATAAAAGGTAGTGATTATGTTGCCAAATCAGAGCTGATTTCTGATTGTGCATGTCTAGGAGAGTTCTATCTAAGGAAGAGTTGGTACTTAAGTAGTCCTTGTGGCTCACCTATCTTCCTGGGAACTTACCTGGTGCACGATTATGATTATCTTTGCTGATATGCTTATAATCTACCTTAAAGAACCTTCATTTAACTTTTAAGTTCTTTATGCCAATTCATGATTAAAACACTTGAGACCATTCGAATAGTTTTGGGTGGGCTTGCCATAGCAAGGTGCTTTGATTCTATTCGAATGCGAGCAAGATGAGGAAATGGTGGTTCCTATACGTTTAAAGTGAATGAACTTAATTGGGTTATCAAAATGGTGTTGGACCCAAGGCATAAGATGAGATTAAAATATGCCTAGACATATGATGTCTTGAATAAATCTCATAAAAGATCTAAGAGTCATATATATGATATGATTGATATTTTCTACCTAATTAATTTAATTTTGAGCGGTTTGCCATAGCAAACTTGAAATTGAATTAAAGTTGGATCTTAGCCCATTAAATGTATATTATGCTTATTTGCATTTGAAGGTGTATAATTTAGTGGGAGCATTTTATATAAATGCATTATACTTCTCATATGATATGTTTACTTATATGTGTTCATATTTTATGTATATCTTTTTGTAGAATAAATTCATCAAACAAGAATCACTTTTCACTGCGATCTGTCCTTGAAAAGGAAAAGTTGGAAGAGAATGGTACAAACTATATGGATTGGATCCGTAGTTTGAGAATTGTTCTCAAGCCAGAAGAAAAACTGTACGTTCTCGAGGAACCTATTCCACCTGAACCTGCTGCCAATGCTACTAGGGCAGTGAGGGATCAATATCTGAAGCACAAGCGTGACTTTACAGATGTTGGTTGCCTCATGCTCTCCGCCATGTGCAAGAACCTTCAGAAGGATCTTGAGCACTTGGGGACAGTTGACCTAAACAATCGACTGATGGAAATGTTTCAAGTACAAGCTAGGCAAGAAAGGTACAACACAGTTACGGTCTTGACCTCATGCAAGATGAGTGAAGGACAAGCTGTTGGTCCCCATGCTCTTAAGTTGAAGGGCCACATTGAGCATCTTGAAAGGCTCGGTTTTCCAATTAGCCAAGAGTTGGCTACCGACATAATATTGAATTCATTACCCAAAAGTTTTAGTAATTTCATAATGCACTATAACATGGGTGGAATGAATAAAAACCTTTCCGAGTTAGTTCAAATGTTGAACACTGCGGAAACCAATATTGTCGAGAAGAAAACCGACCAAGTGCTGATGGTTAACAAGGGGAAGGGTTTCAAGGGTAAAGGAAAAGCAAAGGTTGCTAATTCTAAGGCAAAAGTTGCAAAACCTAAAGAGGCTTCCAAGCCTAAAGAGGCTAAGCCCAAGTCCCAAGAGGACGCAGTCTGCTTCCATTGCAATGAGATTGGACATTGGAGGAGAAACTGCGCAAAATACAAGGAAGCACTGAAGAAGAGCAAAGGAGTTGCTTCGACTTCAGGTATCTTTGTTATAGATATATTCCTATCTACTTCTAGTTCTTGGGTATTTGATACCGGATGTGGAACTCACATTTGTTTAAATGTGCAGGGTCTAAAGAACAGAAGGATGCTTAAGGAAGGTGAAGTGGACCTACGTGTGGGGAATAGAGCAAGAGTTGCTGCATTAGCCGTAGGAACTTATGAAGTTACTTTACCTAGTGGACTAATACTTGTTTTGAACAATTGTTATTACGTTCCAGCTTTAAGTAGGAATATTATTTCGATTTCATGTTTGGATAATGAAGGTTTTAATTTTCTTATATGTGATAAGAAATTTTCCATTTACAAGAGTGATATGCATTATTGTACTGCTGTTTCATTCAATCGCTTTTATATTCTTGATGTTGAAAATCGTGATAATGATGTCTATAACTGTGAATACCCCGTCCCGATGCAACGCGCATTCGGAAGTTTGAAATAAATAATTATATAAAGTCAGATCGAAATGGGATATTCATTTAGTGACACACGATTTAAACCATATTAAAATATTAGTTTAAGTTTTGAGAGTCGCCACGCCACTTTGATATAGCCCAAAGCTTTGAAAAAAGGCTAAGCATTTGATTGGGTTCGGGGGTCAAGTTACAACAGAAGAAGAAACGCTATCACTCCTATTGCCCGACGGATCGGTCTTTCTAGCATGTGGGGTGTTGGTTGTGTGCGGTGTTTACAGGAATAGATAGAAGAAACGGGATCATGCATAAGGAGGAGGGGAGAGAAAGAATTAATTGATGATCACACCCTAGAACCTTTGAGTTAGGCCCTCGGAAGGTGCACTAATCAACATTCATCCTTGGGGAATTGTTGATCATGGGATAATTATTACTAAGGTGGAAAGTAAGAAATAGTTCCTAGATCCATTGGGTTTTCTTGGGCGAAACCTTAGATCATCCTCGGCTATGCATATTTAAATATATTAAAAAGGTCCTAAATCTAGCATAAAGGCACAATTAAAATATAATAAGCATGCAAATATTATTATAATATGGCAATAATAATAATAATAGGGAAAAAATATTAATAAGAGCCTTACCAATTGTAGCAAGACTTTGGGATCGAATCTAGGGCGATTCGAAGAACGTGGGGAGAGATACGGACAAAAAACAAGTTTAGTCTTGAGTTTCCGGGGTAAATAATGTGTCTTGAAAACTGATACCGGGCACACCTATTTATAGTGCTTCGGTAATTGGGCTGGACCAGATGAAGGGTCGATCGGCCTTAAATATAAGGTTCGATCGGCACAGAAAAGAAGGGTCGATTGGCCCTAAATGTTAGGTTCGATCGGCACAGAAAATAAGGGTCGATCGGCCATTTAAAGGATAAGGGCCGATCGGCACTATCTCCTGGCATACTTTCCACGCGTGCGGATGACGGCGGAGGGGACAGAATGATTTAAGGGATTTTTTAGGGTTCCATTTAATTAACTGGGCCAGGATATTTTGAACTACCCTTTTTTTAGGACCGGGTACTAACAGTAGCCCCTCGGCGACGCTTCTTGTAAGACAAGTGGGGTCGACGATAAAAAAAATAGGATCCGTCCTGAAAAAAGGGATTTCAGGAGGTGAAACAATGATCTTGCGGATGTGAGGTTTGGACTCGAGCTAAGTCGCAAATGAAAGATGACCAGGTAGGTCGAGCGGCTGGACCCACGTCAGGCTACCTACGTATCCCAAGAGGAATCAAGCCAAGTCGTAGTTCAAAAGAGTGGGCGTTTAGTACCCAAGAATGGCGGACGTGCGGCGTCTCAAACCGAAGATATGATGGTGTGGGAATCACCCAAGGATGCGACTGTGCGATTGTCACCCAAGAACACGACTATGCGGTTGTCATCCAAGAATATGACTGTGCGATTGTCACCCAAGAACACGACTGTGCGGTTGTCATCCAAGAATATGACTGTGCGGTTGTCACCCAAGAACACGACTATGCGGTTGTCATCCAAGAATACGACTGTGCGGTTTGTCATCTAAGAATATGACTGTGCGGTTGTCACCCAAGAACACGACTATGCGGTTGTCATCCAAGAATACGACTGTGCAGTTTGTCATCCAAGAATATGACTGTGCGGTTGTCACCCAAGAATATGACTATGCGGTTGTCATCCAAGAATATGACTATGCGGTTGTCATCCAAGAATATGACTGTGCGGTTGTCACCCAAGAACACGACTATGCGGTTGTCATCCAAGAATACGACTGTGCGGTTTGTCATCCAAGAATATGACTGTGCGGTTGTCACCCAAGAATATGACTGTGCGGTTGTCATCCAAGAATATGACTATGCGGTTGTCATCCAAGAATATGACTGTGCGGTTGTCACCCAAGAACACGACTGTGCGGTTGTCACCCAAAAATTGTGAGAGTATGACTATGAGGGGGTCACCCGGAAGATAAGAATTTTAACTGTGCGGGAGTCACCCAAAAATTGTGAGAGTATGACTATGAGGGGGTCACCCGGAAGATAAGAATTTTAACTGTGCGGGAGTCACCCAAAAATTGTGAGAGTATGACTATGAGGGGGTCACCCGGAAGATAAGAATTTTAACTGTGCGGGAGTCTCCCAAAAATTGTGAGAGTATGACTATGAGGGGGTCACCCGGAAGATAAGAATTTTAACTGTGTGGGAGTCACCCAAAAATTGGAATTTGACTTTGTGGGAGTCATCCCGAAAAAATAGGAATTTGACTTTGTGGGAGTCACCCCGAAAAATAAGGATTTGACTTTGTGGGAGTCACCCCGAAAAAATAGGAATTTGACTTTGTGGGAGTCACCCCGAAAATAAGGATTTGACTTTGTGGGAGTCACCCCGAAACAATAGGAATTTGACTTTGTGGGAGTCACCCCGAAAAATAAGGATTTGACTTTGTGGGAGTCACCCCGAAAAATAAGGATTTTTGAATTATAAATAATAAAACAAAAAGGTTTTTAGTAAGAATTTTTTTTTTTAAAAGACGGAGGGGAATTAAATATCTGGTCAAGCGTTCTGACCGAGGAGACGCGTGTCGAGGTGGGGAAGAGAAGGGGTCGATCGGCCCTTCCTTCTAATTGGCCAAGGACACTTTGACGAGGATCGCGGCGTTGAGATGGAATCCTGGCCGCTCGTTGATTCCAAAGAAACACAAAACAAGGGGCCGATCGGCCCTTCATCTTATTGGCTAAATCCTCCGGCCGATCGGCCTTTAAATCCGTGCCTGTCTTCTTCTCCTTTACGCCTTCCTCTTCTTCTCCGTCGAGCTCTGAAGTTTTCTCGCCTGAAAATTATTCGGAGTGCTTTCGTTTGTTTTGTGCCGATTTCGTGAAGATCTTGCCATGGATAATCCTCCAGATTGGGTCAACGATGTAATTTCCATGATGGGTCGCCCGGATTTTCAATCCTTGGGTTCGTATTCCGGCGACATTGGGGGTCTCTTTGGTCACGCCGGCGGAGTTGGTGCTAGTGGCCATGGTGCTGGGGGCAGCCACGGTTCTGGCGGTTTTGGGAGCGGTCATGGCAATATTGGTGGGGGTTTTGATGGTGGTTGTGGAGTTTATGGTGGTGGCGATGATGGCAGTCACGGCGGCGGTGGCAGCGGCAGTCATGGCGGCAGTGGTGGCGGATATGGCGGCAATGGTGGCGGACACGGCGGTCATGGTCGCGGCAATGGCGGTGGTAACGGCGGCGATGATGATGAAGAGGAAGGTGATCCTGACGCCGGGGAGAGCGATAGGAGTGATTCTGGCGGGGACGTTGAGGCTAGGAGGCGGCGGGCTTCGCGCAATTATCGACCCTCGAGGCTGCATTTTCTGTTGTACAACCAGTCTGACTTTTATCCGGGCTTGGCTTTTCATGGGTCCACCGGTCTTTGCTCCCGCGTCGGGATGAAGGTACAAAATTTTTTTTATTTAACAACAGAATAATTCATGCATGTACAAAGTGTTTATTATTTAAATGCGAGTAATGACACGTACCTGTGCTGTGTTTACCTGCAGGGGAAGAAGATGAAGGGACGGAGCTCCCTTAAGGCGGTAGGTGAGTTGTGGGCGGCCTTGCCAGCCGGTGAGGGTAGTCCTCGGGAGCGAGTACAGAGCTTGGGGTTGGCCCCCTTTTTTGACATGGTCCTGCAGATGGGCCAGACCAGGAAGTGCACTGCGGTGGTGAAGGCGTGTCGGGAGTTCTGGTGGGACACGACACATACCTTCCATTTGAGTTGGGGGGAGGCCATGATCACTCCTACAGACTTTGCCGTTCTCACAGGCTTGAGGTTCACGGACATAGCACTGCCTTTTGATGATACCCTTCATGCCGATTCGGCTCGTCAGGTCCAGTTGTTTGGCGCTAGCTTAGGCTCGAGCAGAAATTTCGGTGTTGATGCGGGGAAGTTGTACAGGCTGGTTAGGGCTGCCATTGATCAGTATAGGGCTGGCCAGTATGGGCTTGACGCGCTTGTCCAAGGATTCCTTTGGTATGGCTTTTCAGTGGCCCTTTTCCCCAACTCGGGCCCAGTATGCCGGTTCTCTTTGTTGGGTGCTTTAGCTGATTTGAGTATGGTGTGAGATATCTCGTGGGGAGGGGCCGGCTTGGCCGAACTGTATCGGGCCCTTGATACTGTCTCGAGGTCCAATACCTCTTCCTTTGACGCTTTTCAGTTTGTTCTGGAGGTATGCCAACTTTTGTTATTTTCATTGCCTCTTACTTTGTTACTTGTCTTTTTGTCTTAATAAATTTCTGCTTTCCATGTCTTTCGCAGGCGTGGGTCTATGAGATTTTCGGCGTTGCGCCGTTCACTTTGCGGGACCAGACTCGGGATGTGCCTGTCTTGCGTTACTGGAGGAAGGAGAATCGGATTGAGGGGTTCCCGAAGACGGTCCGTGAGTCTGAGTTGAGGGCTGTTCTTGATGGTCCCAGCAGGCCCGAGTTTTTGCTCTACCCTTGGACTCCTGAGGCCTCAGAGACGGTTGGTCTTTGTCGGGGATGTGGCCCTTCCCTTGAGATTGTTGGTTGGATTGCTTGCTGATGAGATGTACTTGGGTGAGCGGGTGGCGAGACAGCACTATGCGTGGGCTCCGCTTTATGCGCCCCAACATCCTCCCAGGAACATGTGGTATCCGAACCGATTGGCGAGGAGGGCGGAGTATCTACTTGGGGTCCCTGTTTATCAGTTCCGGCTTGATATGGACTATGTGGACTTTGTGGCGCTTTTACGAGATCGGCGCGGTGTGGTGAGGCGGGCTAGCGAGAGTGTCGAGGCTGCCGTATAGAAGCGGGGTTTGGTTATCCCCGAGCCGATGGGTGCTGGACATCCCGAGATTGTAGATATGCCTCCATTTCCCGACCATTTCTTTGTGTACATGGACCACGGGCAGGTGAGGGTAGATTTGACACCCACAGAGGCTGACGAGGTCGAGGGTGCTCAGCTTCCTCCAGGCGGTGCCGGCGGGGTATAACTCTTACTTTTCTTTTCTCTTTATGCACTGATTATTATGTTTTAGCCATGAAGTAACTCTCGCGCCTGATTTTTGTAGGTTACCAGAGATTCTTATGTGCGGGCTGTGAGGCAAACCAATGTACTGAGCCGTCTGCTGAGGAGTGTAGTGCAGGCACTTTCCTGCCAATCCCGGAGGTCAGTGGACGTGGATCCGGCGCAGCGGAGACAACGATCCCATGATGAGGGTAGCTCGACATCCAGATTTTCTCGTGGTCGCGCTTCGACCTCCCGTCGGGGTCATTAGGATTTTTTACTTTGTAGTTCCTGTAGGGAAACAGTAGGAAAGAAACATGCAGACTCTATTTTGATGCTGACTCACTAATGTAATGCAAATGCTTTTATATACAAGTCTATGGGTTAAATATGAAATTTAGCATTTTCTATTTATGAACATTTTCTATTTATGAACATTTTCTATTTATGGACATTATCTATTTATGGACATTATCTATTTTTGTACACTGCAATGAGAAGTTATCCTAGAAATCGATGTGTCAGGACGTCACCCTATGGTTTAGAGAGGAGCTTTGTCTCCTAGGCTTGAGGTTAGGGTTTTGAGAGATATTTGTCACCTAGGCTTGAAGCTAGGGTTTAGAGAGGTAATTTGATACCTAGGCTTAGAGCTAGGGTTTTACATTCGTGGTAAGTCTAAACAAGGCAGTTTGAGCAGAAAGGTTATGGTTTAAACTAGGCGAGGCCGGGTAATTGTCTATGATAGAAGATGGGATTGGGTAAGTTTGATGTCCAAGGAGATACGTCTTTGATAGATTTGAAGAGTTTGAAAATTTGTGGAGACCAAAGAGTGATTTTTGTAAACAAGGTACCAAGGAGGACGGTATTTTGAAAGCATGTTTATTTGATAAAGAGGCCTTATGATTAATTATGTTTCTAACTAACTCAAAGAGTTTGCCACATGTTGATCTTGATGACAAGGGATGCCCTTCTTGCTAGATATGACTTTGTCGGAGCCTCGATTAGAGCCCCTGGCCTCTTCTGTAGAACCACATAGTCGACCTATTTCTGTTGAGGGGAGCCCCAATGTTTGATGAAGTGACCTTGGCGAAGCCCCAGTTGATGATGCAAAGCAAACCTGAAGGGGATGGCGAAGAGAGCCTGAGAGAACAGCATAACAACAGCCCCAGCTTGGAGAGATTCAATGTATCCCTATTGCAGACAGAGTCATCTTGCGGCCGCGGAGGCGACCCATTGTTTCGAACAACAGTCAATCAGTCGCTGGACAAGACTCGAAAATGTATATATGCAGGGGCACATTTTTCGAAGGTGGGAGGATCCCGAACTTGTGTATGACATTCTCGCTTTTGGGTTTGACTCTTTTAGGAGAGTATAGGCATCACAAGGTGTGGAAAAGGGTATGGAAGCCCCTGCTGACAGAAAGACAGTGTTTAGCTCTTCCTAGATTGTAGAAAAGAAGACTTGTCGAGACATTTGAAGAATTGTTTTATTCAGAATTATACTTTGGTTGCTCGAGAATGGACCTCACTGATTGGTTTATCAAATTCCAATTATGTAATTAAACAAATAATGATTGCTTTGACTTGAAGCTGGAATAGGAGAGGGAAAATCGATTGATGGTGAAATTGGGCTTGACTTTAGAAGGAGTAGGATGTTCCGTTGTTGCTTGCTGCTTTGGACTGTTCGGTGGTAATTGTAGTGCGGGCTGCCGCTACATTGATCTTCTTTATGAGAAAGGATGAAAAATAGAAAAAAGATTGGGAGAAAAAAGATTGGGATGGAAGAAAAGGTGGGATTTGACCGATTATAGCCCCTTCTATTTTTCTGTCTTTCGAGTTAAGATTCGTTGCTCCTTTGTTCTCGCAAGCCGAGGGGAGTAGTCCCTGGCGCGCGTCTCCTTGCTTTTACCAGAGTGCCGTTGAGAGGCACGGATGCGAAGCCCCAGTGAGACTTTTGCAGACAGTGTTTGAGGAGTTGAATGAACGAATTTCAAGAATAGGACGAGTTCCTCATCAAAAATCAATCCCCGGCAGTCAAACGTAAGACCGATCTCCCCGAGAAAGATAACGGAATCCCGTATCTTTCATCAAAATTACCCCCGGCAGTAAAACGTAAGACCGAGTGCCCCGAGAAAGATAACGGATCCCGTATCTTTCATCAAAATCATCCCCGGCAGTCAAACGTAAGATCGATCTCCCCGAGAAAGATAACGGATCCCGTATCTTTCATCAAAATCAACCCCCGGCAGTAAAACGTAAGACCGATTTCCTCGGAAAAGATAACGAGATCCCGTATCTTTCATCAAAATCATCCAACGGCAGTCAAACGTAAGACCGATCTCCCCGAGAAAGATAACGGATCCCGTATCTTTCATCAAAATCAACCCCCGGCAGTCAAACGTAAGACCGATTTCCCCGAGAAAGATAACGAGATCCCGTATCTTTCATCAAAATCATCCAACGGCAGTCAAACGTAAGACCGATTTCCCAGACGAATACGTCTGATTTTCCCCAGCAAAGGCTAACGAAATCCCCAGCAAAGATAACGGAATCCCAAAAGCCAACGAAATCTCGAGTAAATCTCGAACTACGAAAGGTCTTGATTCCCATTCGGGATACGTAGGTAGCCTATCATTAGGTCCAGCCCCCCGACCAAAACGGTCACCCTCTCCTTCGGCAGCAGACAAAGTCCACCGAAAGGCCATTTCACAATCAAGGTTCGAGGCACCTAAAACGCCATCTCCAAGGTTCGAGGCACCTAAAACGCCATCTCCAAGGTTCGAGGCACCAAAAATGCCATCTCCAAGGTCCGAGGCACCTAAAACGCCATCTTCAAGGTTCGAGGCACCTAAGACGCTATCATTAGAAAGCGATAAATCGCAATCATCCCCAGCAGAGACCGAAAATGGTCATCCCTATCCCCAGCAGAGCGGATACCCATCAGACCGAAAATGGTCATCTCTTATCCCCAGCAGAGTTTCTTTCCAGCAACCGACTGCAGAACTCGCTCATCAGGTTCGAGGCACCTAAAACGCCATCATCTCCAGGGTCAAAGACCCGAACTACGGCCGTCTTGATTCCCATTCGGGATACGTAGGTAGCCTATCGCTAGGTTCAGCCACCCGATCACTCGATCATCCCCCCAAATATGGAGCCTTACTCTTATCGACGACCCCGCTTCCTTCGAAAGCGCCGTCGCCGAGGGGCTACTGTAAGTGCTCCAATTTGAGCTTGTTAGAATTTTCGTTAGAAAATTAACGAAAGTTATAACATTTCTAACAATTCCTAACAATCCTAACTTTTCTAACAAAGTGAGGGTAAAATGGGCATTGTTATTTAAGGTTAAACCTCAAAAAGAATCTCAAAAAGTAAAACAAAAGGAATAAAACCACAAATAGAAATGCTGGAAACATAAACTGGCTGTTAATTTGAAATTTCAAAAAGAAATATTCCTCTTGTCCAAAGCTGGAGCTGCATTTAATGAACAGTGCACGCTGAGGGGTCCTATCCGCGCGGATAGGTTTGCATTTCCGAGAGGGCTATAAATTGAGCCCTCCACCACAAAAAAAGGAGGAAAAACACAATTGCACCGAACCTCTGGCGAAATATAGAGAGAAAACAGTGAGAATTCTTCAAGAATTGTCACCATTTTCTCTCCAATCTTTCCCAACTCACACTCATTCACTCACTCTCATACTTAAGCCTTAAACACTCATACACTCAAGCCAAAAACTCAAGAACACAAGGAAGATTGGTAAACCCTCCTTCTCCTTACCCTAAACTCCAACCATGCATGCATTTGCAAACTACAAAATGTAGTTCTTTCATCTTCTTGCTCTAGATCTAAGAAGATCACCATGGAAGACCATCTCCATGGATGATCTTCTACAAAGATCAAAATTATTTTCAAGTTCTCTTACTTTCTTGCAAAGAAAACTCATTTTCAAAACCCTAAAAACCATTTTCAAGCATAAAATCTCATTTTCAAAGGATAAAAATCCCCTTCCCAAGCAAATGAAATGCTTAGTCCTAATGTACCCCAAGGATGGTTTGGTATAGTTGATTCACCACTAAAATGTCAAGTGATCACTTACCAAAACCTAGGGAAATGGGGACAAGCATGGATGCAAAACCCCCCTTAAAATCACATTTTCTTTCTTGGGAAGTTGCTGTCCAGTAGCAATTTTCCCAGACCTCAGTCCATGGTCTTAATTTTTGGACACAGATGAACTTGGAATTTGGTGTTGACTACAAAACACTTTTTGTATCCAACATCCAGAGCTTTCCAGACATATTTTTACTTTATTTTTTGGGTGAGTAAAACTCCTCTTTTCAAATTTTCTTTCAGAGGCTAGTTCATCAGCTTCTGGGAATCCAGATCTCATATCTGAGGTTTCCAGAAGGTTTTGACCCCTCAAATCTTCTCCAAAATGGAAAATTACTTCGCACAAATCTTATTTAAGGTGTCTAGAACAACTTTCATTCTCTGAGTTTATCCAGATTATGAAGTTTTAAGACCCTTGAATCCATTTCAAAATCAAAGGTCCACTGCCTTTTTCATTCTGGCAGAAATGGCTCTCAACTTCAAAAGGTCTTTTGAGTACCAAATCTCAATCCAAAAATCTTCCAAAAATTCATGGAATCAGTTTAAAGTCTTAAAAAGATATCCCAATTTTTACTTTTCTGAGTTTCAAAGTATTTTGGCCAAAACACACACACACACACACACACACACAAATGATTTTCAGCTTGGAAGACTCGTTTTACGAGGCATTCCGGGTGCACACTAACGTCCTTCCCGGCGTGTAACATGACCTCCGAACCTAAATCTCTGATCTCGGGCTTTTTTCAAAGTTTTGGCCCTCAAAATTAAAATGGCGTGGCGACTCCGTTTCGTTGATTTTTTCAAATAAAAATGGGAAAATTTTCGGATACACATTCATCACAGTGTCGCGTGACATAGGATCACTTGGGGACGAAGGTGTCGCGTGACACATATGAGCCTTCTGCAGAAACCTCACAATATGAACTCAGAAATTAACAGAAGCTATACAGATCTAATTAACAAGCTGAATTATGAACGAAAAACATAAACAACATCAAATCGACCCAGGGAGTGTGGATATGGGTAGATCCACACCCCCTTGGGGGCTTAAACACCAAATTCAACCAAATCAATCAATATGAGCTCAATTACACAATCTATGCAAGTTAAACAGAGAGATTGCGATTGGGATTCAAGAATTCGATGGCTAGGATCCGATTATCGAATCCAAACAAAATAGAACTATAAAATTGCAAGGAATTAAATGAGAGAGAGAGAGAGAGGGTTAGGGAATTGTTACCCTTGTTGATTCCACGAATTCTATATCTAGTCAGATATAGAATCCTTCAATTCTTCGTTGTAGATCTCACAGCTCTGATCCAAGGGTTCCAATTGGTGTAGGTAGAGAATTGGGTTTGGATGAGAGGGATTAGTGGGTTGGAAGGTAGGAGAGAGAGAGGTTTTGTGCTTGGGACGCTCGTTACACTGCTATTTTGGCAGAGTAATGAGGCTAGAATTCGGATCCATTTCAATGAGGGGGAGGGTCTTATTTATAGGCCGCAGCTTGGTCTGCCTTAGTATGTCGCACGACCTTACGCGTCCACTTTCCATGCCTCAAGCCGTCGCGTGACACAAGGTGGCTCAACCGCTTTGGCGCCAAAAACCGCTCGGAACATTCCGGGAAAATACCCAAAAGGTCCAACAGGTTTTATTCCCAAGGGGTCCTTTGGCATGAATGATGTACCAAAAGGTACTTCCTTCGCGGGAAACTCATGGAACGTTTCCGGAAGTCTCGGGATAGGTCAGGAATTTACCAAAACGCCCCTTAATGCAGTTTTATTATATTAAAATGCATCGAAAAGGTTGCGAATTGGATTGGCGTACTTACAATAGCCTTTATAGATATCGTGTTAAGACATCGTTTGACTAAAATCAAATATGACTTTCATCATATGTAAGGTCATGATAATCTCAGGTCTAGGGACTAAATGAAGTGACCATATGAGATTTAATTATGACATTTGACCATGACATAAATCTCATACGGGTCAAGTCCAGTCACTTGTTCTCTAACAAGTGCCCATAATTTCAATGTGCATCTCTATGCATATAATCATCGTATGATTATCCATTGACAATTATACTAATTATTCTCTTAATAATTAGGGACGGAGATTATTATAAACAAATATACAAAACATATAATAATCAAATGATAAACATCTCATATAATAATAAATAATATCAACACATAAGTCTATCAATCATAGGCCTAGGGCGTAACACTAACAGTCTCCCACTTGCACTAGGCCCAATCTACCATGTATCGAATACCCATGGACCTAACATGACCATCATGCTTAGCTTGCAAAAGAACCTTAGTTAATGGGTCCGCCACGTTGTCATCAGTGTCTACTCTGCATATCTTTACGTCTTCCCTTTCATATATCTCACGGATAATGTGGAAACGTCGAAGTATGTGTTTTGATCTCTGGTGTGACCTTGGTTCCTTTGCTTGTGCAATGGCACCATTGTTGTCACAGTAAAGTTCAATAGGATCTCTGATGCTTGGAACGACTTCCAAATCACTAATGAACTTCTTGATCCAAACTGCTTCCTTAGCTGCATCGGATGCTGCTATGTACTCAGCTTCGGTTGTAGAATCAGCGACAGTACTTTGCTTGGAACTTTTCCAACTCACAGTGCCTCCATTAAGCGTAAACAAAAATCCAGACTGCGATCTGAAATCATCTTTGTCGGTTTGGAAGCTAGCATCTGTGTAGCCTTTAACTACAAGATCTTCTTCCATTCCTCCAAAGACCAAGAATACATCCTTAGTTCTTCGTAAGTATTTTAAGGATATTCTTGACTGCTATCCAATGTGGTTCACCGGGATCGGATTTGTACCTACTCGTCATGCTTAAAGCACACGAGACATCGGGTCTAGTACATAACATAGCATACATGATAGACCCAATTGCCGAAGCATATGGAATACCATTCATTCTCTTTCGCTCATCATTAGTCTTAGGACTTTGATTCTTGCTAAGACATATACCATGTAACATTGGCAAGTTTCCTCTTTTAGAATTTTTCATTTGGAATCTTCTAAGAACCTTGTCAATGTAAGTACTTTGACTTAAACCAATCATCCTCTTGGATCTATCTCTATAGATCTTGATACCAAGGATATATGCGGCTTCGCCCATATCTTTCATCGAAAAGCACTTCCCCAACCAAGACTTGACAGTCTGTAGTGCAGGAATGTCATTTCCAATGAGTAAGATATCGTCGACATACAACACCAAAAATAGTGCTACGCTCCCACTAATTTTCTTGTATACACAAGGTTCATCTTCGTTCTTGATAAAGCCAAACTCTTTGATTGCTTCATCAAAACGTAGATTCCAACTCCTTGAAGCTTGCTTCAATCCATAAATGGATTTCTGCAACTTACACACCTTGTTAGAATTTTCTGGACTAACAAAACCTTCAGGTTGTATCATGTATACATCCTCAAGTAACTTCCCATTAAGGAAAGCTGTTTTCACATCCATTTGCCATATCTCATAGTCATAATATGCGGCTATGGAAATTAAAATTCTAATAGACTTAAACATAGCTACAGGCGAAAAGGTCTCATCATAGTCGATGCCATGAATTTGCCTATATCCCTTAGCTACAAGCCTAGCCTTATAGGTGTGCACCTTCCCATCCATGTCGGTCTTCTTCTTGAAGACCCATTTGCACTCTATGGTTTTTAAACCTTCGGGTGGATCAATCAAGTTCCAAACTTGATTATCAGCCATGGATTGTAATTCGGACTTCATGGCCTCTTGCCATTTTTCCGAATCAGGAGCGGACATCGCCTCTTGATAGCAAGTAGGTTCATCGTTTTCGATTAACTCCACTTCATCACTTTTCGTAACGAGAAATCCATATCTCTCGGGTTCGGATTGTGACCTACCACTTCGGCGAAGAACTTGTGCATCTTGAACCGGTTCCAAAATTACTTGTGAACTTGGTTCAGTCTCTACCATAGGTTCAATGTTGTTTTCGGGTTCTCGAATTTCTTCGAGATCTATTTTACTCCCACTGGTTCCTTTGCGAAGAAACTCCTTTTCTAAGAAAGTACCATTTCGAGCAATAAACACTTTGTTCTCGTTTCGGTTGTAGAAATAGTATCCTTTGGTTTCCTTAGGATATCCCACGAAAACACATTTATCAGACTTAGGTGCTAGCTTGTCAGAAGATAACTTCTTGACATATGCATCGCAACCCCAAATCTTCATGAAAGACAAACTAGGTTTTCTTCCATGCCACATCTCATATGGGGTCTTTTGAACTGAATTGGTAGGAACTCTGTTTATAGTGAAAGCAGCAGTTTCTAGTGCATGTCCCCAAAAGGATAAAGGAAGCTCAACTTGACTCATCATAGAATGAACCATGTCCAACAAGGTTCTATTCCTCCTTTCAGACACACCATTCCATTGTGGTATTTCAGGTGGAGAGAGTTCTGAAACGATTCCACAACTCTTAAGATGACTGTCAAATTCTTGGCTCAAATATTCATCACCTCGATCGGATCGAAGTACCTTAATAGTTTTGCCAAGTTGATTTTGCACCTCATTTTGAAATATTCGAAATATCTCAAACGATTCACTTTTATGTTTCATTAGATAAACATATCCAAATCTACTATAATCATCAGTGAATGTTATGAAGTACCGAAATCCTCCCCTAGCATCGCTACTCATAGGCCCACATACATCGGTATGTATGAGTCCTAATAAGTCGCCCGCCCTTTCACCGGTTTTGATAAATGGGTCCTTGGTCATCTTGCCAAGTAAACAAGATTCGCATGTCTCATAAGATTCATAATCATGTGAGTCTAAAAAACCATCCTTGTGGAGTTTAGAAATGCGTTTCTCGTTTATATGGCCAAGACAACAATGCCATAAGTGTGATTTACATCATTGGGTTTAGATCTCTTGTTAATGTTATTGTTAGTACCCGGTCCTAAAAATAGGGTAGTTCAAAATATCCTGGCCTGGTTAATTAAATGGAACCCTAAAAAATCCCTTAAATCATTCTGTCCCCTCCGCCGTCATCTGCACGCGTGGAAAGTACGCCAGGAGATAGTACCGATCGGCCCTTATCGTTTAAATGGCCGATCGACCCTTATTTTCTGTGCCGATCGAACCTAACATTTAGGGCCAATCGACCCTTCTTTTCTGTGCCGATCGAACCTTATATTTAAGGCCGATCGACCCTTCATCTGGTCCAGCCCAATTACCGAAGCACTATAAATAGGTGTGCCCGGTATCAGTTTTCAAGACACATTATTTACCCCGGAAACTCAAGACTAAACTTGTTTTTTGTCCGTATCTCTCCCCACGTTCTTCGAATCGCCCTAGATTCGATCCCAAAGTCTTGCTACAATTGGTAAGGCTCTTATTAATATTTTTTCCCTATTATTATTATTATTGCCATATTATAATAATATTTGCATGCTTATTATATTTTAATTGTGCCCTTATGCTAGATTTAGGACCTTTTTAATATATTTAAATATGCATAGCCGAGGATGATCTAAGGTTTCGCCCAAGAAAACCCAATGGATCTAGGAACTATTTCTTACTTTCTACCTTAGTAATAATTATCCCATGATCAACAATTCCCCAAGGATGAACGTTGATTAGTGCACCTTCCGAGGGCCTAACTCAAAGGTTCTAGGGTGTGATCATCAATTAATTCTTTCTCTCCCCTCCTCCTTATGCATGATCCCATTTCTTCTATCTATTCCTGTAAACACCGCACACAACCAACACCCCACATGCTAGAAAGACCGATCCGTCGAGCAATAGGAGTGATAGCGTTTCTTCTTCTGTTGTAACTTGACCCCCGAACCCAATCAAATGCTTAGCCTTTTTTAAAAGCTTTGGGCTATATCAAAGTGGCGTGGCGACTCTCAAAACTTAAACTAATATTTTAATATGGTTTAAAGCGAGTGTCACTAAATGAATATCCCATTTCGATCCGACTTTATATAATTATTTATTTCAAACTTCCGAATGCGCGTTGCATCGGGACGGGGTATTCACAGTGGCGACTCTGCTGGAGACTGTTTTGAAACTTCTTCAAACTTAGTGGGTCAGACTTTCGTTTTCTTTTATGGTGTTGTATTTTGCTTTCTTTTTCTTAATTTGTTCTATTCCTAACTGTTGCATTGCATGCATGCATCTCATAAAATAAAAAAAAATCTTTCTTTTTTAAAGAATTAGACTTTTTACCTCACACTACCACTAGAGTCCGTGTCACACTGCACAGACACCATTAACCCTTCGGAGAAGCCAAAGTGCGGGAAGTGTGGTGATCATTGTCGCCTCCCTTCCGTGTCTCACTTGGCCATCCACTCATCAGTGCGCTTCGGCTGTACGGAGGGAGCCTAAAATCTAACCCTTGTGTCACCCACTTTGCTAGGAATACACTCCATGTGACCGGTTGGTTTGACTAGTTTTTTTTATATAGACAATTAATAAGGTCTTTATGTTAAGTAACTACGAATCAGTGATAAGTCAAGATCTATAGAGAGAAAGGAGCACTAAAAAATTAATTTCCTTTTAAAGGACGTGCCATGTAAGTTTGAGTGCTTGTTAAAAGATCTTGTCTTATCATTGGTCTGTAGTACTTTCCATAAAAATCATGTTAAATGTCTATATGAGACGGTTAGTCGTTAGGATCCACCACTTTAGGACCTTTAGTAAGTTGCGAAAAAGGGGTATCCCTTCCAACCAAAAGTAGGTTCTATGAAAATAGAGGGTTTTTTTGTAAATAAAATGCTTAACTATCCTTCAATCTAGGACCCTTCAAAATTCTACCTCTCATCTCTTGAACCTTCCATAGTCTGCTCCCTTAGCCTTAAAACCATCCATAGTTTAGATTCTTATATCTAGCACCTTTCAGCCAAAAATCCACCTAGGGTAAACCTCTCTCGACCAAACCACCATCTAGGGCCTACCAAAGCTAACTTACCAATCAAGACCAATTCTCATCCAAGTCCGATTAGCTCGTCTAGATCCTTTTTTCACCAAAACGGACTCTTTTACATTCATTCTCTCTCTTTCTCTAAACTTAACCCTGGTTGTATCATCAATCAGGGCCCCCTCGAACTACGGTGACCTGAGACTCGTACCTTAAATGGTAAGGGTTACGTAGGCAACTTCAGCCCGGTCAAACTCTCAAATTGTGGAGATCAACTATTTTCTCAGAAATGCCTTAAGATTAATTATGAATCTAACTCATTGGTTTGACTCTGCCGTATGTTCTTACAGAATTCTGCATCATGTCTATGGAGAAAAGCATTGAAGCCCTCAAAGAAGTCTCAAACATGAGGATGGGAGTGATCAACCTCCTCAAAGACATGCACGAAATTGAGCAATACCATTTGTCTTACATTCACGAGTGCTTGAGAAGAGTTACTCCTCCTGTGCAATTCCAGAGTCCCTACCATTCGCATGCTTATGGTTCCCCTTATGGTCCTACACATCAAAATTTCTCATTCAGGATGCCTGCTGTGGCCACCAACCAACGAAAGGCACCAATACCCGAGAAGAAGATCAACAAGGAACATTTTGATGACTTAGGAATGCCTATGGGTGAGTTCTTCGACATTTTGGTGGGAAAGAATTTGATCAAGCCGCTCGAGAACTACAAGCCTGTTAACAAGAGAGATGACTTGGATGAATCCAAGTTTTGCAGATACCACAAGTACGTTGGGCATACCACTGACAACTGTAAATGGCTGAAACGCTTGATTCAAAGTTTGATCAACCAAGGCCTCATTGATGAAGGAACCCTCGCCCTCCAAAGGAAGATTTAGATTAATTCATTTAGTAGGTTCTAGTGTGTCTTTCTTACGTTCACTTTGGGCATTGATATGTAATGTCCACTTTAGATCAGTTACTTCAATAATAAAAGAGTCTTTCTTTCTTTTCTCTCTAGACTTGAGACATAATCTCGCTTTACTTTCAAGAAGATTGTTTTATTTATAATTATCACTTGATTGCTAATCTCACTGATAAACTCACCGGCTAATAAAGTAAACAATGAATGAATGCTTTGATTGGAGTAAACAACTCACTGTCCCTTCCTCATATACACCATCTCTATACACCCATCTCCCATACACTCCCTCCATACTCCACCATATACTTTTCGTACACTATCTCCACACCCTCTATGCTCCCTCGAGCATATACTTCCCCAAATATACTCTCCCCCACTTGACCTCCTTTCCATATGGTCAAGACAAGCACAAAGACCGTTGTTGCTCATCATCAGAAAATAGCTGCTCACGCCACTGCAAGATGCAAAGAGTTGTTCTTATCCTTCACAAGGGCTACATGAATATCAACTTGGGGCTCACCAACCCCCCAATCTCGCGTCTCCTCTGATTTTCCATTTGATAGATAAGCTTTCATTGAATATGCTCACATGTCTTTCTCATGGTACAAATATATTTTGCCTTACTTAATGAGACGGTTAAATGAGTTTGCATTTATTTTAAATACTCTTTTGAGAATGCTATCCAGTAGCGATTGAAGCTTGAACCTCTCACCATAGGAAGCCATAACCTTACCCTCACTAAATAATACCCTTTCATTTCAAGATCGACAAGTTTTGAAACCCTAAGGAAGAAGCCCATACTAGGGGCTCCCCTGACTCATAAAGCTCAAGAAAGGCGGAATGCGAAAGAAACTCATACAAGGGGCTCCCTCGAAGGGACCACCTCCAAGAGGGAAAAGGTAAAACCATCCTAAGGCATACGCTAGGGGCTATCGCGAGCAAACAAATCCGAAGGCTTTTCTCGATAAGAGGGTGTTTGAAAAAAAAAAAAAAACCTTTCATCACCCCGAAGTGAACATCCCAAAGGTTGCGAAAATGAGACATCGAGTGAAGGTCCTATCGTGATCAAGTTACCTGCTGAAATCACAACAAACTCGCGAGAAAAAGCAACAAAGATTCCCTCTTGGACAAATCCCGTAAACCAATTCCAAGTCCATCCTCTCACTTTTAGAGGATTCCATCACCACCCTTGACCTTATCAAAATCAAAGTTAACCTCACTCTTAGAGGTTCTGAAGAAGCAGCAACAAGAAAATCCCTTCACCTTAGAAATTCCAAACACATCCCTCAAGCCAACCTCTCAGCAAATGGCCCAGCCGACCTCTCACTTTAAGAGGTCATGTTAAGCATCACCTAATGGTCGATCGCAATCCAAAGCCCAGCTACAACCGCTACCGGACGGTATTCTCATCTTGAGTCACTTGTTATCCCACGTGAGCATATTGCATACTCTCGCCAAGTTTAGGAACTCCTCCTATTCTTGAAATTCGTTCATTCAACTCCTCAAACACTGTCTGCAAAAGTCTCACTTTTGATGAAAGATACGAGATCTCGTTATCTTTCTCGGGGCACTCGGTCTTACGTTTTACTGCCGGGGGTAATTTTGATGAAAGATACGGGATCCGTTATCTTTCTCGGGGAGATCGGTCTTACGTTTTACTGTCGGAGATTGATTTTTGATGAAAGATACGAGATCCGTTATCTTTCTCGGGGCACTCGGTCTTACATTTTACTGCCGGGGGTAATTTTGATGAAAGATACGGGATTCCGTTATCTTTCTCGGGGAGATCGGTCTTACGTTTTACTGCCGGAGATTGATTTTTGATGAAAGATACGGGATCCGTTATCTTTCTCGGGGCACTCGGTCTTACGTTTTACTGCCGGAGATTGATTTTTGATGAAAGATACGGGATCCGTTATCTTTCTCGGGGCACTCGGTCTTACGTTTTACTGCCGGGGAATGATTTTCTTGACAAGGGGCTGACTTTGGTTAACTTTGGTTAACTCTGTCAAGTTGGGGACTGAATTGCAGAGTCCTGGAATTTTAAGGGGCAAAAGGGTCATTTTGACCCTTGCAATCCTATCCGCGCGGAGAGGGTTGAAAAGTCAGGGGTATTAATTAGGGCCAACGCCCTTCTCCTTCCCCATTCAGTTTTTTGAAATTGTCGAGAGCAGAGAGAGAGAAGCCGAGGAGAACCGCCATTGTTGCTCAAAAAGCTTCAAAAATCTTCCGTTTTCTTCGATTTTTTGAGCAATGGAACACGGGGAAGGCGCTTTTCAAGGCCAAGGACGTGGCCCAGTGGCGGAGAGACGATTGGAGCTTGTCCGGATGAGGAGGCATTACAATCTTTCACAATCGGTTGCGGAGGAGCATTACCCCGATGCTTGGCAACATTGGGCTTCGGATTCGAATCTCCGAACGGTATACTTTGAAACCCTTTGATCCCTTTGTTGATTTCTTGTTTGAAATTTGAATTTTGGGTGATTTTTGAAAATTTTTTTTTTGAAAATTCGAATGATTGATATTCTTGGCTTTGAATTTTGATTTTGATGCTTTGCATGTTGCAATGATTATGTGGGTATCCCAAAATATGCATTTCGCTTGGAGAAAGAATTGGCCTTTTCGCCATTTTTTTTTTTGTATCCGAAAATTGCATTTGAAAATTCGAAAATTGTGATGATGATGATTTTTTTTTTTTAAATTGAATATTGATATCGATGAATGATGCAATGCATGCATTTTGTTTGGAAAGAATGGGCATTTTGCCAATATGAGATGTATGTATGTTTAGGATTATTTTTTTTTAAAAGTGGGACGGATTTTTCCTCCCGTCGCATGTAAGATGGATGATATGCATGTATGCATTTTTTTTTTTGAAAATGGGACGGAGTTTTTATTTCCGTCGACTTCTTGTAGGATATGCATGTATGCATTTTTTTTTATTGAAAATTGTTGAATGGGATTTGCTGAAAACTGTCTTTTCTGTGAGAAAAATGGGGCTATGTCTATTGCATACCGTTATGCTGCCGAATTTTCTTTGAAATTTCATGATGCATATGTATGCTTTTTTTTTTTTCGTGCAAATGCAAATGCAATTTTTTTTTTTGACATTTTCTCTCCTTTTTTTTTTTTGCAGGGCGGAAACCGTTTTGTGACGGAGCAGCTGAACAAAATGAAGACTCGAGGATCAGTGGAGTCCGTGGTTGACTTGTGGGATCGGCTTCCGAATGCGGGCCGAGGAGCTTTGCCGAGTCCGAGACAGATTGTTGTTGAGACGGGGCTTTGGGAGTTTGTCGAGTGCTTGAGGGGACTGGTCAAGTTCCCTAAGAGCAAGGGCTTGATGTTTGCTCTGGCGCAGCACTGGTGGGACGCGACCCACACCTTTCACTTCTTCTGGGGCGAGGCTACGGTTACGCCCTCCGATTACGCTGCGATCACGGGCCTGTCCTTTAATGGACGCAGCATTGAGTGGCGGGATGGCTACAGCGATGCGGATCTACAGGCTCTTCTGGGATTTTCCCCTATTCCCAAAAAGGGGATGGGGATGGAGTATGCCGTGGTCTACGGTAAGATTGTGGAGACCATCGTGAGCTATGAGGCTGGGGAGGAGAGGATAGGCGCTGAGCAGATCGCTAGGGCCTTCTTGTGGTTTGCCTTTTCGAGCACGCTCTTTGGACATGCTGAGGGGACGGCAGTCTTTGCCTTGCTGAGGTCCTTGGAGGACATGGAGACGGCCGGAGATGTCTCGTGGGGAGAGGCCGGGCTGGCAGAGCTTTACTTTGCTCTCGATAGGTACAGCCGGAAGGCTGTGAGCTCCTTGTACTGCTTTGAGTTTGCCCTGGAGGTATAAGCTCTCTTTTTGCTTTCCCTCTCTTTCTTTTTTTTTTCGAGCACACACTTTTCTTTGCACTGGATTGATTTGATTTTTACCTTTCGCAGGTATGGGCGTTGGAGTTTTTCCACGTCACGATGTGGCGACAGCCGGCGGAGTACGTCGGGGCGTATCCGGCCATGCAGTCTTGGTCCAAGCATGCCCGGGAGAAGATAAGCTCCAGGGGGCGTACGACTCTCAGGTACGCGGATTGCCTTCCTTTGACGGAGGCCGAGACAGATGAGGGGATGATATTCTTCCCCTGGGATCGCTTCGAGGTGGCGCAGCTGAAGGGCGCTGAGATTTGGACTGTGCAGCGGAGGATTCTGAGAGGTCTGACCTGCGATGCATATTATCTGGGAGAGAGGGTGACGCGCCAGCATGGCGTGAACTCGCCTTTGAGGACACCGGTGGAGCCTCCCGCCGATATGATGCACCCGAGTGACAGATCTGTGACCTGGGATGATTACAGGGCCGGCCAACACTTCTCGGATTTCGTGGCGATTGAGCCATATGCGACATTCGTCTTGAGGAGGCTGAGGATGCCTCAGGTTCTGGATAGAGAGGGGCTTGGGATCCCGCGGTACCCTCGGACGGATTTTTCATATATCCAGGATGGGGTCCGATTGAGGGTGCAGATCCCTCAGCCTGAGCGGCTTCCACGAGCTTTCCGGCCTCGTCCGGGTATGAAGGTATGGCTTTTTACGCTTCTGTCTCTTCCTTTCTTTCTTTTGTTTCATCATCTTTAGCATCACTTCCTTTTTTGACGCTTTTGCTTTTGTGCAGTTTTCGGAGGTGGTCGTCGAGAAGCTGACGAAGCAAGTGATCGGAGCCAAGAGATTCATCAGGAGGATGGTCGCTTGCGGGGCTCCTCAGGCTAGAGCGAGGCGACCACGGCCGGCGCCTGTCAGACGGAGGCTTCCCTATTCGCTCGAGACTTCTTCAGAGACTCCTCTGTCTCCTCTCCTTGATCCCAGCGCGGTGCCGCCTTCGGATCACGTCATTCTCGGGGATCCACACGGGCAGGGGACACGTATGGCGGCATGGCGGGTCGTCTTCGTACGTTCAGGAGTCCGACGCCTTCTCCTTCGGATACGATTTTTTCGCAGATCTCGGCTTGCCCTATCGAGCGTGCCGATTGGTCCCGACGAGCCTCTTTCGGGAGACGAGGACGATTCTGAGCCCGAGATTTTCAGGGCTCCTGAGGAGGCGGGCCCGAGTCGCAAGAGGGGCCGGGCGTACATCGGGTGCTAGAGACTCCGATTGATTTTTTTTTTTTTTTGAGATTTGAGATTGAGATTGAGATTTGTACAGCTTATGCACATTTTTTTTCTTCTTTTTTTTTTGGGATGTAATAATTTAGGATTTTTTTGATGTTTGTTTGTTTTTTTTTATGCACACTCTCTTTTTTTTGGAATGTAATAATTTAGGATTTTATTTTATGAATGCAATGCGTATGAATGCAAGTGTTGTATGAGCCTTGGTTTTTTTTTTTGGCAAGGGTGTTAGTGTTTGGTATATGGACTGGTTTGGGAGGTTTTGCACGTTTCGAGCAACCGGACGGAATATTCCTCTTTTGGTGTAGCGGCTTGGACTGCTGCAGATTTTTCCGATAAATGACAACCATGTCCGCGCGGATAGGGTCCACATCCGACATTGTCCTTTAATTTTGCTTCAGATCCGGTCTCACTTTATTTCAAATTCAAATATCCTCTTCAACCTCCGTCCAAACAGCCATTTTCGGGAGAAAGAGAGAAAAAACATGGAAAACCTTAGAAAAGCTCCATCAAAATTGCCCCAAGAATCCCAAATGTCATTCTTCAACAAGTTCAAGGATTGGTCCCGGAGATCATGCATGAGAGGAGGTCCTTCTTTGAAGAAAGGTACAAGGTGAAGTGCTTATGGTCTCTCAAGGAATTGGTTCCGATTATGAGCTTTTGAGGGCTTCTTCCTCATTTTGGGACACTAGAAGGCATGTCTTTTGCCTTTCCTTCAACGAGATTGTTCCGATGGAAGAATTTCGGGCCTTACTTGGAGGTCCGGAGGTGGAAGAGATAGCGGTTCCTTTGCCGGAGGGGCTCCTTTTGTTGACAGATTGTGCGTCCTCCTTCATCTTTCCCGGAGGAAGCGCAAGGTATGATCCGCGGTCCCGACCATTTCGATATTTCCGGTCTTCCCGATGATTTAGGGGCCTAGGCTTGGATGATGCCTATTGGGATGCTTTTGCACTTTGCATGTTTGGCACCCTGTTCATGGTCTATTCCTTTGGGATCCGTCATCGATCTACTGCTAGATGTTGTCGTTCACTTTGTCGCACGGGCGAGAGATGTCGTTCCTTTGATTTTGGGGAGACTTTTCATGCTCTTGATAGGTCAAGCTACCGGAAGGCGGTATATGCACGGGAGCGGCCCGTTCCTCTTGACCCCTGTGGCTGATGGAGCGTTTGGGGTTCTTCGGGAAACCTCGATATGATCAAGCCTTGGACATTTGCCAGAGGGGGTTCTTTGTGGATTTCGATGATCGGGGCTCATGGGAGCGTTGGATGGCTGGTCTCCGACAGAGGGATATCGATGGTCGGTGCCTTGTTGGCGGGTGGAGACTCGCAGAGTGCTTCAGGACGGGTCCCATGTGGTTATACTTCCGGGCTTTCTCACCCAGCTTCTACATTCCGGCTTTAGTTACGAGACAATTTGGCTTGGAGCAGGTTCCTTTGGAGGGCTTTGATGATATAGCCACCAGGGTGGTGGCTCTGCTTCTATGGATGATCCCTCAGGTGTTTCCATTTCTTTCCCGAGCATGGAGGTATGATGCCTTTCCTCCTCGGGTTATTCTCGAGCGTCCGAGACCGGTGTTCTGACCACTTGGTACCTGGATTGGTATGAGAGGCATCTCGGGAGAGACTCAGGTGGCTATTTTCAGATGGCGTGAGGCCATTGTGGGTGCGGAGGACCCGACTGTTTCGAGAGGAGGAGGGCCGAGGCGAGGGCCAACCCCATGATAGGAGCGGAGACGCCGTGACCGACTATGAGGCTTACGTCGAGAGACAGGAGAGGAGGGCTCCTATGCTACCAGCTAGGCTACAGGAGATGAGAGATGACGCTAGGGCTACTAAGGCCCCGACGGAGGCTGGTTTGATAGATCTGTTCCTATACCGAGCTTGGTAGGAGGAAGACGGACATTTTTCCGGTTCGTAAAAGAAGACTCGAAGGGGGAAGAAGAGGGGAGAGGCCAAGACGAGTGGCTTGGAGTGACTACGAGGTTTCCGAGTATCCCTTTCTTGTCATGACAGACACATTAATTTGATTATGTATCTTAGTTTCTTTTAGCAGTTGCCGATTGTAGGAATGAATCGGGCTTAGACTCATCAAAGAGCTTTTAACTTGTAATGAACATTTGAATTGCTTTAGAGTTTTTCGAGACGCTTTCATGGTCTCGATCAATTGTATTGATGTCAAAGTATGACTTTTATTTGTGTTTTAGACCGAACCGTTTCCGCCGCCTACGTTCCCCTCATTTTGAGGAGCTCAGGTCTTCGTAGTTCAACCCGTTTTTTTTTTTGTTTTTTTTTTTTGTTTTGTTTTTTTTTTTTTGTTGTTTTTTTTGTTGTTTTTTTTTTGTTTTTTTGGTGCAACCCTGTTTTTACCTAGGCTGCCCTTGTCGGGTTTTCAACCTAGTTGGGTATTACTCTTTTAGCACTCTTTTTTTTGTTTTTTTTTGTTTTGTTTTGTTTTTTTTTGTTGTTTTTTTTTTGTTTGTTTTTTTTTGGTGCAACCCTGTTTTTTACCTAGGCCGCCCTTTTCCGGTTTTCAACCTAGTTGGGTATTTCTCTTTTAGCACTCTTTTTTTGTTTTTTTTTACGCGTAGTATCTCGCGCAGCCTTGTCACCATTCACCGGGTGTACAAAGGGATTCCCGTCGAGGTGCGCAAGTTGCATGGCTCCTCCTGAGAAGATCTTACGGACGACATATGGCCTGACCCATACAGGCTCCCATTTGCCGAGGGGGTTGATACGGACTAGGGGCTTTTCTTTCAAAACGAGATCACCTTCTCGGATCTCCCGATGCTTTACTTTCTTGTCGAAGGCTCTGGCCATTCTTCCTTGGTAGGCTCGGATGTGTTCCATGGCCTTTAGTCGGCGTTCATCTAGTAGGGCCAATTCATCATGGCGACTCTGGAGCCATTCGACCTCGTTGGTCTGGCTTTCCAGCGGTATACGAAGCGAGGGATCTCTAGCTCGATTGGGAGTACGGCTTCCATTCCGTATGTGAGGGCAAACGGTGTTTCCCGGTTGCCATTCGGCTGGTGTTCAGTAGCCCAAGAGTGCCAGTGTGTAACTTCTCGGGCCAATCTACGCCTTGGACAGCCATTTTCCGGATGATATTTTCCAGAGTCTTGTTTCTTTGCCTCAACGGCTCCGTTGGTTTGGGGCCTGTAAGGAGATGACTTGTGACGGGTTATTCGGAATTCTCGCTGCCAGCTTTTCACATTCCCTTCGAAGTGGGATCCATTATCTCGAAATGATTTCTACTGGCAACCCGTATCCGCATATGATGTTCTATTTGATGAAGAGGGCTACTTTCCTTGAGTTGAGGATTTTGTAGGACTTGGCTTCAACCCACTTGGTGAAATAATCCACGGCTACCGGGACGAATTCGTGGCCGTTCCTGCACGATGGCGTGATTTTGCCTATGACATCAATTCCCAAAGTGACGAAAGGCCAAGGGGTTGTCATGCGTATAACTCGTGAGGAGGCAAGTGATTAAGATTGGAGTATCGCTGGCATTTGTCGCGGCTTTTGACGAACTGGATGCGATCGGTTTCCATGGAGATCCAAAAGTACCCCACTCTCGGTATGATTTGCATCGAGCTCGAGCATTCATGTGAGGGCGCGGAGTACCACCATGTATTTCTTTCATGAGTTCGGTAGCCTCTTGTTTGCCGATACATCGCAGAGGGGGCCTTGATAACGCTTCTTGTATAGCATATTTCCCAAAAGAACATAATGGGAGGCGAGCGTCTGTGGCCGAGAGACTTTTCGCTTTGATTCCTTCTTTATATTCCCCATCTTCATTTTTGAAAGGGGCCTCACCATCCTTCAGTGCTTGGTAGATCCGAGTGTACCAGGGATCATTGGCGGTTCGGCCACGCTTCGATTTCAAAGCAATAAGCGGGATTTTCTCTTCTACCGACTCTGAATGGTTTGACGGACTTCCCTTCGGGTATTTCAACGAGGGAGGCTAGCGTTGCCAGAGCATCTGCAAATCTGTTGCGATCCCTGGGCAAGTAATGAAAGCTGATCTCCTTGAATTGAGTTACTAGCTCTTCCATGTAAGTGTGATATTTCTGTAGACCCGGGTCCACGGTCTTCCATTTGTTAGAGACCTGATTGATGATGAGGGCAGAGTCACCATACACCTCCAATTCCTTGATATTTCTTTCAAGGGCGTCTTCCAACCCGGCTATGCAAGCTTCATATTCAGCAGCGTTGTTGGTGACTTCGAAGTTCAGCCTTACTGCTATGGGGGTGTGTTCGTCAGTAGGATCGACCAGAAGCATTCCTATTCCGTTCCCCCTTTTGTTTGATGCCCCGTCGAAGAAGAGTTGCCAGCGATTTTCTCCTTCTAGAGCGAAGATTCCATCATCGGGAAATTGGGGTTCAGGTCCTCGGGACTCATCACTTGGGAAATCGGCCAAATGTTCCGCCATTACGCGTCCTTTTACGGATTTCCTTGAAACATAAGTGATGTCGTATTCGGCCAAAAAGAACGACCATTTGGCCAACCTCATGGAGATGGAAGGCTTGTCGAGCAGATATTTGATGGGGTCTATCCTTGAGACAAGATGTATCGGGTGAGGCCGCATGTAGTGTTTCAACTTTCCCACTACCCGGACCAAACCTGCGCAAGTCTTCTCGCAAGCGAGTAATTGAGTTCGCTTCCTTGGAGCTTTACGCTACGAAATAGATGGCGTTTCGACTTTGGAATCTTTCTTCTCTTGAGCTAGCATAGCCCCAATTCTTTGTATACGTGACGGTTAGATATAGCAAGAGTGGCTTTTGCCGATGTGGTGGGCGGAGAATCGGAGGATTCACAAGGTATGCCTTGATCTGTTCAAAGGTATCCGACATTCTCGGGGTCCATTCTCGTGTAGGCATTTTTCTTCATCAACTTGAAGATCGGCTGGCAGATCGAGGTCACCTGATTTACAAAGCGGCTTATGTATTGCAGTCTTCCCATGAAGGATTTCACTTCTGTCGGTGTAGGGGTGGCTTCATTTCAACTATCGCCTTGATTTTCTGGGGATCTACTTCGATCCCCCGTTCTGTCACCATATATCCTAGCACCTTACCTCGTCTTACACCGAAGATGCACTTGGCCGGATTCGGTCTCATGCTTTGTGGTCTCGGAGGCGGCCGAAGAATTTTCTCAAATCAACAAAGTGCTGGCCATCCGATCCTCTGGAATGTATTATCATGTCATCCACATAGACCTCAATTTCTTTGTGGATCATGTCATGGAACACACTGTGGCTGCCCTTTGGTACGTAGCCCCAGCATTCTTTAGTCCGGAACGGCACGATCGTGTAGCAAGAGTGCCCCAAGGGGTTGTGAAGGCTGTTTTGGCTTGATCTTCTTCGCCATTTTGATTTGGTTGTAGCCGGCAAAACCGTCGACGAAGGATTTGACTTCATGGTTGGCCGTGGAATCTACCAAAATGTCGATGTTTGGCAGGGGAAATCGTCTTTTGGACTGGCTTTGTTCATGTCTCTGAAGTCTACACACACGGATCTTTCCGTTGGCCTTGGTTCTTGTTACTATGTTGGAAAGCCATGTAGGGTATTCAATGACCCTGATGAACCCCGCCCGAGCATCTTTTCTATCTCCTCTTTCACTTGGAGGGACCATTCGGGCTTAATTCTTCTTAGCTTCTGCTTTGCTGGCTTGACTTCCGGGTCGAGCGGTGATTCTGCTCAACTATGGAAGGATCGAGGCCTGGCATATCTTTATAGGACCATGCGAACACATCCAGGAATTCTTTTAGCAGCTCAATTAGGGCATCCCTTTCAGTCCCTTCGAAGAAACTACCAATCTGCGTCTCTTTAGGCTCTTCCAGCGAGTTCCCAGATTCACACTCGTCAAAATCTCTTCGGCAGCTTGGGCTCGATTTTTCTCTTTAGGACAACCTGCTTAAAGATTTCTTTGATATATTGTTCATTTAATGTGTCTGCTTCTTCATCTAGTGAATCGTTATTAAGCTTGTTTTTGGATTATTAGTTAATTCATCATTAGTTAAAGTGGCAATTAAGGGATACTCAGAAAGGTTCGTCATTTCATTGAGAATAAGAGGGAATACGGCATTGGCTACAATTTCGTGGTCTTCAGGCGTGAGGCCATCGGACGGTCGGAAGACTCAAACTCAACAATGAGAGACTCGGAGGACTTTACAAAGGTTGACACGAAAGGACGGGGGACCAATCCAAGCTTGGTGATCATTTCCTCTTTGGTCGCGGACGGGCCTGAGAGAGTTTCCCAATTCTTTAGCGGCATCGCTGTCGGTGGCTTCACAACTCGGGAAAGGCATGGTCTCTGTGCTCCCTCTTCAGTCGTTGCTATCATCTCTTTGTCAGAATCAATTGTGTTTGGCGTCTGAAAGCTGAGCATGTGGATGTAGGGATCTTCCTCAATCACAGGGATTTCCATTTCGTCACAATCCCGACCGCTCAATCCAAATGTAAGGACGTATTGCGTCTCGGTGTCGCTAGAAAAATCTCATGTCCCATACTCGAGCGGAAAGGCTCGGCAGGTAGTTCAGCAAGGAGGACGTCCCACACGACGTTCATAGATTCGAGCCGAGTCTGTCGGTGTTTGTCGACTTTTATCATGAAAATCTCCTCGCCTGGCGAGGCCAAAGAATGGGTTTGCAGAATGCTGACAAATCTGTGATTGAGGACCGGAGACTTGTGCGCCTGTATCATGGCGGTGTTCAGCGTTTCCTTCCAGTACGCCTCCAAGTGTTGGAAATAACAATTAAATTTGATGAATCGAACTTCTTCGGAGTCTGCTCGCTTGAGTGTGTTGACATAGTTGGCATCGCCGGATTCCAAAGGATGCTGGCGAGACTTGCCTCTTGAAGGATGTAGCCCCGGTGTTTGACTGTGGGCATTCTTGGCTATTGTTTCAGTTTCGTTCCCTATGAGGAAACTGTCACCCCTTATGACTTCAAGGTCTCCCTGTCGATTGATGAATTTGACGCATTGGTGGAGAGTGGAGGCTATGGCTTTCATGTGATGCAACCAAGGGCGTCCTAGTAGGGCTGTGAACTCGGAGGGGATATCCATTACATGGAACTTTGCGGGCACCATTTGGGTTTCGTACCAGAGTTCCAGAGTCACTGTCCCCAGAATGGGACGAGACGAACCGTCGTAGGCCTTGACAGTCCGGGTAGATGGGATCACACGCCTTTCATTTATGCGGAGGGCCCTCATCATGCTGAGGGGAAGGACGTTTACCGATGATCCATTTTCCACTAATACCCCAGGGAGTGATATGGTGTTGAGCCGAATAGTGATGTACAAAGCTTCATTGTGTTGGGAGACATCTCTTGGCAAATCTTCATCGCAGAAGGTGATCATACTCCCATATAGGTGAGGATCATAGATTTGGTCCCTGTCTCGGGATAGAGAGTAATCAAGCCAGTCACTTCGTGCTTTTTTCTTGCGAGGTAGAGCCTTTGCCGAAGCCCCTGGGTTATACTGATGCCTTTTGTGGCGGTTGCCATCTCCAGTCAACATGTTGATTGAGTGGGAGCGCCAGACTGGCGTCGGTTTTTCTTCATCGGTGTATACTCGGGAGCTGGTTCTGCTGTACTCTGGTATCCGAAGGTCTCAATTCCGTCGTTGGCAAGGCTTTTCTGCTCTTTTACCCCTTTTTGCTTTGGGGAAGACTGACTGGAGTAGAGTACATAATAATCAAATCCCCCAGATGGCTCCCCGAGCGTTCCCACACTGTTATCACCGGACTCGAATCTCTCCTTTAATTTTTGCTGAGAGGAAATTTTCTTTTTCTTAGGAGGGCGGTCCTCGTGTATCCAGTCCTGATAATCCCTTTCAAGGCAATCGGGACAGTCACAAATATCCCACCAAATGTGTTCTACGGCTGGTGGCGGATTTGGGACCTCAGGTTGAGCGGTGCTGGAATGACTTTGAGTGGAACTGGTCCGGGGGGATCTGCTGCTGGGCTCGTCTGGTAGCGAGTGATTGGACTCCGCCGGATAATGAGAGATATTGAGGTCCCGGGGAACGGGTACATGTTTGTCCTTCAAGGTAGCCCCAGTCAGTTGGGATATTGTTAAGGTCCCGAAGTGGCGTGTGGCCTCTTCAATCCAGGCCTGCTGTCTGTTCTGGCGTTCTTCCAGGGCTTTGATGGCTGACCATATTTCTTCAACTGTTCCCTGATTTTCATCACTCAGGCTGATATTTGTGGGATCATCACTTTGAGAGGGGACAACTGACAGTATACCGAACTCTTTCGTCCCTGACAGCTGTTTGGGGGCCAGTTGCCCTGTAAGTCGACGGGCAGGAGTCCCGGCGGTGGAAACATAGGAATCTTGGGGTAGCATCTTGATGTATCCTGGACGATTAAGAAGAGGAGGAAAACCCTCTTCCTTCTTTGCAGTAAAAGTGCCATCGGAATTGAGGCTGATAGTCAAACCATGACTTGCGACAACCCCCAGAAGGTCATCAATTTGAGCCTCATGCCGAAGTCTCATCTGTTCTACCAACTGGATCCAATACTGGTCTGTCTGAGGGATTTTGGAGGACGGAGCAACGTTATCCCCATCATTACCGGCTGATGCAGACATTCTGAAACCCGGAGTCGGAACAAACGGCGAAGCTGATGACGCGCTTGACTCTTCCCAACTGATCAAACGGTGACCCGGTGCCCGAAACCAAGCTTTGTGCGGAGCTGCGGGGGAAAGACACGAGGGTTCAGATGGTGGGATTTGAAGGAGGGTAGGTGTTTGGGCTTTAGGCTCATGCAACATGCAGTTATTTGTTCATGTTTACTTAAAACATGTTTTATTAACCTAATCGGTTGGAAAAGATTGCTCTTCTTTTTCTTTTCAAACTACTCTGATTCCTGGATCAGTGGGCCCCGTCACTACGTCTATAAGCCCCTCGTATTCCACCTGTATTTCGACCTCCCGGGGTGGACAGCCCCGGGCGAGGGTCCTATAGGGCAAGCGGGTCCCACCGACCGAAAGAAAACGATCCTAAAAGTCTGGCGGGTAATCGAGTCTTAACGAGCATTCGATGTAAATTACGGACAAAGCTGACGTCAAAAGTCAAGATCATGTCCGAGGGCTCGACGAAAAGTCGGCATGATTTGGACTGATAAGCGTCCATGATTGATCTTGACTTGTCGTCAGTTAAGCCGTAATTAGGCATGGAATATTCATTAATCCTTGATGACTCAGTGTCAATGCTGGGAGTCAGTGTATAATTTGTGCCAGTCAGAGCCGAAGTCAAGGCGTCGGTCAATATCTTGGTCAAAGTCTGCGGCGGAAAACCGGCAGAACTTCGACTGATTAGGGTCCCCGAAAGATATTGAGTCGGTATGCCGACAAAGGCTTGAAAGGAAAGGTCTATACACAGACAGGGCATGACACAGACCAGACTAAAAACCAACCGGGTCTCGGACAAAGTGTGTCACGAACAAGTGCATGGTCGACACGAGGCTCCATGGGATGTTTGGGTAGTCCTGTGCTCATCCGAGAGGCGTAATAAGACCAAACGGACCGCGACAAGGATTTCCCCGGGTTAGGGACGTAGTGTGCAGTGTACGGTCACGTGCGCGTAGTGTGCAAGCAGTCTATATTCTTTTTCTGAGTAAAATAGAGAATTTTTTTATGTGTCTTAAAAATATGATGCATGATTTTTTTTTTGAAAATTTTCTTTTTTTTTTTGGAAATTTTTTTTTTGAAATTTAATGAGCACATAAGCACGTAAGCACAATAATTCCGACAGTTAGGGACATTATTCCGATAGTCAAAATTTTGACTTTCCCCGAGGCGGCCAAAACAACATGAAAACTGTGCAAAAATCAACACACACACAAAAATGATTTTCGAAGCCGGGACGGAAGCTTGACCCTCAAAAGGTTTTTTTTTTTTTGAAAACGGTGATACCGGTACGTGGGATTGTTAGACCACAATTTATCCCCGACTCGTGTTAGGAGGCGATAACGGGAAGTTTAATGGTTTCCACCAATATACCAAATATCATTTTTTTTAAAAAAAAAAAGCTTAGTCCCCAGCGGAGTCGCCACTGTGATGAATGTGTATCCGAAAATTTTCCCATTTTTATTCGAAAAAGTCAACGAAACGGAGTCGCCACGCCATTTTAATTTTGAGGGCCAAAACTTTGAAAAAAGCCCGAGATCAGAGATTTAGGTTCGGAGGTCATGTTACACGCCGGGAAGGACGTTAGTGTGCACCCGGAATGCCTCGTAAAACGAGTCTTCCAAGCTGAAAATCATTTGTGTGTGTGTGTGTGTGTGTGTGTGTGTTTTGGCCAAAATACTTTGAAACTCAGAAAAGTAAAAATTGGGATATCTTTTTAAGACTTTAAACTGATTCCATGAATTTTTGGAAGATTTTTGGATTGAGATTTGGTACTCAAAAGACCTTTTGAAGTTGAGAGCCATTTCTGCCAGAATGAAAAAGGCAGTGGACCTTTGATTTTGAAATGGATTCAAGGGTCTTAAAACTTCATAATCTGGATAAACTCAGAGAATGAAAGTTGTTCTAGACACCTTAAATAAGATTTATACGAAGTAATTTTCCATTTTGGAGAAGATTTGAGGGGTCAAAACCTTCTGGAAACCTCAGATATGAGATCTGGATTCCCAGAAGCTGATGAACTAGCCTCTGAAAGAAAATTTGAAAAGAGGAGTTTTACTCACCCAAAAAATAAAGTAAAAATATGTCTGGAAAGCTCTGGATGTTGGCTACAAAAAGTATATTGTATTCAACACCAAATTCCAAGTTCATCTGTGTCCAAAAATTAAGACCATGGACTGAGGTCTGGGAAAATTGCTACTGGACAGCAACTTCCCAAGAAAGAAAATGTGATTTTAAGGGGGGTTTTGCATCCATGCTTGTCCCCATTTCCCTAGGTTTTGGTTAGTGATCACTTGAAATTTTAGTGGTGAATCAACTATACCAAACCATCCTTGGGGTACATTAGGACTAAGCATTTCATTTGCTTGGGAAGGGGATTTTTATCCTTTGAAAATGAGATTTTATGCTTGAAAATGGTTTTTAGGGTTTTGAAAATGAGTTTTCTTTGCAAGAAAGTAAGAGAACTTGAAAATAATTTTGATCTTTGTAGAAGATCATCCATGGAGATGGTCTTCCATGGTGATCTTCTTAGATCTAGAGCAAGAAGATGAAAGAATTACATTTTGTAGTTTGCAAATGCATGCATGGTTGGAGTTTAGGGCAAGGAGAAGGAGGGTTTACCAATCTTCCTTGTGTTCTTGAGTTTTTGGCTTGAGTGTATGAGTGTTTAAGGCTTAAGTATGAGAGTGAGTGGATGAGTGTGAGTTGGGAAAGATTGGAGAGAAAATGGTGACAATTCTTGAAGAATTCTCACTGTTTTCTCTCTATATTTCGCCAGAGGTTCGCTGCAATTGTGTTTTTCCTCCTTTTTTTTGTGACTGGAGGGCTCAATTTATAGCCCTCTGGAAATGCAAACCTATCCGCGCGGATAGGACCCCTCAGCGTGCACTGTTCATTAAATGCAGCTCCAGCTTTGGACAAGAGGAATATTTCTTTTTGAAATTTCAAATTAACAGCCAGTTTATGTTTCCAGCATTTCTATTTGTGGTTTTATTCCTTTTGTTTTACTTTTTGAGATTCTTTTTGAGGTTTAACCTTAAATAACAATGCCCATTTTACCCTCACTTTGTTAGAAAAGTTAGGATTGTTAGGAATTGTTAGAAATGTTATAACTTTCGTTAATTTTCTAACGAAAATTCTAACAAGCTCAAATTGGAGCACTTACAGACACATGTGGTCACTGGTACGATGTGTCATGCGACACACATGACCCATCTGCAGTGACTCTTTTCCTTTGTAATCTGTTCTAGTTTGTTTGTATCAGGGATGTGGCCTCCCTAAATAATGGGCTCACAATATGTAATTTCTCGTTCATAATTAATAAGATGCATTTTATCACATTTCGTTTATTATCGATATTTGCACACACTTTGGATTTACTTGGATGTGTTTGATTGAAAGACTCGTCTATGGACGAGGCGTGTTGGGTGAACTCTCGGTTCTTCCCAACACGTAACCTGACCCCCGAACTCATGTTTTCTCTCTAAAACAAAGGTTTTCAATGTTTCCTCTTAAAACGGCGTGGCGACTCCTTATTTTTCCTAATTTCGGGCGAGCGCGCACATTTTCAGTGGCGACTCCGCTGGGGAATTCACTTGAAAACCTATTTTTCAAGTGTTAAGTGGGTCAAGCTTTAGTTTAGTAAAAAAACATCCAATGCATCCATGTTGTGTACATTATTCGATAATCATTTGTGATGCCTACATTTTGTTGATTATGGAACTTGTGAGCCCTTTGTGCTTGTGGTCATTTGTTGTGCATTGGTATCTCTGTGTTGCTCTTGATATGGTAAAGCAGGGGCTGATTGATGATTTGAGGAGCTGCTGGTTCAGTGACCACCCAAGTCGTGCGACACCTTTGTCTCTGGTTGTCCTGTGTCACGCGACAAAAGGTGGCCACTGAACAGATCATCAGAAGACTGGTTTGAGGGCAGTCCCTTGAACCAAAGCGTGACTCATTTGGTTATTGTTCCCTGTTTACCTTGTGTGAGGGTGTGTGTTTTCTTCTTAAAAAAAAAAAAAACAAACAAATAAAAAATAAAAAAATAAAAAAATCTTGTTTTTTGCAAATAAACGAATTAGTCATCCGCACACTACATCACTTAGATTTAGAACCCTCGGGTGCAATTGATGGCATCGCGGACGGCCATGAAATTAGCCTACGCTTGAGCGCCTGAAATCAAACCTAAACCCCTAGTGCATTATAGGTGGCACCACACTAAACCTTACCCACGGTTGGTTTTTGATACGATGTTTTCATTACAACAAAAATGAATTGTTTTTGAAAAATATCATAGATTCTTATACCTTCTCCCAAAACCTTATACCTTGTGGGCATGTTGCCAAATGCAACATGATTTCACGTGGGAACATGTCACTCTCGTGGCATGTTCTGAACGAGAGATCATGCCGCATTGCCAACATGTACCGACGAGAGGTCATGTCGGATTTTTCTTCGAAATTCTTCGAAAAGACCCGTTATGCTGCCCAAATTTCCTTAGAAATTTGGACAAACCTTTTCGTTCCATAAAGATGTTAGGGTTTGGTTAGGTATCATTACCTATTATATGTTTCAAGACAAAGCATTTGGTGTAATTCGAACGTTGCGTCATTAGGTTTCCCCAAGGTATAGTTAGTATGAATAAAGGCTTATCCTTTCCCAACTGTATTTAGGATTTAAAATACTAATTTCTACTTGAATAATAAAGTGTTGCACGAGTCCGTCTCCTTTCCGTATTCTTCCCTCTCCCGTACCTCCTCAAAATTCTCTACCCCCCTCTTTATACACGCTCTATCCTCTCCAGATAAGGCAAGTTGGGTGCGCGATCCGATTCCCGGTGTTCGTTTAGTTTGCGTCTTGAGGCAGCTGCAGTTTCAACAGATTTCGCACCCGATTCAATTTCAGAGATGTCTAGTGCAGAGAAGAGTATGACCACTCAATCTGAGGATTCATCTGCTGCGGATCAACAAGTCATGCATAGTCTGTCTATGGAGGAGATGAGGGCTAATTTGGAAGCCGCTCTAGCTAGAGAGCGTGAGACTCAATCACTCGCTCAAGCCAGGGAAGAGGCAGCACATTCTAAGTTCGTAGATGCAATGAGAAGCCGAGGTATTGCTGTGATCCGACGCACTGATAGAACTTATGAAGAGATTACCGAGGTTAATGACACTGATCTAGGAGCCGGGAATGTTTCTCTCCCTTTTCAGCCTCAGACCCAGGGTGCACAGTTCAGTTACGCTCAGAATCAGGGGCTGCCGGTGAACTCTCAAGTTGGTTTTGGAGGAACACAGCCGGTCTTCCATGATTTGACCTCCTCACCAATTCTCAATGCTCCCGTGCCTCTAGGCCAATTTGGGTCCCAGCTTCCGAACAATCAAGGTCTGTGGCTTCCAGGTTCTCAGTCTCAGCAAGGTCAGTCTCATGGTCCTCAATTCCAGAGTAACGCCCAGTATCCGAATCAGCATCCTTACTCCAGGAATCAGTTCAGCCAGGATGGATTTATGCAGTTTCCTACTAGACGGCCTCAGTTTCAAGAATACATGTCTCAGCCTTCAATGGATTTAGCTTTTGAATTTGGCTCATCATCTATGCAACATCCGGGGTCAATTCCTTACAGGCCTGCCGGTGCTTTTCCGCAGAATCAGAATTTCCCAACCGGTCAATTTAATCATTTGCCAGCTCCAGCATCCGGGTCAGCTCAGTCGTCTCTCTTCCAACCAGCCAGTTTTGAGCCTTCTTCTACTATCGCTACCACTCTTCCTCAACTTCCCGGGATGACTCCAGAGGTAACTGCACTGTTGAAGCAAATGCAGCAGCAAATTGACAAGTTGACGGCAGGATCAAGTGGACTTAAGGTTGTTGACCCAAAGCAAGTAGAGCCTCTTCCTTACAAGTTCAAAATGCCCAAAATACAATTTGATGGCTCGGCATGCCCGAAAACTCATGTGGACACATACGTGATGACTATGGGGGCAATGGGTTGTACTCCCGAGTTTATGGCTCAGCACTTTCATCTCACACTCAAAGGACCTGCCTTGACATGGTTTCTAACCCTTAAGTCAGAAACTCGAGCTACTTGGAGTCAGACTACTGAGGCCTTTCTTGAAAAGTATCGTGGAAACCTTGAATGGCGCACAACCAGGGATGATTTGGTCGGTACAATTCAGAAACAAGACGAGTCAATCATCGAGTTCTACAAGAGATGGAACGCTAAGCTGAATGAACTCTCTGAGTCAATCCCGCTGCAGGATCAAAAGGACATCTTTCTATCGTGTGTGAAGCCAGTTCTCCGTGAAGCTATCGGAAGTGGTTGGTATCCTGACTTGAGGGAAATGGTAGGCATGGGAGCCCGCAGCGAAAACAGACTCTTTAACCTTGCATCAAACACCAATGTTGGCAATAATGGTGGATTTCGACACAGAGCGGCAAGTCCAGTGATCCCTAAGGCAAAAGAGATGACCATCGACAACAGTGTCAGCAATCTACAGGCAGGGGACCAGAGAAAGCAGCCACCCCGTAAGCAGTATCAGTTTGATGATCTCGGAATGACAACCGAAGAGGCCTTCAGGGGATTGGTTCAACAGGGAATGATCAGGCCACTTGATAACTACAACCCCACCAAACCCAATCCGGACTTGGATCATAGCAAATATTGCCAATATCACCAGTATCCGGGTCACATCACCGATGATTGCATCCCCTTGAAGAAGGTTATTCAAAGACTTGTTGATGATGGAAAGGTTGAGAAGGCTCGCCCCAATGTTGTCCCCGATCTTCTTCAGTGATATCAGCAGAAGCCCAGAGGCGGCGAAGTCAATCAGTCAGCGTCGTAGGTTCTAGAGTGTCTTTTATGTGGTCATGAGTCTGTCAAGTCCATGTTATGAGTCTTTTTATTGCAATAATAAAAGTCTTTATTTCTTTTCTTGCTCGACTCGGAACATCACTTGCACACCTACGTTACACTCGATTGAAATGGTCTTATTCCAAATGATCACTTGTGCTGCTCACCGACTAATGCTTTGAAATGGCTAATGTTTAAATTGATCGGAGCGAGAAAATCGACTGATATCCTTCCCAAAGTGGGGCTTACCAATTTCCCACCTCGATTCCCATATGCTCGCATACTTTCCGTCATCCTCGTAATCTCGTTGCTCGATGGATTTGCACGGATCTTTCGCGAAGTAAACTTAAGAGAGAAAATGAAGACTGGATCTCGTTCGGATCATCCGGTAGGGACTGCGGTTGAAACCTTTTACCCTTAGGAAAACCATCACCTCACCCTCACTAAACAATACCCCTTCGGTTCAAGATCGGCACGTTTTGAAACCCGTTTAACCATTTCAAGAAGAAGAGGGACTATCCTTGAGGCTCCCGTGATGCAAAAGAAGATCGACCGTCTCCAAGCTCAAGAACGATGGAAAGCAATGATCCATCCTGGGGACTAGCTGAAATTCTCCTCTCAAAAGAAAAAAGAGAGAGACAAAAATAAAAAATATATATACAAAAAAAAAAGATACAAAAAAAAAAGAAAAGAAAAGAAAGAGAGCCTAGTCCCCAGTGATACTCTCAGAAAGCAAAGTCAAAGGATTCGGTCGTTACTCAGGAGGAGTCTCAGAGTGAATAAAGAGACAACTTGGATGTCCCCTCACCATTACCTCTAACCGATCCCAAGCCGTCCTCTCAATTTTAGAGGACATTACCCTTACCTTCGACCTTGACCAAAAGCCAAAAGATCGACCTCTCATTCTTAGAAGCAGCAAAGATGCAATCATGAATTCCCTCGCCTTAGAAATCCCAAACACCTACCCAAGAGCCAACCTCTCATCTTTAGAGGTTCAGCCAGCAAGAAAAAAGCCTAGCCGACCTCTCATCTTAAAAGGTCATGATATCCCAAATCACCCGAAGACCGATCCAAATCCCGAAACCCAGCCGCAGTTACTACTGGATAGCAGTTTCAGTCTAATATCTTCGAGATCTAATACAGATTATTGCTTGAAGCAGAGCCAAGTCCATCCCGGCTCAAAGGACCATCAGTTGAAGATTGTGCAAATTCCGTCCGTTCATTTGACGTTGCAAGTGAGCATACTTCATTTCTCCTCTGCAAACACCTGCCGTGAATGTCCCACTGGGGCTTTGCATCTGTGTCTCCCATCGACACTCCAAGAGGACACGTTCTTTCGATTCTCAAAAAAAAATAAAAAATTCTCGAAGGTCCTCACATCCCCGAACTTCATCGTTCATTCTCTTCATTCGGGATAAGCCCGAACTACGGCGACCTGAGCTCCTCCTATGGAGGGGAACGTAGGCAACCTTAATTGGTCCGGTCGAAATCATAAACAAATCTCAGAAAATCCGGTCTCTTCAAGGACCATGCCCATACACTGTCTATCCTTCTGATTCTCGATATCAGTGTATTTTCTCCTCAGGATTGATAAAAAAATATTTGCTCATATCAGCTTTGGTGGTTGAGTAACCCGAACATCAATAAAGAGTTTTAAGCAGCTTTGTGATCACCACGAATAAGACAAGTTTTCAAGTGTCTCGAAAAGTCTTCTATTGCTACATCATAGGAAGATAGAGCTAAACACCGTTTCGGTCAGCAGGGGCTTCCATACACTTTCCACACCTTGTGATGCTTATACTCTCTCAAAAGAGCCAAACCCAAAGCGAGAGTGTCATACACAGAATTCGGGATTCATTTCCCATCATTCGAAAGATGTGCCCTGCGCGTAAACATTTCCGAGTCTTGTCCAGCCTACCGATTGATCGCGGGTTTGAAATGATGAATTGCCTCTGTGGCTACAAGATGACTCTGCACTGCGATGAAGCCGCATGGAATATCCTCAAGTTGGGGCTTTGGTTAAGGTATCCCTCCGGCTCTCCTTACCCGATTCCCTCCAAGTTGCTTTGCCTGTCAGCTGGGGCTTCACCAAGCCGGGATGGCTCTCTGTCCCCCTCTGCTGCTTGCTATCTCAGACACGCGATACACTCTGGACCTACTGCAATCTGTACTTTCGGGAGCGTCCCTGACTTGCCTAGCTGCGCCATATCATTTTCCACCTCACGGGAGAGGACCCCTACTATACATACCTGCCCGAAACAATCCCAAAACCTCATGAATAAACCTGGCGAAACTGACCTTTCACCTAATAATCGCATTTGCTTTCCTGCACAGACAGACTCGTGCAAACAAGATGACATAAATTAATCTTTACTAACAAGATAAGCTTATTTAGGCATAGCACTGGAAGTTGTTGTCTTACCCTCGCAGGTACAATAATCAATTGAGTCTCAAGACTGGCCCTCAGACCAAATTGAGAAAGAAAGAAACAGAAAAAGGCAAAGTCCCCAGTTTCACAAGCAAAGCTCAGGACACGAAAGAAAGAACAACAAGAGAGCAGGAAAGAAGTAGCGTGAGCCCTCCGGAAGCTACACTTATCCCCAGCAGAGCAGAAACAACAATGGTAGTCTAAGACCTTCCGACAGCTGCGGGTGAGCACAGCACAGGTATGAACACATATTTCTTGCAAGCGTCAAATCATCATACCATATCCTTTTTCAAAAATTGGTTCGAGACACCATAGTTCTCACAAAATTGGTTCGAGACACCATAGTTCTCACAAAATTGGTTCGAGACACCATAGTTCTCACATTATTTACAATATTTGGTTCGAGACACCATAGTTCTCACAATATTTTCAAAATCGGTTCGAGACACCATAGTTCTCACTTCTTCGGTTCGAGACACCATAGATCTCACAACATTTTCACAAAATTGGTTCGAGATACCATAGTTCTCACAATATTTTCAAAATTGGTTCGAGACACCATAGATCTCACAACATTTTCAAAATTGGTTCGAGACACCATAGATCTCACAATATTTTCAAAATTGGTTCGAGACACCATAGATCTCACAACATTTTCAAAATTGGTTCGAGACACCATAGATCTCACAATATTTCCAAAATTGGTTCGAGACACCATAGTTCTCACAACATTTTCAAAATTGGTTCGAGACACCATAGATCTCACAATATTTCCAAAAATTGGTCCGAGACACCATAGATCTCACAACATTTTCAAAATTGGTCCGAGACACCATAGATCTCACAACATTTTCAAAAGTGGTTCGAGACACCATAGATCTCACAATATTTTCAAAATTGGTTTGAGACACCATAGTTCTCACTTCTTCGGATTGTCATTTTCCCCTCCAGTCTTGTGTTTCGAACTACGATTTGGCTTGATTCCCTTCTTAAAGGGATACGTAGGAATCCTTTCTCAGAAAGGTCCAGCCATCTTTTCCCCTTCTCACCCTTCTAGCCCTTCACCTTAACCCCACGCTCATAGATTGGTCTTATTTTATCGACAACCCCACTTTTTCCAAAAGTGACGTTGCCGAGGGGCTCTGTAAGTACGCCAATCCAATTCGCAACCTTTTCGATGCATTTTAATATAATAAACCGCATTAAGGGCGTTTTGGTAAATTCCCGGCCTATCCCGAGACTTCCGGAAACGTTCCATGAGTTTCCCGCGAAGGAAGTACCTTTTGGTACATCATTCATGCCAAAGGACCCCTTGGGAATAAAACCTGTTGGACCTTTTGGGTATTTTCCTGAAATGTTCCGTAACCGGTTTTGGCGCCAAAAGCGGTTGAGCCACCTTGTGTCACGTGACAGCTTGAGGCATGGAAAGTGTACGCGTAAGGTCGTGCGACATACTAAGGCAGCCAACTGCAGCCTGTAAATAAGACCCTCCCCCTCATTGAAATGGATCCGAATTCTAGCCTACTGTTACTCTGCCAAAATAGCAGTGTAACGAGCGTCCCAAGCACAAAACCTCTCTCTCTCCTACCTTCCAACCCACTAATCCCTCTCATCCAAACCCAATTCTCTACCTACACCAATTGGAACCCTTGGATCAGAGCTGTGAGATCTACAACGAAGAATTGAAGGATTCTATATCTGACTAGATATAGAATTCGTGGAATCAACAAGGGTAACAATTACCTAACCCTCTCTCTCTCTCTCTCTCTCATTTAATTCCTTGCAATTTTATAGTTCTATTTTGTTTGGATTCAGTAATCAGATCCTAGCCATCTGAATTACTGAATCCCAATCGCAATCTCTCTGTTTAACTTGCATAGATTGTGTAATTGAGCTCATATTGATTGATTTGGTTGAATTTGGTGTTTAAGTCCCCAAGGGGGTGTGGATCTACCCATATCCACACTCCCTGGGTCGATTTGATGTTGTTTATGTTTTTCGTTCATAATTCAGCCTTGTTAATTAGATCTCGTATAGCTTCAAGTTAATTTCGAGTTCATATTGTGAGGTTTCGCAGAAGGCTCATATGTGTCCACGCGACACCTTCGTCCCAAGCTGATCTGTGTCACGCGACACATGTGGTCATCGGTACGATGTGTCATGCGACACACATGACCCATCTGCAGTGACTCTTTTCCTTTGTAATCTGTTCTAGTTTGTTTGTATCAGGGATGTGGCCTCCCTAAATAATGGGCTCACAATATGTAATTTCTCGTTTCATAATTAATAAGATGCATTTTATCACATTTCGTTTATTATCGTTATTTGCACACACTTTGGATTTACTTGGATGTGTTTGATTGAAAGACTCGTCTATGGACGAGGCGTGTTGGGTGAACTCTCGGTTCTTCCCAACACGTAACCTGACCCCCGAACTCATGTTTTCTCTCTAAAACAAAGGTTTTCAATGTTTCCTCTTAAAACGGCGTGGCGACTCCTTATTTTTCCTAATTTCGGGCGAGCGCGCACATTTTCAGCTATCTTTGGCATGATCGGATTCATGATGGGAAGGATGATAAGTCAAGATGGAATTTGTCCGTCGGAAGAGTTATGTTTTGCTTGGGCCCCTCGATGAGTGATAATGATGAAAGTATATGGCCGTACCCCAATATGATTGGAATTATCATTATACTCAAGAATCGAGAAAGCATTGAACAAAGACAAGTTGACAAGGACCATGACTTGTGTTCAATATAACATCGTGAGACAAAGGGAGAAATGGAAGTGTACCATTGGAAACGTGAACTCTTACGTTATATTATTTGGGTAGACATAATGGCTTGCTAGAGTCCGCTTATGTCTTATGATGGTCGATATGATCGAGCTCATTGCCAACATAATATAATCCTATTGGGTCACACACAATTAGAATGAATTTGATAAACCAAAGGAAGAATGATTGAGAACTCCTCACTGACCTTGTATGGTCGTGCGACACATCAAGGCCATGAGCCCCGTGTGGTCGTGCGACACAGGATGTCATAAGGCGGTTTACAGAGCTGGTTTCCTAATTTGATTAGGAAACATATTCTATGCTAAAGTAGTATAAATATAACAGTCTGTCAACCCTTTAACCCTAGCCGAAATTCTCAATAGAAATTTACAAACATATTCTCAATATTATTCCAAGGGTTTATAAGATCTAGCGATCTCCAAGAAAAGTTCTTGAATTCATTCAAAGGTGTGGATACCGAAAGAGGGTCTTCGCTCGTTCATCGATCAAGGCCTAGAGTTCAAGCAAGTTGAAGAACGAAGTTTGTGATTTGAAATCACATAATCAAATCGTTCGATAGCTCAAGAACGGAAAGCGTTCAAGGTTGGTTACATCTATCTCATAGTTTTTCAAGTTAATTATATAGAATGGATCCTAGGGCTTCTTGGGTTTTATGTTATTTTATACTTAATTCCGCTGCGCATGGACCCGTAAAACCCAACAAGGGGAGCGTTCCTAGAAAAACTGCGGTCAAACAAAAAATGACCACCTTTGTGAAGGCCAAAACCTAAGTTCCCAAAAAGAATGCAAATCCTAAGAATAATAAGGAGTTTGTAAAACCTCATATTGCTCAAAGCTTTCATCATTGCTCTGTGTGTGATGGTTTAGGTCACAATGCTACAGAATGCCTTTGGAGGTTCACATCCAATCCCAGAAAGAATAATCCTCCTTCTGTCAAACAGGTGTGGGTCATCAAAAGATGATAACCTCAGGACCGAAAAGAATAAAGGGGACCTCGTTTTTAAATGTTTATCTTTCAGGTCCTCTGCTTAATGGCTGGTCACTCCAAGGAAATGAATGGTATCTTGACAGTGGATGTTCAAGACATATGACTGTAGATAGATCCTTACTTGAAGATGTCATTGAAGCTAGCAGTCCATCTGTAACCTTTAGTGACAACAACAAAGGCAAGATCATTGGGTATGGTATCATAAGGAGAGGAAACCTAATTATTGAGAAGGTTTCTCTTGTTGAAGGACACTCAAGCACAACCTCCTTTCAATTTCTCAATTATGTGACAAAGGAATGCATTGCAACTTCACTTCCTCAAATTGCTTCATCAAAGATAGCATTTCTGGAGTCACACTACTCACAGGGATTCGTAAGAGTAATATTTACATTATTGATTTAAATTCTACATGTAGTATTACTAATCTCTATTTTGTAGCTAAAAATGTGAGCGAAAATAGTTGGCAATGGTACAAGCGGTTGAGCCACTCACTACAAGAAAACTGATCTTTTGCGACGGCCAAAAGCCGTCGCGTAATCCCTTAGAGCCGTCGCGGAAGGTTAAGGCGACGGGAAAAACCGTCGCAATGGCAATCGCGTAAAGCCTTGTCGCGAAAAGATAAGGTGACTGAAAAAGGCCGTCACCTTTGTCAATTATTTTTCGCGATTGCTTTTTCCATCGCATAAGAGTTTTTTTGAATTTTATTTATTTAATTATTTTAATTACATTTGCAATCGCCTTAGCTCAGCAAAGGAGACGGCAAATGCAATCGCCTTAGGTTTTAAAGAAGGAGACGGCAAATGCAATCGCCTTAGGATTTGAAAAGGAGACGGCAAATGCAATCGCCTTAAGTTTTGAAAAGGAGACGGCAAATGCAATCGCCTTAGGTTTGAAAAGGAGACGACAAATGCAATCGCAAATATCAATATAAAAACAATATAAGACAGCTTTTGCAATCGCGTAAACTCACTGCTTATTTATATAAAATATTTTTCTCCTAAAAATAATGTTGATTAATATTCAAAACAATACTATTAATTGATACATAAATAATAACAACTAGTAAATATATAATATTTTCAAAAGCATACATCAAGGTTTAAAATTGTTCAAAAGAGTGACATCCACCATCATAAACTCAAAAAAATGGACATCCTCCGTCACATAATCCGATTAACAGAAATCAACAGTTATCTTCCTAATATAATACCACTAGAGACCAAAATATTTTAATATACTGAACTAGTCTTCATCATCACCTATGTGCTCATCACCCATGTGTTCATCACCCATATCATCATCAACAAGATTTGCTGAACTACCATAGGGAGTATTAGACCCACCATCAGATGTAGGAGCTCCTAGAATAAAACTGGGAGGCCGAGGAGGAGGGGGATCTCCATTCTTCTCGGCACAAGCTTCCATATACTGATACAATGACTGAATGTAAGCATTTCTTTCGGAATCCATCTTTGATTTTTCAGCCAATTTCTCCGCATTTTCATCTAGAGCTTCTTTCAGCCTTTTCACCTCTTGAGTAGACCGTTGGAACGCTACTTGTTCGGAAAAATCCATTGAAGACACATGACCAGACCTTTTACTCCATTTTTCACCGGGCCTTCCAACAAGCCTACCCTTTTGTACACCTCCAACAACCTCTTCATATATCCTCAAGTCAGGATCCTGAATCCCATTCACAGGTATAGTAGGCTCTAACCCATTTGCTTCACGCAATTTATTTGCATAAGTTTCCTGAAAAATAAAAAAATAATTGAATTACCAAAATATAGATTATAATGCAAAAGAGAGAATTAGCAGACCATAAAAATTTGGCATTTAAAAACTACCAAGCAGACACATATGTTCTCATTCTGTATGATACAAATATTGGATTCACATATTCAATCCTGGATAGGCTAATAAAATACAATATGGAAACATCTCATGCAGAAGATCATGCTAGGGACCCAGGATACCTTAGGAATCAATTAAAGCATCAGGCAGGGAAAGAAAAAAACAGAAAAGAAGAGACTGAGTTCAGAAGAAAAAAAAGTAGTTGTTAGCATATCAAAAGGCCATTTCATCAATACAATATAGATCTTACATTATGTTTAAAGTTAACTGAGAAAGACAATTAATTTTTTATGTTTCCCATATCTTTTTCACAGATGTTGTATTTCTTCATCTTTTCTTTTTTTTTTCTTTGCTTGTGCCACTGATATATCAAGAGGAAGTGCTAGTACCAGTGCTTGTTCGAAGCTTGAGGTATATGGTAATAATAATTTAAGTGATAAAATTGATAGAATTGTTTCAGAAACTTCAGTTTGCTCTAAAACTTTCTGATTGTGGTTCTTTTATTGAGTTGAGTAACGGAGCAGCTTTTGGTGCTAACATTAGCTCAGATCACAGTAAGTGTCAAGGTCATGGTGAGGGAAGAGGCAATGCAAAGGCAGATCGATATTTGTTGAAGTACCGCAGAATTGACAAAGATGTTTCAAAACCTTCAGCTTTCTACAAGTTTTCTGATTCTGGTTCTAGTGCAGATTTGGTTAGTTCGAATGTAGGTGCTGTGACTGATACGAGAGCTTATCTAAATTGCAATGAGTGGCAAGGCAATGAAGATGGAATATTTGATGAGAAGCATGATCGATATTCGTTCAAGTATACAAGAAATTGTATAAATAGCAATGATAACCCAGTAAATGGGGAAGGGAATGCAACTGAGAGGCATGATAATTGTTGGTTGAAGTATACAAGAATGTCTCTAAATGGCAATGTCTGCCAAGGAAATGGAGAAGGGAGTTGCAATGAGTATCCTGATCGCTATTTGTTGAAGTAATCAAGAACTCGTCTAAATGGCAATGAATGCCAAGGAAATGAAGAGGAAGATGCAGTGCGAAGTCTGATCGCTACTCGTTGAAGTATACAAGAAATTGTCTTAAGGGAACTGAATGTAAAGGGAATGGAGAAAGATACACAACGAAGCCAGATCACTATTTTTTTAAGTATAGTAGGACTTGTCTAAATGGCAATCAATGCCAAGGGAATGAGACCCTGATCGCTATTTATTGAAGTATGAGAAGAGGTCTATAAACTCAAGACCGGTTTCGAGTTGTTAAAGAAATGGTCCAACTCCTGGTCCTTTAAATTGTTCAGAGCTGTCCAGGGACATTATCTGATGGTCCCATTCAGGCTTGGACACAATGGATACTAAGAGCACCAACGTGGCACAGCCAGTTAGTACTGAAGCAGCAAATGAATCTGCAACTAGCAATGAGGCAAAACCAGGTAATGCTACAGTGCCAAATGAAACACCAGCAAATTCTGCAGCCCCAGATGAAGCAAACACGACGCAGAAGGAAACTAACAGCCACCAAGAATCAGAAAGATAGGATGAGCTGAAAAGTGCAACATTTATTTTGGGATATACCAAAAACAAAAGTGGACACTGTTGGGCTATGGCTACTTCCCTCTCCCCTTTTCCCTATTTAATGTATCTTTGTAGGAATAGGCAAGTTAGGCTTTAGGAACTTTCTTAAATCTTTGTTTTTGTACATTGTATAATCAATCCCGTGTTACAATATCAACATGGTTTGACAAGCCAAATAATACAAAATTACCGTGATTCATAATCTTTACTATACAGAAAACCAAGTGCAAAATAGGGACATATTGGAACACTGGGGACACCAAAACGGGGAAAACAAATGCCTAGAGACGGGACTTATAGATACATAACATGGGTACAAAGGGGTGTTTTTGCCCTAAAAACCACATCAGGGAAGAGACATATAAGCAATATGCAATACCAAAATCTTCATAAGCGTGTAGAAAGCCAGATCAAATACAAACTAAAGCCCCTAAATGAAGAAATGAAGACTAAAGGGGAGTGACATGTGATCTACCTCCCCTCCCCTCTAAATGTCAGGCTTTAACTAAAGTCTGCCCCAAACCATGGCAGGCTTTTAATTTAACTTTCACAGGCAAGTGATAGGGGGACTAATTTACAGGGACTACAAATTTAATAAGCACATTAAAAACTAATCGAAAATTTCTCCGCATCTTCATTTACAAATTTCTTCTCCGTACCACCTCCACGCTTGGTCAAGTGAGTCTCATTAAATAATTCCCATTGGGTTGGTCGACGACCCAAAGCTTTGAACTACAAATTTCAGTTTTATAAGAAATTTTATGAGTGACAAATATATTAATTACAATTTTAAAAGAACTTTAGAACATATATCATACCAATGTCAGATATCGTTCCTCGAATGTTTTGTTGCCTGATGCATGAGGTATCCCTATTCTTGAGGACCTATTCCTTTTACGTAACTCACTAGCTTTCTGAAAGTCTTCACTCAACCAATAGTCACATAGTTGCTGCCATACCGGAAGTGTTGTCCACTTGGGTTGATGATTTCTAGCAACTTCAATTGATCCATGATCTTTCTCAGCAGTTAACTTCCATCTGTGTAGGTACTTTGGATAATTTTTAGCAGCTATTTGTTCCCAAATAACTCGATCCCTTGCCTCCTCTTCAGGTGATTCAAACCTAAAATATCTCTGATAAACAAAACAAAAAGTTTATGTAAAATGATAACTTTGGAAAAATGCACAAACCAAAGGCAAAAAATAGAAAATTCTTGGAATTGTAAAGGCATTACCAGATATTCTCCCCAAAGAAGATCCAACTGACCCTTCCACATGCTCCATTTATTTCTACAACGGGAGAAGTGATTTCTTAAAAGTGGGCCAATCTTTGTACGAGCTTGAATGGGCGACAACCTAAATATGGTGAATTGATTAATAATATTGATATAATATAAAACGACATGAACCATGAGACATAGAAAGATGCTGTCAGAGCAGAAGGATTAAATTACATAAATTTGTAGAACTAATTAATATCTTACGTTCGTGTAAGAACAACGACTAGTATCTTCGGTTCTCCTGATGTTGGTGCATCTACCCCCCTTGTTATACCCCTTTTCCGCCGAGTATTTGAACCAAGGGGTTGTGATTCAGATGGGTCAACCGTATCCTCAGTCACATTATCTATAGAAGGGATTAACTTTGAATTAACTAGAGCAGGCTCCCTAGTGTTATCCATTGTTCTTGGTTGACTATTCCTTGAGTTTGAATCCCTACCAGAGCTTGGACTTGTTCCATTTATACCTCTTCCTGTTCCTGGAATCGGAAACAAAAAAATGGTAATCGCCCTTGAAAGTATTCACTGATTTTGTTTAAAACAGTAAATTTGTTTACATATAAAAGCAATGAATAATCATCAAACTGAAAAAATGACTTAATACGAGTCAAACTGAAGATTGAGCTATTGTGCACATGAATTACATCCAGCAATTGCAACTCATTACACATTGATAAATGTTTGACAAAAGTATTATCATCAAAGGAAACTATCTTTTCGTTCTCCTTTCTATTTTTGGTAAATCACTCAACAACCTTGCAAATTATTATAGTGAGACATGTCTTGAGTAGTCAAATGCTTATCATCTGAGCGAGGATAATACAAGCAATAGCATTTAACGGAGGTGTTGAGAGGGATAAACTGCATTTTAAACATCATGTGTTAGTTCTTTGGTGGATAAAGGGATTATGTGAAGTAAAACTTTAAATGAGACCAATGAAAACAATTAGCATCTGTCCCAAAATGAACGAGTAAAAAATTTTAAATGTGTTCTTGATCAAGAGTAAACCTGAAAATTTTTTGGTCATGTTGGGACGGAGGGAATAATAAACAAGGATACTAAGGTCATGAATTACTTCCAAATATTTACCCTTTTAACTTGGGACTCTTCAAGAGCAATTAATAATGATATTTTTAGAAAATTTTCTGATCTGGGAAAGAGCCAACAATCAGAAGTACCATCTTGGTCAGGCAGAAGTAGGTGCAGGAACCAGATGTCAACATGAGCTGGGCATCACGACTGAGTAAAAAAAGTACTTCTGGCCAGTAGATACAGGATAAATAGTATAGCATAAAACCAATAGGACATTCCTCTAATTTGGTGTAATACCATATCGTTATTACAATATTATGTGTTGTTTAATACATTCAGAATTGTTTACTAGGTCAAAAGAAAATGTGGAAAGAAATGAAGAAAACAATAAAGCCATTCAGCATCCTCTGACACGAAAAAGTGGAAAAAGGAAAAAGAATAATGTGGGAGATATGTAACCCACACGTGCATTCTGCACAATCAAAGAAAGGCTGTGTTTGAGAAATTTGCTGAAATTCCCGCTAAAATAAAGGGTGAAGGTCTATGTGAAATTCCCCTGCCCATGCTTAGTAATACGCACTTAGTCCTAGAAATTGACTTAGAAACAGAGCAGTGCGCACAGAGCACCAAAATTGAGTGAAATGGTTAATTAACAGTTTGACTTCTTTAAGATGACACGGCTCAGCAGATGGGAAAAATTAAAATGAATAACATATTTATAACACTACAAGAAAAACGGCAGTTACCGACGAAAAAATCTGTCACTAAATGCCAAAAATCCGTCACTAAATTAATTTAGTGACGGATTTCAGACGTAAAAAATCCGATGTTAAAATGTGCGTCACTAAATTTTTCGACGGATTACTGACGGTTCTCAATTAGATTTAGTGACGGAAATTTCCGTCACTAACGTTTTAAAATTCGTCGGTAATTTGGTGAAATAAACGACCAATTTAAAGCATTATGCCGACGGATTAGTGACGGAAAATTCCATCGCTATTTAAACGGTCGTTTTATTTTTTGGACCATTTTCGTGACGGATTATTCCGTCGTTATTTGAATGGTAATTTTATTTTTTTGGGCCATTTTAGTGACGGATTATTGACGGATCATTTCGTTGCTATTATTTATGATGCTGTAATTATTATTTTTATTATTAATATTACTGACGAAATATTCCATCGCTATTTTTTATGCTGTAATAGTAATTTTTATTATTTAATATTTCTGACGAATTATTCCGTCACTAAAATATACGAATATTTTTATCATTTTTTCCGATTCGGAACGGGGATACCTGCTTCATATATCGATGCATTATTAGTTCCAAAACGTCGTCACACTAAAATAATATAAAACAACCAAAAATATTTAATATTTCAAATTAAACATACTAGCCAATCATGTTATAACATTCGTTCAACATAAAACATAATACTAAATGTTTTGAAGTATCAATAACTAAAAACAACTAAAAGACTAAAGAGGGTGATCCCGAGTTGTGCTATTGACACGCTCTAGCACTTGATTTAGTTTTTGCTGAAAATCATTTTGCATTTTCGCTAGCTTTTCCTCCGTAAGTTTCTTCTCATCTTCTAATTTTTGCTCCAATTGCTTCCTTTGTTCTTTCTCTTCCATCAACTCATTTTTCACATTCATCATTTCTGTCTCATACACAGCTTGCTCGACACCCGTTCCTGGTATAAAAGAGGTTGTACTCTGACTGTCCCTAGCATAGGAGGAGCTCATAGAACCAATACCAAAAACACGTTGCTTTTTAACACCCCCTACAAGCTTCAAATAAACTTCATCTTTTTCTTCGGTAGTTAAATCTCCATCTTTTTCAACTGATGCCTCATTAATTAAGCGTTCATACTCCATCTTCCGAATATAATATATCTTATTATAAGCAATAATCACAAAAAATAAACAAATTAATACACTTATAATATACTTACACAAATATTCTTAGAATGGTCATCCGAGTATGTGCCATCTTTACGCATATGCATTTGTTTCTGAAGCTCAAATAAAGTAGGCTTGACACCTTCCTTTCTTTTTTGCTGCATTACAAACAAGAATATTATGGAGATAGAAAAGAAGTCAACAAACATTTCAATATATTCTTCTATAGTCAAGTCAAAGGATTGCATGTATGGGAAACTGAATAAAAAAGGAACCAAGTAATTCAACAAACAAACGAGAATATTTAGAACAGTAGATTCAAAACGGTTGGTCCTAGCATATGTGCAGCAGAACACCTGATCCACTTACCCCTGAAGAAGCGCATATCATATCTTCTTTAAGCCTCAGCTTTAAGTGCTTTACTCCCTCCGTTCTACCTCAAAAAGTCCAGAATTGAGAAGTCCAATAGTTGCAAGACATAGTACTGGACTTGTAATAGGTTCCAAGTACAAAAAAGTTCAAGTGTGTGCAAGATGCTTATATAACATGAGGTAGAGTTCAAATGGTATTGAGAATGAGGGCATAATTTTCAGAAGTGAGCTCTTTAAAAGGAACACCCCAAAAAAGGGATAGTGGACTATTTGCATGGAACAGGGGGAGCATATGCCAGCCCCAAAGGTTTTTAATGTGACTTCCCAATATTAAATTCCTTCACCTGGTAGAGACCCGAAACATCACATGCTTTCCCTGTTTATACCTAAAAAAAAAAAAACTAAAGGCTGGCTTTGGATACTTTTCTTCAGCAAAAGGGTCTCAATGAATTTGCCAGGTTCCCCATGAAAATTGTACTTCACGGAGCATGTGATTCACAGAAGTGTATATTTTCTTGCGCATGACAAAACCCATGTAGGAAAGTATCCAAAGGCTGGCTTGTAGACAAATAACCACATCTTTAGAAGCATTACCAAACACAATATCCATTCTACTTGAGCCATCTAAAATTCTTCTATGTTTTATCTTTTCTCTTTACATTTTGAATCAGATCATGGACGAACACCAGTTTTATAGGATGACTGAAATTGCAAACCAAGTTCACTTATCAATTTCAGTTTTCCACAGTGTCATTTATCAAGTAAACCAGCATACTCCGTAAAAAATATAAATGCGAAAATCTTAACAGATAAATAACCATCAAGATAAAATGGCAAGGCTATACTCAACCATCTATTCAAATGACAGAAAGTACACCATGTAGCAAAATGTAATGCACGTCACAGTGCAGAAATTATTGCTTCATGTACAAATTCAAACAAATACTCATCAATAAATTAGGAGAGAAAAATCCCATACTCAACTCAAGTTAGCCTTGTTTCCCAAATTATGCGGGTTGGATAATAACTCACTGTAGTATGCTACTCATCAGTCTAGTGGCAAACATGCATATTTGTCATCATCTCGATATTAAATGAGTCATTTTGGGTGGGACGGAGGGAGTATGTAATTAGATATAATGTACGTACCAGAAGTGTTGAAATGACACACATTTGAAGTTGCGTGGATGACTTTGCACAACATTTGCTTGATCCATTGCATTTTAACTCATCACCAGAACAAGCACTTTCCTCTGTCCCTCGTTTCTTCTAATAGTCATGAGCTTTGCAAAAGTCCAAGAAGCAACGGCAACCATAAGCGAGCAAAATGCCCATCAAGCAAGTGAATTAAAAGCTTTTGATGACACAAAAACTGGTGTCAAAGGCCTTGTAGATGCTAGAATCACCTATGTCCCTCCTATATTCATTCAATTTCAACCACCAGAACAGAACTCAGGCGATACATCCGTTAACACGCAAACCCAGTTCACTATTCCGGTCATAGACTTTGATTTGCTTCACAAAGACTCGATTCATCGTCAGGTAATTGTCGAGAAAGTACGTGAAGCGTCAGAGTCAGTGGGGACGACGGTGATGGCAGTGAAGGGGAGAGGGGGCAACGGTGATGGCAGTGAAGGGGAGAGGGAGCGACGGTGATTGCAGTAAAGGGGAGAGGGGGCGGCGGTGATGCAGTAAAGGAGAGAGAATGAAGGAGGCGGCTGGAAGGGGAGGAAAAGTGAAGGGGAGAGAATGAGGGAGGCGCTGGAAGGGGGAGGAAAATAATGTGGAAGGGTTTAGTTACAATGATTTTGGATCATTGGATGTATGTAATTAATGGTCCAGATTAATCTAAAAGTCAATCCTTGTGATATTAGAAAGCCAATCAAATGAGTGTATTTGTGTTTTTGCTGGATGAATTTGGTTCATTGAATTCATTTATATTTGATATATTTAATGGTGAAGATGTTGCTTGGGGTAATGATCCATGTGAATATATGTGTTCTAATGATTTATTGCCACTTCTTATGTTTATTTTTTTATCACAAAAAACTTTTAATGATCATAATAATTAGTAAAAATAATTATTAATATACCTAATAATTTAATAATATACAATAAATAAAAATTATGATAATAATATCGAAAAAAATACGTAAAACAACAAAATAAATTAAATTTCTAAGAAATATTAATATACCTAAGCCTTGAATTCCACTCTAAATTCTAAAACAATAATGCCTAAAAATATAATTTATTGATAATAATAATTTAATAATTTAAACTTCTAAAAAAATATTAATATACCAAAGTAATAATTGATAGTAATAAATTATAAAAAAAATACTTATTAACAATAATAATAATTTAAAAATCAATCCATGTGAAATTAGGGGAGCCAATCAAAGGAAGTGTATTTGTGTTTTTGTTGGATCAATTTGAACCATTGAATTCATTTATATTTGTATTTAATGGTGAAGATGTTGCTTGGGGGTAGTGATCCATGTGTATATATATGCTATAATGATTTATTGCCACCTGTATTTATTTGTTTATCACAAAAAACTTTTAATGATCATAACAATTAATAAAAATAATTATTAATATAAAAATGATTTAAAATATAAATAATAGTATCTAATAATAATAATTAAATAATAAATAACAATATATCATAATAATAATATACATGTTTTCTTGATGATTATAATAATTATTTAAAATAATAAACAACAATAATAATAATTTGTCTTTCAAAAAAATTATAAATATAAAATAATATTTTATCATAATAATAATAATTAAATAAAAAATAATATTTAATAATAATAATAGTAATAATCATATCCTAACACACAAATTTATATACCTAAATCCTAAATCATATACCCACATACCCTAAACCTCATATACCCTCATACCCTAAACCCTAAACCTCGCATATACCCTAAACCCTAAATCTCATATACCCTAAACCCTATACTCTATACCCTATACCCAAAACCCTAAACCCTATACCCTATACCCTATATAGAGTATAGGGTATAGGGTATACCCTATAGGGTATATGGTATAGGGTATATCCTATAGGGTATAGAGTATAGGGTATAGGGTATACCCTATAGGGTATAGGGTATACCCTCCTATAACCTATATCCTATAGGGTATACCCTATACCCTATAGGGTATACCCTATAGAGTATAGGGTATAGGGTATACCCTATAGGGTATAGGGTATAGAGTATAGGGTATAGGGTATACCCTATAGGGTATACCCTATACCCTATAGGGTATACCCTATATCCTATACCGTATAGGGTATAGGGTATACCCTATACCCTATACTCTATACCCTATACCTTATACCCTATATCATATACCATATATCCTATATCATATACCATATATCCTATATCCTATACCATATATCCTATACCCTATACCCTATGCACTATACACTATGCACTATACACTATATTCTATACCCTATACACTATATACTATATCCTAAATGTATAGTTTTTTTATTTTTTTATGAATATAAATAACTATTTTGGACCTTTTTTAATATTGAAGTTTTTTTTCAAAAAGTTATATAAAAAAGTTAGAAAAAAAAAAATTTGAAAGTATAATAAAGAAATCAGGGATGGGTAAAATTTTTTAATTTTTATTTGTAAATGTATATTTTTTTTATTTTTTATGAATATAAATAAATATTTTGGACATTTTTAGTATTGAAGTTTTTTTTTCAAAAAGTTATATAAAAAAAGGTTAGAAAATTAATAAACGAATGAAAGTATAATAAAGAAATCAGGGACGGGTAAAATTTTTTAATTTTTATTTATAAATGTATAGTTTTTTTTATTTTTTATGGCAATCATGTGTCCTAAGCCCGGATATCTTGCCCTCTTTTGGGTTAACGCATCGAGAAATGTTTCCAGCAAACCCGTTCGGAACTTTTAGCAACTGTAACCACTCATACACTTGCTTAGTATGTTCATTTGTCAAAGTGTACTTGGCTTTTGGAAGTATCGGAGTTTTATTGTGCCTCTCTATTGGATGTAATGCAGCTCTTATACCAAGAATTTTCAAATCTTTGCGGGATTTTAAATTATCTTTGGTTCTCCCTTTCACATTCATTACAGTATAAAAAACATTATCAAAAACGTTCTTCTCAATATGCATCAAGTATAAGTTATGTCGAATCAAAAGCTTGCTCCAATATGGCAACCGGAAGAAAATACTTTTTTTAGTCCAATTATGCTCAACCCCAAACCCAAGAGTTTTTTCATCACTATTCTTCCCTTTCCCCAAAGTGATCGAATCAAATTTACTCACGTAAGCCAAAATTTCATCGCCACTTTGCCTTTGAGGAACATCTTTCGCTCTGTCTTATTGTTAAACTTTTGTTTATCTAGTCGCCATCTATGTTTAGCACTTAACCATCGACGATGACACCCAAAGTAGCATGGCTTTCTACCTTCTGTAAGGTTAAAAGCTACAGTGGTGTCTAGACAACAAGGGCATGAATTCTTCCCGTGTGTACTCCACCCAGATAACATACCATATGCAGGGAAGTCACTAACAGTCCACATCAGAGCAGCCCTCAAAGTAATGTTTTGTTTTAGTGAAATGTCATAACTTTCAACCCCAACATCCCATAATGTTTTTAACTCATCTATTAATGGCTCTAAATAGACATCAAGTTCCCTGCCAGGGCCCTTAGGTCCTGGAATGACCAAAGGCATAAACATGTATTCTGGCTTCATACACATCCACGGTGGGAGATTATAGGGAACAATGAATATGGGCCATGTGGAGTGTGGCTTACTTGAGTGCCCAAATGGATTAAACCCATCCGTAGCCAAACCAAGTCTAATATTTCGAGCATCTGCAGCAAAGGAAGGATACTTTTGATCAAAATCCTTCCATGCCTCACCATCTGCTGGATGCCTAAGCTCACCCTCAACATTCATACGCTTTACACCATGCTACCTCATATGTGTTGCTGTCTTTGATGACAAGTAAAGTCTTTAAAGCCTAGGAATAAGTGGGAAATAACGTAAGACCTTTCTTGGAATAGGCTTACATTTTTCCTTTATGGTTATATCAAATATTTTGTACCTAGACTCACCACACACAGGACATTCTTTCAAGTCTTTATTATTTTTCCAAAACAAGATACAGTCATTCTCGCATGCATGTATTTTCTCACAAGGAAGACCGAGACCCTTCATCATTGCCTTACACTTATAATAAGAATCAGGCAACTTGTTGTCATCCGGCAGCATTCGTTTTATAAACAAAAGTATTTGGTCAACACCTTTATTGGGTATGCCATACTCTGACTTAAAGTGTAAAATCTGACTTATAGCACTCAACGTGGTATCAGACTTGCAACCCTTCCACAATGGTTCATTTGCAGACTCAAACAAGTCATAGAACATTTTTGATTTAGCATTAGGATGTTCATTAGATGGCTCATAATTAGGACCCACAGCTTCCGTTAACATTTCATTAACCCAATTGTCATAATTCCCCTCATCTTCAATATCAATATCCATCTCAATGTTAGATTCCCCGTGTATACTCAATATTTTATAATCAGCAACAAACCCATTTAAAAGTAGACACATACGTACACATTCTCGTGTTTTGTAGCAACTAAAATCACATTTAGATGATGGACATCGGATCATGCCATCCTCTACACACTCGTGGTGGGAAAATGCAAAGTCAAGAAACTCTTCAACCCCCTTAATAAATATAGCACGTTTGGACTTATCATTCACATTTACATACATCCAATCTCGTTGAGACATTATTCCTGAAAAATGAAGTTTAAGAACACAAAAAATGTGTATCATAATGACAGCAACACAACAAGTATTGAGTTGTAAAAGAGCCAAACAGATAATTAGTTATGCAAAGTAATATTAAAAATGTGAAACTTTGCTTCTCCCATGTTCTCAAAGGAAGCCTAGTGGTGAAATGAAGCACCAGACGCCAAATCCTCAATCCAATTCATTAATCTATTAATTACTCCTTCTACCCCAAGACAATAGTCCTTTCCTTTTTATTTTGTTAAAGACATGTATAAAAGCAGTTCTTCATTTATTCAAGTTCAATACTTGATACTTGTCCACTTTGTCATTTATATCCCTTAGTTTGGTGTAGAACTTCTAAACTGTGCTTCAATGATGTCAGAAAGTTGTTGTTAGAAACTTTGGCAGTTCCGCATAAAGGGGATTTTCTTAATAAGGGTCATGCACATATGTTTATGTAATTAGAAGCTTAATTAACTTGCTCATCATTTGATGAAGAAAGTTGCTTGTCCAATGAAGAAAGTATTGTTTATTGTACTCACATTCTGTAGAACACAAGATTTATTATTGCTCAATTTCTAGTACTTGTTCCAGATTAAGAATATAAATTGTACTGCACCGAAGAGCTTATATGAAACTTTCTTGCTGATGTGTTATGTTGGATGTAAGTACCAGACAAATTTTCATGAAAGAGGAGGGTGTAGGGGAGGGGGAAGGAGAGTAATCATTTCATTGATTACCTTCCACTTTCAGATAACTACCGGATCAAAGTCAGCTAGGTCAATATTATAGAAATTACTAACAGAATTCAAGGATGATTAGGGTAAAGTATTATGAACATTTTCATTTAACTATTACTAGATGCACAGATTTATACTCCCTCCATCTTTCAGATAACTACCCGTACAATAGTCTCATTTCTAAAATTGACTATAATTTTAGTGCAACATCAAGAAGGTACAGACATGTAAAGCTCCATTCCTAAGAAAAAATAAAATTGACTTGTCGAATGAGACTATATAAGTGACAAAATAAACAAAACACCCCACACCCAAAAGCTAATCCCTCTTTCTTTTTTTAGATTGATCCAAAAAAAATGTTGAAAAAAATAGATTCATTTCTAAATAGATTCAAAAATTGAATTTGCAGAACCTACATCTTATCAAACTCAAACAAGAAAGTTATAAAAGCAATACTCGTATCAAATTAAATAGCGAAATTAGGTCAAATTAAATAGAAACATAAGGAGAGAGAGAGAGAGAGAGAGAGAGAGAGAGAGAGACGATTACAGAGATGAAAGGATGACAATGTAATCACATAGCCATCCTTGTTCTCAACCAATTCGCCGTCTGAATCTTCCCACCTCTCCCTTGGATCTCTCTGAGAGAGAGAGCGAGAGAGAGAGCAAGAGAGAGAGAGAGAGAGAGAGAGAGAGAGAGAGAGAGAGAGAGAGAGTCACCTGATGCCGGAGGAAGAAACGGCGGAGGAGGAATAGGCGTCGCCGCTGGAGGAGGAATCGCCGTCGCCGCTGTTGGAGAGGGAAGAAGAAGAGGAAACCGGGTGAATGAGAGAGAAAAGGAAAATAAAGGGTTTTTAAGGTAGTCGTGGAATTGTGAATGATAATTAAAAAAGAAAAAGGATTGTTAATTGTGTAATTGAATTTTATTTTTTATTTTTTTATATATAACGTGATTGCAAAGTCAGTCACCTTTAAAAATAATAAAAAATCCAATTTTTAAATTGTTTAATTTAATATTTTTATAAAACGTGATTTCTAAAGCCATCAACTTTGATAAAAATACAATAGTATTAGAATTTCAAATTCCCGCGTCCGGATTAAATTGTTGGCGCTAAAGGAAAAACTTATATGTGATGGTATTCGTGACTGCTTAGCCATCACGCTAGCCTACTGTGACTGCACAAAATGCAGTCACAAAGGCCGTCTCCTTATATACTCAAACACGACTGCTTTTTTTGCCATCACCAAAAGCAATCGCGAAAGACCAGTTTTCTTGTAGTGACTTGAACTTCAAGTATCTTGCAAAGATTGGAAAGGAAAACCTCGTTCGTGATTTACCCAAAGTGGCTGACCACCATCCAGAGAAATGCAGTGCATGTCAACTTGGTAAACAAACCGTGTCGTCTTTCACCAGCAAGACCGCGCCCTCAACTGCAAGATATTTACAACTGCTCCACATTGATTTGTTTGGACCCATCACAACTACCAGCATTGGAGGAAATAGATATACTTTAGTGGTGGTGGATGATTATTCAAGATATACGTGGGTTGAAATGATGATCACAAAAGATGATTGCTATGAAATTCTAACCTCACTCTTTAGACGGCTCCAAACCCAAAGAGAAGACGACATCTTTAGTGTAAGGTCCTACAATGGAACAGAATTCAAAAAAATGGTGTTGCTCAGTATTGTGATGACCATGAAATTGATCACAATTTTTCTACTGCTGGTGTTCCACAACAAAATGGGGTTGTGGAAAGAAAAAACAGAACGTTGATTGAGGCTTGAAAGACAATGATATCTGAAGCTGAGCTTCCTTAGTACTTTTAGGCTGAAGCAGTCAACACAGCATGCTTCACTCAAAACCGCTCCCTCATCAACAAAACCTACAACAAAACTCCATATGAAATTTGGAGAGGAAGAACCCCCAACATTGCTTTCTTCAAAATCTTTGGCTGCAAATGCTTTATTGTCTAGAATGGAAGAGAAAACAGAGGTAAATTTGGAGCTAAGACTGTTGAAGGTATTTTTGTTGGGTATGCTAAACATTCCAAAGCTTTTTGTGTTTTCAATAAATCTAGTTTAAAGATAGTAGAATCTGTCCATGTCACTTTTGATGAACATTCTCTCCTTGAGCCACATTTGGCTCCAAATGTTGCTGATGATTTTGTTGAGACTAATGAAACAGGAATCTTCCAAAACCGCACATGAACCTCAAGAACCACAAAATCCATCAACTCATGGAAATCCAACAACCTCAACTGAATTTCCTTCAAATAATTTTGAAACCGCACCTGAAGTTCCTACTCCAGATGCAACCTCAAGGGAATATTTTGATGAGAACTCACCCATTCAACAAGTTGAACCTCTTCGTCAACTTACATTCAATGACTTCACTGAAGGATCTAACGATGTTCCAATTGAAGATCTTTAGCAAACCTCAGTTAAACCAGATTTACCCCCCTGAGGTTCGTGAAGTCAGCAGTCACCCTCTCTCAAATGTGATTGGGGGTTTATTTTCCGGAGTTCAAACTAGGAGATCAAACTATGACGAGCATACTTCCTTGTTATCTCAAATTGAACCCAAGAAAGTTGATGAAGCACTCCAAGATTCCAGTTGGGTCGTTGCTATGCAAGAAGAACTCAACCAATTTGAAAGATGTAAGGTTTGGACATTAGTGCCTAAACCTCATGATTAAGGAATAATAGGAACAAAGCGGGTGTTTAGAAATAAGATGGATGAGAATGGAAGCATCACCAGAAACAAAGCAAGGTTGGTTGCACAAGGATATATGCAAGAAAAAGGAATCGACTACGACGAAACTTTTGCTCCAGTTGCAAGACTAGAAGCAATCAATATTTTCTTGGTCTATGCATCTTACAAACGTTTCAAGCTATATCAAATGGATGTTAAGAGTGCTTTCCTCAACGATGAACTTCAAGAAACCGTGTACATTGCTCAACCTCTTGGATTTGAAGACTCAAAATTTCCAAATCATGTCTACAAACTCCAAAAGGCTTTTATGGACTCAAACAAACTCCAAGGGCATGGTATGAGACTCTATCCCAATTTCTACTAGAAAAAGGCTTCAAAAGCGGTAAAATCGATACAACTCTATTCATTGCTAAATATAATAATCATTCATTACTTGTTCAAATTTATGTTGATGATATTATTTTTGGGTCTACTAATGAATTATTACGTAAGCGTTTTGAAAAACTAATAAAAAGAAAGTTTGAGATAAGCATGATGGGAGAATTGATGTTCTTCCTCGGGCTTCAAATCAAACAATGTGAAGAAGGAATCTTCCTTAGCCAAGCCAAATACAAAAAGGAGTAAATCAAGAAGTTTGGACAGGAAAATGCAAAAGCATACGATACTTCCATGGCTACCGGCAATAAGATAGACAAATATCTAAAAGGTAAAATGGTTGATCAAACCTTATATCGAGGTATGATTGGCTCATTACTTTATTTAACTGCTAGTAGGCTAGATATTATGTTTAGTGTTTATGTTTGTGCACGTTATCAAGCTGATCCTAGAGAAGCAAATTTACGTGCAGTCAATCGTATAATCCGCTATCTCTCTGGAACTACTAATCTTGGACTTTGGTATTCCAAAGATTCAAATTTCGATCTTGTAGGATATTCAGATGTAGATTATGCTGCTTGCACAATTGACAGAAAAAGCACTAGTGGGACTTGTCACTTCCTCGGAAATAGACTAGCTGCTTGGGCCAGCAAGAAGCAAGCTTCAGTTTCAGTATCAACTACAGAGGCTAAATATATTGCTGCTGGAAGTTGCTGCTACCAAATTCTTTGGATGAAGCAATAGTTGGTGGACTATGAAATTAATGAAGGAAACTGCCCAATCATGTGTGATAACATATCAACAATTTCAGTCTCCAACAATTCTTTCATGCACTCAAAGACCAAGAACATAGACATCAAGTATCACTTCCTCAAAGACCATGTGGAAAAGGGGAACATCCATTTAGAGTATGTGGGGACAGATAATCAGATTGCTGACATCCTAACCAAAGCTCTTGACTCCAAGAGGTTTTCATTCCTCAGAGGAGAAAAGGGTAAGCTTGAACTTAAATAAGTCCATAATTTTTATTACAAATTTGTATGTTGAGTATGTGGTTTTTAGGTTAAAAATTATGTTGGGGTTTCAAACCTCACCCCTGTTGAAACTGCGTGACCAAAACTCCATGTAGTCAAGACCGCATGCAACTTCAGACCGCGTGCAATGTCAAGACCGCATGATTCTAAACCGCATTTCAACACTTAGATAATTTTCACAGATTTTCATTTCTTAGCTTTGAAGAATCTCCCAAGAGGTTTGATATTTCCTTATTAAAAAATATTATTATCTTTTTGTCAAACCGCATGAATGCCACGTGGACCCAGGTAAGTTTTCTATATTTATTATTTGGTCCTTATTTTTGGCATAAGGGTATTTTTTCAAATATTTTTCCACATTTATTTAAAATTTAAATGCATTTAATGCAAAAAAACATTTGCATTAAAACCTTTCATGTCAGCCGTCATAGGAGAGTGTACAGAAGTTGAAAGGTGGCTACAGAGGTGGAGTGTGCTGGTGGTACACTTAGTGGGAAGTGAAACCATCATCAGTTATTTGCACTCCACCCGATAACTACCTATATATACCCATTTTTGTGCAACTGCTTACTCTTTACACTACCCTCTCTGTCATTTGTACTTTCGTTGTCAGTTTTTCTCAACCACTTTCTCTCTCTATATTTCTTACTCTAAAACCTTCATTTTCAAAATTCTAAAAACCTTTAATGGCTGCCAAAAGAACTAGAGAATCTGCAGTTCCTAGAGCCCCTAAGAAACCCTTCAACGATATGGTATGATTTCTAACCTAAATCTTTGAATTTCTGCAAAATCTACCATGAATAAATTGTTTAAACCCTTCGTATTCTTCTAACTGATTTTTCTTGATTAATGCTTCATTTCTTGCTCATTTTAAATGATTCTTGTTAGGTTTTGCTTGAAATATTGTTAGGATTCAGATTATGCAAATTATTTTATGATCAATACATGTTTGGTTATTAATTTTGAGAAATTCAGTAAAGGGCTTTCGAAACCCATTTCTGTGTTCTTCAATTTTCTTGATGATTCTGGTAAAAAGTTGTTATTTTGTTGTTATATTATTGTTCTACAACTGATTAGGATCATTTTGATATGCTTTTTCTTGATTTTGGTGAACTTTCATGATATCTCTGTTCTTAGTGTTCTTACTGTTCTTCGTGTTCTTCATTTGTTCATAACCTGTTCATGTAATTTTTCAAAAATAACATATATGTTGGATAGTTTGATTTCAAACTTCTGTTCCTCCATACTTAGAAAAATTTGTGAAAAATTTGCATTAAATTTGCCTTAGAAACTCATCTCTTCAAACCGCATGCTTCCTTGAAACTGCATAGGCTAAACCGCATGTTGAACTTTCATGTTTGAAACTGCTCGTTCTTTTTAGAAGTTAAAACCGCATGTAGAAAATCGCTTTTCTATCTGTTGAAACCGCATGATATTTTTCTTCAAAAACCGCATGCAGATTATTCCTGTGTTTTACTTAGTATATAGGCTGGAAACCATAACCTTCTCCTTCAACACATCATGGAAGTGTGAGATAAAATTGGTCTAACAATGCCACATATTAGTAAATATGCGATTAGGTTCTCATTTATTTCTTTGCCTTGTATTCACAGTTCACTTGGAGTTTGAGGTATTTCACTTCTCAAACTGCACCACTGCTAAACCGCATGGGTTTTTAAACCACACGTGAATTGTGATCTCTTAAAAAGGATCTAACTTAAAACTTTCATTTTGTAGGATCCTCATTTCTTCCTGCCAGGATGGGAGATAAATGAAGATGAATTGAAGCATGATGCTTTTGGCAGAGAGATGATAAGAAAAATGAAAGCATCAGGAATCCTACCCCTATTCTCCAAGAAGCAGTCATTTACAATTCCCTCTTTTGTGGATCAATTCTACACCAACGCTACTCTAGGAGTTCGTATTTTAGATGATGGAAGAAAAGTCTCTTGCCTAATCGCAAATGTGGAAGGATTGGATATCACAATTGACTATCTAGACATCAGGGGAACCTTTCAATTTCATGTTCCAAATGCTCCTGAGAGAGTTGATCAGGATGTACAGGATGCAACCGCGTCAACAACAGCAGGGATTCCAACTTTGGTAGGGAAGTATAAAGCTGTTCCCAGGAAGGATTTTGGTGAGCTGATGAGCGACTTGTGCTTCTTAGTAGGGAAGTCTATGTGTGGGAAGAATGGCAACCACAACAACTTTACAAGCCAGCAATGGATGTATTGCTCAGCCATCTTCAGTGAGATTCATCTGCATTGGCCAAAGATCCTCTTTAGAGAACTTTCTGCCCATATCTCTACCTGTCAATCCAAGGAGAAAGGAGTTGATCAACGATGGAGGCCCTTCTGCAGACTCCTGACCGCACTCCTTTTAAATTATCAACACTTGGAGGTCCTCAGAACATCAAACCCTGAATTGATGGTTTAATGGGGTTCTGAAGAAACTCTTGGTCTGAACGTATGCCACACATTCAGACTCAAGTTTGGTGATGATGACTACAAAAACCTCTGGAATGCTGACAAGCTCCCAACCAAGGAACATTATGTTTATATAAATCCTGAGACCGCCAATAAAGCTATTAGCAAAGCGGTCAAGAAGGCCAGAAAGCAGGCTGCAGCAGAACTGCCTCAGAAGAGAGCAAAGACCGCACCCATCCCTAAACCGCATCCTACAACTGGTGCTGGTCCAAGTCAGAAGCCAAAGAAGAAGGCCCTTTTTGATGAAGAAATTGTTGAAGAGGTTGAGAGGATGGGAGATGATGATGATGATGAAGAAGAAGATCCCAATATTCCCTCTTTGATTGCTAAAGCCAGAACTGCAAAGGAGGTTAGAGACAAGATTATGAATGATGAAGACCTCTAAAATTCCACAGGGCTGAAATGGAAAAGTTGGAGAAGAAAGCTACTGAGAGAAGAGCAGCAAAGGGAAAACAAACCGCTTCACCCCCTCAACCGCATCCAATATCTAAACTGCATTCTCCTCCCCAACCTCAACCAGCCCCTAAACCGCAACTTACCCAACCTCAATCCCCAATCCAACCTCACCATTCTTCACCATCCAAATCCCCTTCTCCCAAACTGCAACACTCCCCAAAACCACAGGGAGATGCACCAATTCAGGCGGAAAATCCTAAGAGGAGACTCAAGATGAGAGCAAAGAAATCCTCAAAGAAGGGTAAGTCAGTGGAACCCTCACCCTCACCTTCACTCTCATCCTCCTCCTCTGTATCCAGCCTGAAAATCCCCTCTGATTCTGATTCTTCTGACCATTCCAACTACCATACCCCCACACTCTCAAAGGCCTATCAACCATGGAAAGCCCAACCCTCAGGAGGCTCTGCCATTTTAACTTCCAATTGCAGGGAACCCACTCCTTCCCCTCCTCACTCAAACTGCGGTCTACCTTTACCTCCTCCTTCACCAAAACTGCATCACTCCAAATCTCACATCTCTGTTCAGTCTGCCACTCCTTCTAACTCACCCCACCTTAGACCAACATCCCTCCTATTACATAAACCGCTCCTCCAACTCTACCAACCTTAACCGCTCCCATCCTAACCGCGCCCCTAACCACTCCACCTCAAACACTTCCCATTCCACCTCCTTCCACCAAACCCCAAACCATTTTAGTCACACATATATTTCAAACCCTTCACACCCAACTACCTCAAACCGCACCTCCTACCCAAACCCCTCTCATACTCCAAACCAAACCTCCAACCTTTCCTCAATCACCTCCTCTTTTCTCAAATATTCCTTCCTCCTCAACTGCCCCTCCTTCTGATTACATCCAAATTATTTCCACTCTTCATTTGATCCAAGGAAAACTTCTTGTAAACTAAGGCCACATGATCAAGGTCACTGAATCAAACCGCATTCTTGCAGATTCAAACCGCTCCCTTTAAGCTACAGTTGATTCTCAAACCCCAAGAATTGGCAATTCTTAAATCGTAGTTGATTGAAGCCATTAAGGGGGAGAGAACTAATTCATCTTCAAATGATCAAACCGCAACCATTGTCCGAACCGCAGCTAGATTCTGACCTCAGATCTGTATTGGATTCTAAGCAAGCTAGCCTCCAGACTGAAACTGGCATTCTTAAAGAGGAGCTTCTAATGAAGATGAACTTGATGGCTGATAGCCTAACTGAAAAGTTAGCTAGCCTAACTGATGAAGTGAATGATAGGTTGGAAAACCTCAAATAAGGATTCAACAAAAAGCTTAGTATAAAACTTCAAGAACTGGATAACTCCTTGAGGGGGAGCATTGCTGATATAGAGCCAAACCTTCACCAATCCTTAACTGCACAAGCTAAAGCAATCCAAGAGTCTATCCATACCTTCTTCAACTCCTTAAACTCCTCCTTCCATACCCAGATTGACCAGCTGACTGAACAAACTCAAGGAAATAGCAGAGCAGTTGGCCCACTAAACCTTGCTCTTGCTACTCAATCAAATGTCCTGACAAGAATGGAGACCGCTCAAGATAGAACTACTGAAGAAGGTAGAAGAATGAGAAGGACTCTAAGAGCGGAAAATTCAGCATTCAACATCGTTGGACTGCATGTACCTGATATATTGTATTTTGCTTTCCTACCTTGTAATTTGTAAACTTCAAAGGTACTAATGAAAAATGCATCACTGGTTGAATTCAAACCTTGTTCATTCGAACTGCTTGTTTGTAGAACAATGAAACCGCATCGGTTTTAAACCTCATTCAAATACCCTTCAACTTAAAAATCATATTTTTTGAATTGAAGTTTAAACATTCAGTTTAAACCACATACTTAAACTAAAACTCATATTTTTATGTATGCACTGAATGCTTTTCTATACTTTCAACTTGTAAGTTATTTCTCTTTCAATAGTATAGAAATCTATTACTTAATCTTGTGTGTGCATTATCTTGGGACATGACTTACCATGAAAATTCTTAAGGACATGTTTTTACTAAAAACAATGTTTGCTTTTGTTATAGTAGGTAATGACATCAATCAAATAGGGGGAGATTGTTGGTTATGTATACTTTAACCCTCCTAGCTTTAGCTTTAATTTGATTGATAGCATAACCTCATCTCTATTTTTTGGAATTTAGGCCCATATGTAATGAAGCTTATACTTCAATTTTTAGCATAAGTTCATTTTATAGAATAGGTTTATTTAGGCTTGAAGACTGGCACAAGACTCATTGGACATGAGGTTTCAGTTCAAAAGTTTCAAACCAGATGTATGAAACCGCACCAGCAAACCGCTGTGTGGAATTCCTATATTGAAACCGCACTTTGAAGACCAAAGTGAAACCTCGTTGGTGAAACCGCACTTCTTAAACCGCATCCTCACCAAACCGCATCCAATGTTTGAAGACTAGAAGTTGTACCACTTATGACTGTTGGAATCCACATCAGCAATATTAAAAGTCAACCACAAAATCTTGTCACGTGTCTAATTGTCAGACAGGATCTGCAAGGATTCTGAAAAGGTGACAGATGTCCTTCATTCCTTAAATACAGCTGAGGTCTGATCAGCCATATCTGCACCTTCTGAACAAAGGGACAAAAGTGGATTTGTGGACCAATCAGACTGCACAAGTACAGTACTTGCACAGCTGTATCATAACGACTACTTTCTTGGTGCTTGGGTATAAATACCCCCATTCTTCAACACTTGAAGATTACTTGAGAAATTGATTTTATAGTGAGTTCATAAGAAGATTGAAGCTTTTCCCATAAATATTCAACCCTTTGAATCTTCATCTTCTCCCTTCAAGAAAATATCTCCAGCCCAGAAATCAAGCCTTTAACACCAAGATTTCTTGAGCTCTATATCATGCAGATTCAAAGAGCCTTGATTCTTGTTTATCACACACACACCTGACTTGATTAATCATATAGATTAATTAATTTGAGATACACTGGTTATAGTCTAGGATTTGATCTTCATAGAATAGATTTTAGATCTGAGTATTGATTCTTGTACTTTGTAATCTTTCTCATACTCTAATATAAAATCTAGCATTAGAAAATCCAAGTCTAACCATCTTGGTAGTGGATGTAAATTATTTACGATTGAACCACTCCAAAAATTGCGTTTTTATATTTCTGCACTTTTACTTTCTGTTCATTACTGATTATTTTATCCTTATCTATTTGATCCTAATATAGGTTATCCATTGTTGTGAAATGTGTTTCTGGTTAATCTTGTCAAAACCTCATTTTACTGTTTGTGAAAACCGCACACAAAACCGCACCTCTAAACCTCACTCTAATACTTAAGAAATTCCGCTGTGCATTTTGCAATCTTACTTGCGGTTTTGATATACTGCAAGCGGTTTTGTAAGCAAGAAGTTTAGTTTTCAAAAAGAGGGGGAAAATTTATAACAGCTATTCACCCCCTCTCTAGCTGTTTTTCACCCTTGTTGCCACCTTTGGGACCAACATATATCAAAAGTGCTTCTTGCTTTGGTTTTCCATACAGCCCACCATCCGCTAGACTCTCTTCATCGACGGGGGTAGGGGGTCATATACACCTGTTGTGCTTGAGATGCAAGAATAAACACATCATCACCATTATGTCTAGAAGAATGCTTTAAGTCAACGAGGTCAAAAGTGCCATGTTTGACAATGCCTCGCTCAGCGTCCCGCCACTCACAATTGAAAAGAACTACAGAATTTCCAAGAAAGTACCCCAATTCAATAACTTCTTTCAATACTCCATAATAATCGAGATTTCCTTTTAGATTGACCCCGCTATTCCAAGTTGATTTCGTTTGGCCATATTCTTCGGTGTGGAATACGTAACCATTGACAAAATATCTCTTATATACATTCACTTTTATGAGCGAACCGTGTGCTAATACTTCTAATCTCACAGCTTTTGCATCTCCACGGTTGTTCAAAATCTAAATAAAAATACATAGATAGTAAAAAGCTAATACTTTAAATTCTATTAAAAACATTGAATTAATGAATTGGCATTTACATATTTTTTTTAACCAGGAGGGAAATTCGTTGTCTGCCCTTATTGAAATCAATTCAGGCGCAATGTCTCCAGTCTGTTCTTCGAACATACTTTAATCAAGGAGAACATAAAGTTGCTTAGTTCATATTAAAGTTATTAGGATTTACATTACTTAATACAAAATGAAGAATTCTTACTTCAAGTAGTCCTCGACCTCAGCACAGTTAAGGAGAATATAGAGTTTAGCCGCTTCTAATTCTTTTGGGCTTAGCATGCGCGTGCACTTTCTATTGCCAAGGAATCGATCAGGTGAAGAAAAAACTGAAATTTTTCCATCGGGATCAGTGACTCCCCCATCATAATTGCGTCCCACTTTAGTGAGCCTTGTCTCAATGTCGGGGTGAAAATATGTTAAAATAAACGACACAATTTCATCGATAATCACTCATTCAGACATAGATGCCTCAACTTTTGCTCTATAACTCATCTTATTTTTCAAACTCCCCAAAAATCGTTCAAATGGATACATCCATCTGTACTGAACAGGTCCTCCAACTCTAGCTTCATAAGGTAGGTGAATTGGTAAATGCTCCATTGAATCAAAGAAAGATGGCGGAAATATCTTTTCAAGCTTGCATATTGTCACCACAATGCTCTCTTCGATTCTTTTCATATCCTAAACACGAAGAGTGCTGGAAGTCAATGCTCTGAAGAATTCACTCTATTCTATTAGGGCAACTCATATTTCATTAGGGAGAATGTTCCTAAATGCAATGGGAAGCAACCTATCCAATAATACGTGACAATCATGACTTTTCAACCCATATACCGTCCCTTCTTCCACATTCACACAGTTGCCAATATTAGATGCATACCCATCAGGAAGTTTCAAATCTTTCAACCACTGTAGAACACGTTGCTTATCCTCTCTTGATAGAACAAAGGGAGCAACTGGTTGGAAATCTTTTCCATTAACTTTAACAATGTTGAGATCTTTACGATTGCAAATCGCTTCAAGGTCTAGCCGACCCTTTCCTGTGTCCTTCGTTGAGGCCTTAAAATCTATCACTGTATTAAAAATATTGTCAAACACATTTTTTTCAATATGCATGACATCAAGGTTATGTCTTATAAAGATCGTCTTCCAATAAGGTAACTCCCAAAATATACTCTTTTTGATCCAGTTATGGTCTTTACCAAATCCGTCTGATCTATTCTTCGAAAACAACTTTCCACACTCGACAGCAGACACCTCAGACACCTGCTCAAAAATATCCTCACCACTCAGACGAGGAGGGGGGCCCCGACGCTTAACTCTATTTCTTGTAAAAGCATTCTTCTGTTTACGAAATGGATGGTCACTAGGAAGAAACCGTCTGTGGCAATCAAACCAGCACTGCTTCTTGTAATGCTGAAGTGTGAATGCATCTGTATTTTTCATACAATACGGACATGCCAATGTCCGATGTGTGCTCCATCCCGACATCATACCATAAGCATGAAAGTCAATAATTGTCCACATCACTGCAGCTCTCATGTTAAAATTTTGCAACTTGAAAGCATCCCATGTTTGGACACCATCATTCCATAGCTGTTTGAGTTCATCCATCAGAGGTCGAAGATACACATCAATGTTTTTGCCTGAATTCGAAGGCTCGAGAATGAACAAACTCAAATACATATAAGGATCAGTCATACATAACCTCGGGGGAAGATTATACACTGTGACTATAACAGGCCAACATGAATAAGATTTTGCCCCTGGTCCAAATGGAGAAAAACCATCCGTACATATCCCCAACCTTATATTTCTAGGATCCGCAACAAAATTAGGGTAAGTGGCATCAAAATGTTTTCATACTTCACCATTAGAAGGATGAGTCATCACACCCTCTTCACGAGGACACTCTTTATGCCAACGCATGGCTTCTGAGCTTTCTTTCAATGCGTAAATTCGTTGCAACCTGGGAATTAGCGGCATATAACGCAGCTGCGCCCGAGGCACGTTTTTCTTGTGCTTGGCACTACCACGACATGGTGGCTTATACCTACTAAGTCCACATATTGAACATTAATTGAGACCCTCATTTTCCATATAAAAAATATACACTGATTCTTGCAAGCGTCAATTTTATCATACCCAAGACCGATATGCCCTACCAACATTTTTGTCTCATAAAAATTGTGAACCATATTATTTTCTTCGGGTAGCAACCGCTATCCCCATGACATGATAAGATCGTAAGTATGTTGGCTCATATTTGTATCAGCCTTGATAGTTAGAAGCTCAGTCACACAGACTCTCACACTCTAGCCTTTGCACCAGGATGAATTTTCTCATTTGCAGAGTCCATTAAATCCATAAACTTCTTTGCAACAGGATTTGGTGCCTCTTTTGGATTAGGGTTCCAATCAAACTCTGGGCCAGCTCCATTTCGAACCATATCATCCAAACCCATAGACGACTCTTCTTCATCAACCAAATGTTCAGGTTCCCTTGGCGGACCACGTAATACAGTAGGAAAATTACGAACACTTGTTTCAACCACATAACACTCCCCGTGCGCTACCCATACCTTGTAACCATCAACAAACCCTACCTCCATAAGATATTTCTTTATACATCCAACACTCATAAATTTTCTATTCTTACACTTTTTACAAGGACACCTAATCTTATCATCATGCATGCACTGGGGATGTGCTCTAGCAAACTCCACGAAATGTTCTAAACCTTCTAAGAATTGAGGTCGGACACCCCTTCTACCGGGATTCCTATGATTATCCATCCAACTACGATCTTCTCCAGACATAATTAACTCCTGCATTTCATAATATATTAACAGTTGTAAGTACGCCAATCCAATTCGCAACCTTTTCGATGCATTTTAATATAATAAAACTGCATTAAGGGGCGTTTTGGTAAATTCCCGGCCTATCCCGAGACTTCCGGAAACGTTCCATGAGTTTCCCGCGAAGGAAGTACCTTTTGGTACATCATTCATGCCAAAGGACCCCTTGGGAATAAAACCTGTTGGACCTTTTGGGTATTTTCCCGAAATGTTCAGCGGTTTTGGCGCCAAAAGCGGTTGAGCCACCTTGTGTCACGCGACAGCTTGAGGCATGGAAAGTGGACGCGTAAGGTCGTGCGACATACTAAGGCAGCCAACTGCAGCCTATAAATAAGACCCTCCCCCTCATTGAAAGAGGATCCGAATTCTAGCCCTCTTTGTTACTACGCCAAAATAGAAGTGTAACGAGGTCCCAAGCACAAAACCTCTCTCTCTCCTACCTTCCAACCCACTAATCCCTCTCATCCAAACCCAATTCTCTACCTACACCAATTGGAACCCTTGGATCGGAGCTGTGAGATCTACGACGAAGAATTGAAGGATTCTATGTCTGACTAGATATAGAATTCGTGGAATCAACAAGGGTAACAATTCCCTAACTCTCTCTCTCTCTCTCTCTCTCATTTAATTCCTTGCAATTTTATAGTTCTCTTTTGTTTGGATTCAGTAATCAGATCCTAGCTATCTGAATTACTGAATCCCAATCGCAATCTCTCTGTTTAACTTGCATAGATTGTGTAATTGAGCTCATATTGATTGATTTGGTTGAATTTGGTGTTTGAGCCCCCAAGGGGGTGTGGATCTACCCATATCCACACTCCCTGGGTCGATTTGATGTTGTTTATGTTTTTCGTTCATAATTCAGCTTGTTAATTAGATCTGTATAGCTTACGTTAATTTACGAGTTCATATTGTGAGGTTTACGCAGAAGGCTCATATGTGTCACGCGACACCTTCGTCCCCAAGTGATCCTGTGTCACGCGACACATGTGGTCACTGGTACGATGTGTCATGCGACACACATGACCCATCTGCAGTGACTCTTTTCCTTTGTAATCTGTTCTAGTTTGTTTGTATCAGGGATGTGGCCTCCCTAAATAATGGGCTCACAATATGTAATTTCTCGTTTCATAATTAATAAGATGCATTTTATCACATTTCGTTTATTATCGATATTTGCACACACTTTGGATATACTTGGATGTGTTTGATTGAAAGACTCGTCTATGGACGAGGCGTTTTGGGTGAACTCTCGGTTCTTCCCAACACGTAACCTGACCCCCGAACTCATGTTTTCTCTCTAAAACAAAGGTTTTCAATGTTTCCTCTTAAAACGGCGTGGCGACTCCTACTTTTTCCTAATTTCGGGCGCGAGCGCGCACATTTTCAGTGGCGACTCCGCTGGGGACTTCGCTTGAAAACCTGTTTTTCAAGTGTTAAGTGGGTTAAGCTTTCGTTTAGTCAAAAAACATCCAATGCATCCATGTTGTGTACATTATTCGATAATCATTTGTGATGCCTACATTTTGTTGATTATGGAACTTGTGAGCCCTTTGTGCTTGTGGTCATTTGTTTTGCATTGGTATCTCCGTGTTGCTCTTGATATGGTAAAGCAGGGGCTGTTTTGATGATTTGAGGAGCCGCTGGTTCGCTGACCACCCAAGTCGTGCGACACCTTTGTCTCTGGTTGTCTGTGTCACGCGACAAAAGGTGGCCACCGAACGGATCATCGAAGACCGGTTTGAGGGCGGTCCCTTGGACCAAAGCGTGACTCATTTGGTTATTGTTCCACTGTTTACCTTGTGTGAGGGTGTGTGTTTTCTTCTTAAAAAAAAACAAATAAAAAAATAAAAACTAATAATAAAAAAAATCTTGTTTTTTGCAAATAAACGAATTAGTCATCCGCACACTACATCACTTAGATTTAGAACCCTCGGGTGCGATTGACGGCATCGCGGACGGCCATGAAATTTGCCTACCCTTGAGCGCCTGAAATCAAACCTAAACCCCTAGTGCGTTATAGGTGGCACCACACTAAACCTTACCCACGGTTGGTTTTTGATACGATGTTTTCATTACAACAAAAATGAATTGTTTTTGAAAAATATCATAGATTCTTATACCTTCTCCCAAAACCTCATACCTTGTGGGCATGTTGCCAAATGCAACATGATTTCACGTGGGAACATGTCACTCTCGTGGCGTGTTCTAAATGAGAGATCATGCCGCATTGCCAACATGTACCGACGAGAGGTCATGCCGGATTTTTCTTCGAAGTTCTTCGAAAAGACCCGTTATCTTTGCCCAAATTTCCTTAGAAATTTGGACGAACCTCTTCGTTCCATAAAGATGTTAGGGTTTGGTTAGGTATCATTACCTATTATATGTTTCAAAACAAGACATTTGATGTAATTCGAACGTCGCGTCACTAGGTTCCCCCGAGGCATAGTTAGCATGAATAAAGGCTTATCCTTTCCCAACTGTATTTAGGATTTAAAATACTAATTTATACTTGAACATAAATAAATTTGTGTTTGCGTGAGTCTGTCCCGTTTCTTTCCCTCTCCCGTAAAAAAAAAAGAAAAAAAGTTTTCCCTTCAAGCACCTTATAAACCCCTCTCTACACCTGCAGCTACGGCGAGTTGGGTCCGCTCATCCGTTTCGGGAGGTCGTTTAATCTGTGTACAAGCAGTGTCGGTTGGTTTAGAATCAGAAATGGCTGGCAATGGAGATGTTTTTTCGCTCGGTCCCGCTTGAGGCTCGGTGACGTGGGTCGAGACAAGTTTGAATGAGATGACTACGGAGGAATTGAGGGTGATGCTGGAAGCCGCGCTAGCTCGGGAGCGTGAGGCTTGTCTCTTAGTTCAAAATGCCAAGTCTCGTGAAGAAGAAGCTCACAACTGATTCGTAGAAGCTATGAGAGCCAAAGGGATTGCGGTACTTCGTCGAGAGGATGGTTCCTACGAAGAGATTACGGAAGATAGCCACAACGAAATCGGATCCGCTTCACCTGCTCAGCCAAACCAGCCTAGCTACAATACGATGCCTCCCAGGTGAATTACGTTCAAAGATTCTCGATCAAGTAGCTTCTACGGGAATGGTGACAAGTGACCAAGGAAGACTCATTCCCCGTCTTCTCAAGGGTATGGCCAGGTTATCCAAGAAGGTGTCGCAGAAATGACGGTCGGCCCACAAATTTCTTTGATCTCACCGCTTCAACTCCTAATGCTCCAAAGACACCAAAGTTTCGACATGGACCTCGGTTTCGAACCGGCTTTTCCCAGCCTCGGTACGGTGTGTATCCGGATGGTTATCGGGGTGTTCGGTATGGTGTTCAGCAGAATGGTCGATACCGGCTCTCGAGAAAATCAGGATAGTTCGGGACAGGTGTCTCAAGGTACCAGCGGTTCCGGCACTCAAGACAGTTTTTCTCAACCAAGCAGTATGTTCCACCCTTACTCGGCATATTTATGGTTCCACCCCTTACTCGGCTCCGTGTGTCGGCTCGGGATTATCTTCTTTTGGTCGTACAAAAGTCGTCGGCGCAATACAACTCCCGGAATCTCGGTAGGCAATTCAACGGTATGATATGTATGGGAACAAGATTCCGAGCTCGATTAGCTTGTTGGACGGCAATATTGGAATTCCTAGTACTTTTGGTCTTCCACCAACCGCTTTGCCCGTGGGACCTAATTACTGATTTCCCAATACCGTCGTCAACGGTGGCTCCTGCAATTCCTCGGACTTCAAGTTTGGCACCGAAGTAGCCGCTTTGCTAAAACGTATGCAACAACAGATTGACAGTTAACCGTGGGTTCTAGTGGTCTTAAAGTCGTGGATCCCGCCCAAGTGACACCTTTGCCGCACAAGTTTAAGATGCCCAAGTGGGATTTTGATGGTACCGCTTTGTCCAAAGACGCATGTAGACACTTATGTGATGACAATGGGGGCAATGGGCTGCACTCCCGAATTCATGGCTTCCCACTTCCACCTAACTTTGAAAGGATCGGCACTTACATGGTTTTTAGCTTTGAAGCAAGAATGCCGTACTACTTGGAGCCGGATAACGTAAGCCTTCCCGGAGAAGTACAAGGGTAATTTGGAGTGGCGTACCACGCGGGATGATCTAGTAGGGACAATTCGAAGTCGGATGAGTCAATCACGAGAATTCTACAAGCGTTGGAATGCTAAGCTCAACGAGTTATCGGAGCCAATCCCCTCCAAGACCGAGGAAGGACATCTTTCTATCATGTGTTAAGCCGGCACTTAGAGAAGCCATTGGGAAAGGATGGTACCCAGATCTGCGAGAGATGGTGGGGATGGGATCAAGGAGTGAGAATAAGTTGTTTAACCAAACTCCAAGTGCAAACACCACTAACAACAACAGTGGTGGAAGTTACCGATATCGGTCATCCAATCCTCGTCTCAAAGAATGGCACCGAGAGGAAGAGAACCGGCCAAAGATAATAGTATCAATAATCTTCAAAAGGGAGGTAACAACATGCGTAATGTGATGAGGCTTCCTTTAAGCCACAACCGAGGTTTGATGATTTGGGTATGTCAACGGAGGAAGTTTTTAACGGTTTGCTACGAACCGGCATGATAAAGCCATTGGAGAACTATGATGCCTGCTCGCCCTAATCCTCACATGGATGCTAGCAAGTATTGCCGTTTTCACCAATTTCCGGGGCACACTACGAACTCTGTTTGACTCTCAAGAAGATAATCCAGGGTTTAGTGGACGACAAGAAGATAGAAAAATCTCGCCCGAATATTGTCAACAATCCTCCGCCGAACAACAATGTGAACCTTATTGACTTTGAGAATGATTATTTTGTTAATGTATTAGAATTTGGGGAACCCGTAGTTGGGGATGATAGCAATGGATGTAATGGGATCGAAACCGATGTAATTTCGTGTTCGATGAAATGAAAGATAACTTCGTTATGTTACGTATCTCGATGATTTACATGATGTGAATAATATTGTTGAGCTTGATGATTACGAAGAACGCTTGATTGTTAATACTATATCTTCAATGACTCCTAGAGAATCCCCAATCTCCTTGGAGGAACTCGTAATAGCGGCTAGTTGGGAAACACCTTTGACCATTAATGAGATACGACAAGCGGCTTGGCCATACCGCAATCACTGTCCCGCTAACATTATCGAGAACTCAAGGAAGCTAGCAAAGAGTTCGTGGTTGACGACGACCAAAGAAGTTAATACTGTTGACCCGTTCAGGAAGACTGTTGGGAGTGAATAATCCAGATCCATCCGGAAAAGGGAAAGCAGTTGCAGGCTCTAACCCTCGGTCCTCTCGTAATCCTCGCGGTGCTAGACGAAGAAGTTCGGGAAGACCCGATGCGACGCAGCTTGAAAAGAATGCAAGCCGATATTTCTTTGTGGTCCCTACTTACATCCTCCTACCCTCACAAATTAAAGCCGGAAGAAGCCTTATCCAAGACGAAGGTATCCGTCAACGCTACCCCGAGATGAAGCATGTCGGTTGATTGGAACGGCTCGGTATGGGAATATCATTACTTTCACGAGATCTTGACTTGCACGCATGGTGCGAAACATAACGAATCCTTACACATTACGGTGCCTCCGGGAGGGACGGTTGATTCCCATGTGTTGATAGATAATGGATCGGCCATGAATGTGCTCCCCGCCAAAATGATGAGTATGTTGGACATCAACGCGCGTAACCTCAAACCCTCTAACCGGACCATAAAGGCTTATGATTCAACATCCCGGGCGGTGTTAGGGATAGTCTCCAATCTGATGTTTGGAGGCAAGGAAATGATGGTGGAGTTTCGGGTTATAGACATTCTGTTACGTTCTCGGCATTATTGGGTAGACCCTGGATCCATGAGATTGGAGCCGTAGCTTCCACGCTTCACCAATGCTTAAAGTTTGTACAAGAGGGAGTGCGACAACCATCTATGGTGATAGTATTACAATCGGAGAAACCAGTGCAAATACCTTACCAGTAATGGAGATCAAGCTTGACCAAGAAAATCCGATGCTCGGCGGATTCACAATCGAGAAACCTAAGGGGCAAGTCTCGTACTATAGGCACGACGACATCTTCGAACAAGATTCCTCCCGTGGTGAAAATGCTAAGAGGTATGAGCTATATCCCCGGTCCGGGGTGGGAAAACGCCAACAGGGACCGTGTAGGCTTGTGTTGCCACCCGAAGAGAAATAGGCAAGGTGCAGGGTATGCCGTGACTAAGGAAGATAAGGTGTATGACAGAACCGAGGCTTTTAAAGAGAAGATGACTTCTGCAGCCGGTAGAAAGTACAAGAGGCCTGAAATGCGCCATATAGTTGGTCTCTGAATAAGCACTTTGTCGAGAGAGGATGGAGATATGTTTGTTTGTCCCGAGCCAAAGCTTACTCCAGCGAGAAGAAAGAATGAAGATGATCCAGAGGTTCGCCAATAGCAAGAATCCGATGAAAGAAATGTTTGATAATTTGCCCAAAAGACAAGGTGTGACCGCCACCTACGAGAGGCTACCACTACGGGGACCCGAATGTGAGAATCGGTTTGAAAAGCTTGCCTTGGATGAACCCACAATATGTAAAATTCGCGGTGCGACCCCCGTGCAGATATTGATGGAGAGTTAGCGAGATTTGTTTGAAGAACGGGGTACATCGAGAACCTCGTGAGCGGTACGTCTTTGGCGTAAATGAGAGATGGTGCTAAGGAGCCGATTGATTCGATTAACTTTTCCTCTCGACGGTGAAGTGATAGCTATGCTAGAATTCGAGAAGGAATCTAATGTGGAGATAGTCAAGCCGAGACTGCCGCGAAGGACCGTTGCGGGCGGACTTCGTTCGGGGACCCGTCGCCGACAAAGAGACTATGATTGAAAAGCTAGGGCTCAAACCCCGTCCTTGTCCTTCCAAGTCTAAATTCACCCCCCGTATCTTGAGTCGGTCTCCCGAGTCTCTTGTCGTAGAGTTTGAGTCTTCGACCGGTCCGATGTCCTCACGGCGAAGACCGTCTTCGAGTTGTAAACACCGTATTTCCCTTTGCTTTAAATAAAGTGGTTGATCTTTCGAGTACCCCGTGATTGCCAATTTAACAATTGAATGCTTAACGAAAAATAATCATCAAGATTTAAAAATAATTAAGCCTAATTCAATTGAAGATAATGCGAGACTTAATCGGTGAACAATTTTTAGAAAAAGATTCAAAACAGAGACTTGTGAGCAAAAGGAAAGCGGGCCCAAGGCGACGAGGTATTAACAACGGTGAACTTGGGAACGGCCGAAGAACCCAAAGAAACGCAGATTGGTAGCTTCTTCTCCGGAGGTGAGCGGGTTGCTTTGATTGAATTGCTCAAGGAATTTATGGATGTGTTCGCTTGGTCCTACAAAGATATGCCTAGGGCTGGATGCTTCTATTGTGGAACACCGAATACCTTTGGATCCGTAAATCAAGCCGGTCAAGGCGTAAATTGAGGCGGATAAAACCCGAATGGTCCTTACAAGTGAAAGAAGAAATTGAAAAACTCCTACGGGTAGGCTTCATCAAAGTAATTGAATATCCGACCTGGTTGGCGAACATCGTAACAGTCACCAAAGCAAATGGAAAGGTTCGAGTATGCGTAGATTTCCGAGACCTCAATAAGGCTAGTCCTAAAGATGACTTCCCTTTGCCCAACATTGACATGCTAGTGGATGCAACCGCGAACTTCGAGGTCAAATATTTCGTTGATGGTTTTGCGGGTTACAACCCGATTAAGATGGTGAAGAGGATCAAGACAAGACGGCATTTACAACCCCATGGGGTACTTATTGTTACACAAGTAATGCCATTTGGCTTGAAGAATGCCGGGGGCTACCTATCGAGAGAGCGATCACTACCCTTTTCCACGACATGATCCACCGGGAGATTGAAGTGTATGTGGATGACATGATTATTCATTCGAAAGGATCGGACGGACAGCATTTCATTGATTTGAGGAAATTCTTTAACGAGACTCCGAGAACACTCCATGAGGCCGAACCCGGCCAAGTGTACATTTGGGGTTATTCGAGGTAAAGTTACGGGATACATGGTCACCGAGCGCGGCATTGAAATAGATCCCGGGAAAGTTAAGGCAATTATTGAAATGAAGCCGCAGTAACCGTCTCTCGAAGTAAAAGGATTCATGGGTCGCCCGCAATACATCGGCGGGTTCGTCAACCAATTGACCACCATATGTGAGCCGATCTTCAAGGCGCTAAAGAAGAATCGGGAAGTGGTGCGGAACGAGGAATGCCGGCTAGCTTTTGAAAGGATCAAAGCCTACCTCGTCAATCCTCCCATTCTCTCGCCAACCTCATGGAGACAAGCCTTTACTTCTATATCGGCAGTCACGGACACGGCCTCTTTGGGGCTATGCTAGCACAAGAAAAGAAGGATTCAAAGATTGAGAATGCCATCTATTTCGTCAGTAGTAAATTCCAAGGGAGTGAAGTGAATTACTACGCCCTCGAGAAGACTTGCGCGGCTTTGGTATGGGTAGTTGGAAAGCTAAAACACTATATGTTTGTCCCACACCGTACACTTAGTCTCCAAGATGGATCCGATCGAGATATCTATTCCAAGGTGACAGAGGAAACATCTCCACCAGGTTGGCAAAATGGACTTTCTTCTGGCGAGAATTCGACATCAAATATGTGATTCACAAATCGATCAGAGGCGAGGCATTTGCGGACCCGGTTGGCTGAATTCCCAGTCTAGAAGATCCCGAGGGCCGGACCTCCAGTTTCCAGATGAAGGGATCCTCACTATAGAAAGCGGAAACAAGTGGCAGTTATTCTTTGATGGAGCAGCTAACAAGAACTTGGAAAGGATCATAAGGAAGATGGCCGAGCAGGGACGAGATTGGCCAGAAAAGTTGCACTTAGCCGTGGGGCTATCTCTCGATCCGCCTCGGTGCAACCCCATATGCTCGACTTACGGAATGGAGGCCGTCATGCCCATTGAGTTAGAAATTCCTTCCTCGGGGTCTTACTCGAAAATGAGGTGAACGAGATCGAATGGCTCCAAAGTCGATATAATGAGTTGGCTCTGCTAGATGAACGCAGACTAAAAGCCATGGAGCATAACAGGGCATACCAGAGAAGAATGGCCCGTGCCTTCGATAAGAAAGTGAAGCCCAAGGATATCGAAGTCGGTGATTTGGTTCTTAAAATGAAGCCCTCAAATCAAAGCAGTGCGTTGGGCAAGTGGGCACCCATTTGGGTCGGACCGTTCCTGGTAAAGAAAGTATTCTCCGGAGGAGCTATGCATTGTCGAGACTTGGATGGCAACCCATTTACGCACCCCGTCAACGGCGACAAGTTGCGGAGGTATTTTGTATGATCGAGTCTTTCCCCTCTAAAAAAATATATATATATATATATATATAAAAATGAATAAATAAAGGCGCAACAAAATTGTCCCGAGATGAGGCCGAAAACCTCTCAAAAGGCAGTCCATGCAAAAATAAGGACGCGCCGGTGCTAAAGAATATACCCAACTAGACCGAAAACCCAAAAGAGGGCGGTCTAGGTAAAAAACGGGGTTGCACCATTTCCCCCTTCTATCTTCCCCTTTCTTAAACACTAAAGTCAATTGAGTCGAACTACGGAGACTGAGCCCCTTAGTTCTCTTACAAAAGGGGAACGTAGGCAACCATTTGTGGTTCGGTCTAAAATTCTGCAAAAATCTCTCTTTTACCAAAATGCGTTTTGATTACGGTCCCAAGGCTTTTCAAAGGATCATTTTGAGTTAATATTCTTTGATGAGTTCAAGCACGGCCTACTTTTTGACTCAAAAAGGCATTTGCGAATAAAAGAAAACATTGATAACATCTATTCTCGTCTCGCATTAAGTAATCAAAGGGTACTCAGTCTTCATACAGATAATTCCTACTCTCAAGACATAAAGCAAAAGAGTCTCAAATCTCTCAAAATAAAAGAAAAAGTGTGTCTAGATACTCGTCCCCGCTCCCGAATTTGCTCCTCTATCCTTCCTCTTTCTCGGTCCCCGGGAGGTCTTCGGCTTAGGAATGTCAAACAAGTCGGTTTGAGCCCGTCCCAATTCAGGAATAACTCGCGCCGGCGGTTCAATCAGACCAGTCTCTCTCAAGGCGGCCCTAGCAATCCTCTCTTGCCGCAACGCCTCTCTGCGAGCTCTCATCTACGGATCATTCCTTAAAGCGGCTCTCCGGATCTCTTGCCTCTCATAATCGTCGCCGGCATTGCCGGTGACATTGTGCAGGTTTCCTCGTGCCTCTATATCTACGAGATTTCGGACAGAGAGTCTGCTCCCAAGTATTCCGGCGGCGAGTCTCTATAGCTAAGCTGCACGTAACCACGATGCTCCTCATACCAATCCGAGATACTACGTGGTCGAAATGTAAATCCTCTAGGCGCCGAAGGAGCACACGAGTGGGAAGAAAGCCCTCGAAAAGATCTGTGAAAAAGCTGTATAGCACTTTGGGGCTCGGTCGTGGACATCGGAACGGTATCGGTCACCGAGTCTCTCCCTCAAGAGCTCGTATGATCTGCGAGGGTACTTATCTTGTCCGCTCACCAATGATGGGACACGAAAGAGGATACATGCAAACCGAGGCAACCGGACTACTGCGATCCATCCCGAATATCTCTCATGGTGCGTATATTCCAAGCGGGAATCCAAAAGCTCGAGATCGGTGGTCGTGTACCGTGACAACCTCATATGCCAACTATCAACAACCTCGTCCCTCATCGGCTGCGTGGCCGAGTCACCCATGGCATTGCCGTCCGACCCTGTGGTAATGGCCCAATCAGGTGTAACCTCTCGAGAACCACAGAGATAATAAGCCGGGCACCGCTCCCATAAAGTCGATCCCCGCTAGCCTTTGTCAATACCGTGATAAGTCTCGGCCCGGCGACGGTGGTACAACATCCATCTCTCCTTGGCCGTAACGAATTTGACGAGAATCTATACCTGGTCACCTCTCATTTGCCTAACGATCTCCAACAAAGTGCTTGAGCGGACCCCGACATACCCGCAGAAATAGTAAGCCGACGGTGTGAACAGCATGAACATATCCAGAGTGGTAGAAAGGTCAAACAGATCGGACGGACGGGCGCAACTTAACCATCCGAGTCAAATCTATGGACCCATCACCCAGAATCATAGGCAATACGATCCGCAGCGAGAGATAAAAAGTCGGGCAGTGCTCCTCAACCAACCGAGTCCCGTGGGAATGCTACAGTGGCCGCCTTACCCAAGCCTGTCAACGCCCTGAAGTCTTCCATAGTTGGGGTCGGTAATTGTATGACAAAGAGAATGCATGACACTCGGAATCCCGAAGCGGGATGCGGCCGAAGCAAATCCCGATCAACCCTCCAATCTTTCAAGGACCAAATGCAAGGCATCTTTGTACCGCTTGTCGATGATACTTCTATGTTGCCTCGAGATGAAATCCCCAAATTTCGACGAAGTCCCGATGAAATTGGCACTCCCGGAAGCAATCTCTTGGTTATAATGTTCCATTGCGGCAAAAAGCGTTAGTCTTGACCAAAGAAATCGATTATCCGCCAAATAAGGGCTGCTTGGGTTTTCTCTGCTAAGAAGACGGTGGCCGAGAATGGAGCCTGGACCGACTTTGAAAAGAACCTGTCACGAGCCTCCCTAAGTCGTGCGACGAAGAAGCCAAACAGACACGACATGTCGGGCGACATACTTTGGTTGATAGCGAGCCAGGGTGGATAAACTCGCAAAGGATTACCCGAGAGCATTTTCCGACTCGCCGTCGCCGATATACCCCTTACCCTCATACACATACCCTGAAAATATACGGGAGAGGACCCCTACTATACACACTTACCTTAAACAATCCCAAAACACCATACATAAACCCGACAAAGCCGATCTTTAACCCAATAATTGCGTTCGCTTTTCGAACAGACGATTCACGCAAACCAAGCTAACATATAGTAATCTTTGCTAACAAGATAGGCTTATTCAAGTGTAGCGCGTTGGAGTTGTTGTTTTACCCCGCAGTACAATAATCAATTGAGTCTCGACGAGTGGACCTCCGACCAAACTGGAGAAGAAAGAACAAAACAAAAAAGCATGCGTATACGCAGACGGCCCAAGAAAAGCCTCTCAAGCGAGCCAAACCAAGAAAAGCCTCTCAAGCAGAGCCAAACCAAGAAAAGCCTCTCAAGCGAGCCAAACCAAGAAAAGCCTCTCAAGCGAGCCAAACCAAGAAAAGCCTCTCAAGCGAGCCAAACCAAGAAAAGCCTCTCAAGCGAGCCAAACCCAAGAAAAGCCTCTCAAGCGAGCCAAACCAAGAAAAGCCTCGCAAGCGAGCCAAACCAAGAAAAGCCTCTCAAGCGAGCCAAACCCGAAGAAAAGCCTCTCTAGCGGAGCACACAAAGAAGAAAAGCCTCTCTAGCGGAGCACACAAAGAAGAAAAGCCTCTCTAGCGGAGCACAAAGAAGAAAAGCCTCTCTAGCGGAGCACACAAAGAAGAAAAGCCTCTCAAGCGAGCCAAACCAAAGGAAAAAGCCTCTCTAGCGGAGCACACAAAGAAGAAAAGCCTCTCAGCGAGCCAAACCAAAGGAAAAAGCCTCTCTAGCGGAGCCCACCAAGAAGAAAAGCCTCTCAAGCGAGCCAAACCCAAGAAAAGCCTCTCGAGCGGAGCACGCAGAAGTCACAGTGTAAGCACAAAGAAAAGGTATGAAGACACATCTCTACCCCTTTCTTGCTTGTAGTCGGTATTGGTAATTCCGAACTACGATTTGGCTTGATTCCCTTCTTAAAGGGATACGTAGGAATCCTTTCTCGAAAGGTCCGGCCATAATTTTCCCCTTCTCACCCTTCTAGCCCTTCACCTTAACCCCACTCGCTCATTGAGATTGGGTCTTATTTTATCGACAACCACACTTTTTCCAAAAGTGACGTTGCCGAGGGGCTCTGTAAGTACGCCAATCCAATTCGCAACCTTTTCGATGCATTTTAATATAATAAAACTGCATTAAGGGGCGTTTTGGTAAATTCCCGGCCTATCCCGAGACTTCCGGAAACGTTCCATGAGTTTCCCGCGAAGGAAGTACCTTTTGGTACATCATTCATGCCAAAGGACCCCTTGGGAATAAAACCTGTTGGACCTTTTGGGTATTTTCCCGAAATGTTCCAGAAACTGGTTTTTGGCGCCAAAAGCGGTTGAGCCACCTTGTGTCACGCGACAGCTTGAGGCATGGAAAGTGGACGCGTAAGGTCGTGCGACATACTAAGGCAGCCAACTGCAGCCTTTAAATAAGACCCTCCCCCTCATTGAAAGAGGATCTGAATTCTAGCCTACTGTTACTCTGCCAAAATAGAAGTGTAACGAGGTCCCAAGCACAAAACCTCTCTCTCTCCTACCTTCCAACCCACTAATCCCTCTCATCCAAACCCAATTCTCTACCTACACCAATTGGAACCCTTGGATCGGAGCTGTGAGATCTACGACGAAGAATTGAAGGATTCTATGTCTGACTAGATATAGAATTCGTGGAATCAACAAGGGTAACAATTCCCTAACTCTCTCTCTCTCTCTCTCTCTCATTTAATTCCTTGCAATTTTATAGTTCTCTTTTGTTTGGATTCAGTAATCAGATCCTAGCTATCTGAATTACTGAATCCCAATCGCAATCTCTCTGTTTAACTTGCATAGATTGTGTAATTGAGCTCATATTGATTGATTTGGTTGAATTTGGTGTTTGAGCCCCCAAGGGGGTGTGGATCTACCCATATCCACACTCCCTGGGTCGATTTGATGTTATTTATGTTTTTCGTTCATAATTCAGCTTGTTAATTAGATCTGTATAGCTTCTGTTAATTTCTGAGTTCATATTGTGAGGTTTCTGCAGAAGGCTCATATGTGTCACGCGACACCTTCGTCCCCAAGTGATCCTGTTGTTGGGTTTTACGGGTCCATGCGCAGCGGAATTAAGCATTAAAACATAAAACCCAAGAAGCCCTAGGATCCGTTCTATACAATTAATTTAAATTCCTATGAGATAGAATTAAACCAACCTTGAAACGCTTTCCGGTCTTGAGCTATCGAACGATTTGATTATGTGATATCGAATCACAAACTTCGTTCTTCAACTTGCTTAAACTCTAGGCCTTGATCGATGAACGAGCGAAGACCCTCTTTTGGTATCCACACCTTTGAATGAATTCAAGAACAACTTCTTGATGATTGCTAGATCTAAAACCTTGAAGAATATTGAGAGTATTTTGTTGTGAATTTTGATTGAAAATTTCGGCTGGCTTCTAGGTCTGACAGAACCCTTGTATTTATACTACAATAGTAAGAATACTTCTCCTAATCGTATTAGGAGAGACAGTGTCAAAAAACGCGTGCGGCTTTGATATGTCGCGCGGTATATTAAGCCATTGGCTTAATATGTCGCGCGGTATATAGCCAGATACAGAAACTCTCAACTATTCTTCCTCCGGTTTAACCAATTCATTCTAGTTGTGTGTGACCCAATAGGATTACATTATGTTGGCAATGAGTTCGATCATATCGAATCTCATAAGACATAAGCGGACTCTAGCAAGCCATTATGTCTACCCAAATAATGTAACGTAAGAGTTCACGTTTCCAATGGTGTACTTCCATTTATCCCTTTGTCTCACGATGTTATATTGAACACAAGTCATGGTCCTTGTCAACTTGTTATTGTTCAATGCTTTCGATTCTTGAGTATAATGATAATTCCAATCATATTGGGGTACGGCCATACACTTTCATCATTATCACTCATCGAGGGGCCCAAGCATAACATCTCTCTTCGAGGGACAAATTCCTTCTTGACTTATCATCCTTCCCATCATGAATCCGATCATGCCAATGATAGTCTTTATAGATATCGTGTTAAGATATCGTTTGACTAAAATCAAACATGACTTTCATCATATGTAAGGTTATGATAATCTTAGGTCTAGGAAATAAATGAAGTAACCGTATGAGATTTAAGTATGACATTTGACCATGACATAAATCTCATGCGGGTCATGTCCAGTCACTTGTTCTCTAACAAGTACCCATAATTTCAATGTGCATCTCTTATGCATATAATCATCACATGATTATCCATTGACAATTATACTAATTTATTCTCTTAATAATTAGGGACAGAGATTATTATAAACAAATATACAAAACATATAATAATCAAATAATAAACATCTCATATAATAATAAATAATGTCAACACATAAGTCTATCAATCATAGGCCTAGGGCATAACACCAACACCTGTGTCACGCGACACATGTGGTCACTGGTCACTGGTACGATGTGTCATGCGACACACATGACCCATCTGTAGTGACTCTTTTCCTTTGTAATCTGTTCTAGTTTGTTTGTATCAGGGATGTGGCCTCCCTAAATAATGGGCTCACAATATGTAATTTCTCGTTTCATAATTAATAAGATGCATTTTATCACATTTCGTTTATTATCGATATTTGCACACACTTTGGATATACTTGGATGTGTTTGATTGAAAGAATCGTCTATGGACGAGGCGTGTTGGGTGAACTCTCGGTTCTTCCCAACACGTAACCTGACCCCCGAACTCATGTTTTCTCTCTAAAACAAAGGTTTTCAATGTTTCCTCTTAAAACGGCGTGGCGACTCCTACTTTTTCCTAATTTCGGGCGCGAGCGCGCACATTTTCAACAGTTTAGATGTTATTAACGTATTATCATTCCCTAAATTTGAATTACAAACTTAAAAGCAACAAGACACTTCATTTAGGTTTAGAATTGGGGTTGGCTTCTATCCCATCCCGAAATGCACGATTATATGAATTGCAAATATCACTTTGTCTACTTGCTTTATAATCGAAAATCAAGAAATTTCGACAGCATAACCCCATGGTCTCCAAGTGCACGACGTATACTAGGTCAATCAAACACTATCGATTAGAATCGACAGTATGTAATCAACCATGTCTAGTATACACTCAGAGAACAATAGGAATGCAACCGAAATATCTCAACTATCGACTATTCAAGCAATTTTAATAGACAAAGATGATATTTACAAAATCATATAATCGTGCATTTCAAGACTGTCCACATGGACAATTTAAGAATCAATGACTACATGTTGACCTCAACATGATAAGTTAAAGATTCTTAAACGGGATTCTAAGCTTTTGTGTTGCACACAACTGTCACAACGTTAAGTCGTAACATTAATTTTTATTCATTATTGTAAAATGCATAATTTTACAATAATGAATTAACAGACACATCTATCACATTTTTTTAATTATTAATATTGTGAATAATTTTAAATATTAATATTTAATTTTTTTTTGTAAAATATATAATTTTACAATGATGAATTAACATTTATACACATCTGCTTTTTTAAATACTTAGAGAAGTATTATAGTTAATTGTTTGCTTTAATTTTCAAGGACAGTGAAGAATGGATGTGAGAAAAGTTGCTATACTCCAAATCACTTTAAAAATTCTCGTGTTTGTCTCTCAACCTTGCCTACATACTCGAAATATTGTTCCTAGATACAATAATTACGATCTTAAATCTATTTCAATCCTAATTACCGTCTCGTGTTTGTCTCTCAACTTTGTCTCTCAACCTTGCCCACACACTCCAAACCACTTACATCTATTTCAATCCTAATTACCGTGTTGACTAAAAATTTGCCTACAATTCATGCTCAAACTAACACCCAAAACAATCCAGTCAAAGTACAATATTAGTTCATTTGAATTAAGAAAATAACCAAACTCCAAGAATACAAAGCTCAACAGATTACTACTAGAATGGAAAAAATAATCAAACACATAGACATTAAAAAACCCAATTCAGCATCTAATTAATTCATTGTAAAATCTATAGCTAAACTTGGCAGAATGAAGTGACCTACATTCATAGATTCGTCCAAATAGGTACACAAATGTAAATCGCAATTTACCTTTTCCTTCTCTTTCTTGGAATTCGAACGGCGACGTGAATGTCGATGGGCGAGACTGGGAGAGGAACGACGACGTCTGAAGTTGAACGGCGACGTGAATGGCGACTGCGCAGATGAATGACTAATGAGAGACAGAGAGAGAGAGAGAGAGAGCGAGTGAGAGAGATTACTAACCGAAGGAGGTGAGAGACAATTAACCGAAGGAGGTGAGAGCGCGCGAGAGCTGTGTCGCAACTGAGGGCGGAACGGCGAAAGGTGTGGAGATATGAGCAATTTCTGATGTGTAAGCGTAACTGGCTGGAAAGGGGTAGGGTTTAATTTATAGGTCTTATTACCGACGGACCTATCCGTCGGTATTACCGACAAACATGGTCCGTAGGTAATACCGAGGGAATTGTAAGAATTACCGACGGACATAAATGAAATTTTTTTAAAAAAAATCCCGGCAAATAAAAATTAGTATTCCGTCGGTAACCCTTGATTGTCCGTCGACAAATTTCCGTCGGTAATTGGCCTGGTTCTAGTAGTGTATTTAGCTTTATACAATTAAGCCCAAAATGAATTCTCATTTGAGAAAAGTCGCCAAAGTACTTTTAATTGATAAACTTGACTTAATATCTCTAAGTTCCGAATTCCCAAACCTCACAATTTTAATGGTAACTCAACAATGTCCCAAGGAACCAGATTGGTGCTACGCTTGTTAGGAACAACATTATGCTGGTGAGGACTGAGGTAGTAGATTTTGGAATTGGGACAACAGTCAAAGCATAGGAAGGAAGAGTTATGAAAGTGTAACACCCCTAATTTTCCATACATAAATGAGCATTCAATGGCAATAAATAATACTTCAAAATATTAGGGTTTCCACCCATAAAACTCTATTACATTATAAATGTCATTAAATACCATAAATAACCTAATAAATGCGGAAGCGAAAATAAATAATTAATGTCTCGGCTAGTAAAACCACCCTAGCCATTAATATACTTACAACCAAATGAAATAGAATAATTATTCAATAACCCTAATTATTCTCTAAACGTCGCCCTTCTCGCGACCAATCCGATTCCCTTCTACTTAGAACCTGGAAAGAAAAATTTAATGGAGAAAGGGTGAGCGAACGAATGCTCAGTAAGTTCATACGAAGTCTCTTCGGGTACTAAGAAGAGACGACCAGAATGAACACTTCAATAACAAGATACAAGGATAGATTAATTTAAGTTTATAATGGACTGCGGTACAATACAGTCAAGACAACATTTTAAGATTATCTTCAAAGGATTATGGCACTACGATTCAAAGGGATTCACACAATTTCCGTCAATTCCAACGTACATTATAACCTCAATGCCAAAGGTACAATTTAATACACCGCTTCATCAAGCCATTAGTCTGGGTCGAAACATATATGGTATCCACACATATATGCTCGGGGTCTAGAATTGCCCTTGTAAGCAGACAATTCCTGAGAGAAGGCATGTAATCACTCATGCAATCCCTAATAAGAACAAGTCTTTTTTTAACTAGACAAGTTCTGACAATGCCTTTTCTAACTAGGCATGTCTATCCTAAGCAAGTAAGTCGTTCAACAAACAAGCTAGGATTAAGAAGCATACATAGGTACAAGTATGCATATAACAAGTTTCAAACTTTAGATATTCAGTGAACAACAATATCATCACCGAATATGGACATTTCCAAATAACGTTCAATAACGCGGATTATTTCGTAATACTATCATGCCATTTGATAGTTTCATTTTATCAAGCAATTATAGGAATTTCAAGGATAAAGAATTCAATTACAGTAAAGGAACGTAATCCCTTATCTTGGTCTAACTTCTTGGACAGCTCTTCCCGTGCGTATCTACAACCACGTAAGAGTAACTTAGTATCTCGCATTTGTCGTTAACTATCTCTACTTAGTTAAACCTCATGCGTTATAATTTAACTTCTTTCCTTTATTTATTTAGTAATATTCTAAGTTTGGGAAAGTTTCTATTTTTGAAAACTTTCCATATTTGAAAATTCAATTATTCTTGAATTTGTATTTCCCTATTTATAGGTTGATTTTATTTAAGGTTGTTCTCTTTTCTATTCTTTTCATAATTCTTAACTCTAAAGCAAACTTTTCTCTTTTATGATTTCTACTTAAACCCTTCTACTTTTGGCTACTTACTAAAAGGTCCTCTATCTTTTAGGTATTTACAAAATGATCCTTCAACTTTCAAGAATTTACGAATAGATCCCTCAACTTTTGAATAATTACAAAATAGTCCCTCGACTTTTAGATAATTACAAAATAGTCCCTCAACTTTTCGATAATTACGAAATGGTCCCTCAACTTTTAATTAATTACAGTTTGGTCCTCCTGTGGTTTTGGACTTTGCGGTTTAGTCCTTCAGTTAAATTTTCCAGCTAGTTCTTGACTGTAAGGTCAGAAATCTAACGGTTTCAGCCTATAACTATTCAGTTTAGTCCTTTTTAGTTTGAAACTTAACTGTAACCCTTTAAACTAAATCAAAATCTTAACGATTTCAATCAAAACATACCTAAACACCATAATGGCCATGCGGCCGCCCCATGCTAGATCAAGACATGATTTTTATTCCATCTTTTCCTCCAAGAATCATTGACATAATAATTTAATTCAACCCAAGAACATAATTAGGGATTTCTACATCTTAATAATTCGAGTTTCATATTCTTATTATTCAAGATTTAAGATTCATCATTAGGTTATACTCCTAATCATCAAACACTAAATTTTCCCATCATTATAATCATCAAATCAATTATAAAACCCCAAGAACAATTATTCATAATCCCAAATCAATTCTAACTTCAAATAATCATAGAAAATTCAATACTTAACCAAATTGAATTAAACGAATTTTGGATTGTAGGGAATTACATTACCTTGATTTCGGCTAAGACGAATTGATCAAAGAATCTCAGAAAACTCGGATGCTCTCCTTCTCCCCTTGCGGCTGCCGCCCCTCTAGGTTTGAGGTTAGGGTTTTTTTTTTTTTTTTTTTTTGTAAATGATTAAGATTTTTGGATGAGTTTAGTTATTTATAATTTGGGTATTATTTCCCTTGGGCCAACTTAACTCCACAAGCCCACTTAACTAGCCCCAATTTGTTTAATCATCCAATCCATTTAATTTACTTATAATAGTGGCCCAATTATTAAATGTCAATTAATAATTGTCTTTAAATTAATTATTTTCTAATAAAAATAATTAAATTAAAAGTTTAAAATTTTCGGATTTTTACAGAAAGTATTTACGACCAGTTTTAGACAGAAATTTGGACCTCCACTTTGAGATGCAACTTCTAAAATGGCCACCTAACGATTGCACCAAGGTTTTCGTTATTCTACCACTAAAGAAGCGGAAGACCAAATATTTATATGTCCCAGATTGGACTTGGATGCCCAACACACGACACTTATCAGCTTTAAAGGATGGACATATGCCCGGGGAGAAAATAAAGGAGGCCTTTTTGGTGTTCAACAATTGCGTCGAGGACAATCAAATTTTTTTAAGAATCTCCAAAAAAGATTGGATTGTTTTTTAAATGTTGCGTAAAATAATGAAACAATCGTCTGCAAAAGCAAGGCATGGGATAAGAGGTCCCTTACAGCAAGATTGAATAGTATACATCTTTTTTGCAATAACTTGTTTTTCTAAGGATTCCAAGAACATGTCCAGATCAAGAATAAACACATATGGCGAGAGAGGGTCTCGTTGCCTTAGTCCTCGTTAAGGCTGGAACTTAGAGCCTATGTTGCCATTAGTGACTGTGCTAAAAGATACAGACATAATACATTTCATTACAAACTATAAAATGTGCCGGGAAACCATAGTGTGGAAGAACCATTCTGACAAAATCACACTCCATCCGATTATAAGCTTTAGATATATCAATTTAACATCAACTTCTCCAATTTTTGATTTATGTTTATACATTGAGCGAAGAATTTCATGAGATAGAGATAAATTATCTTTAATGTGTCATTTAGGCATTATGATACGGAGAAATGAGTTTCGAGAGTAAAGGTCCCATTCTAGAAACCATAATGTCACTGATAATTTTGTTTATAACATTGTTTAGGCTGATTAGCCTAATGATCTACTCTCGTTGGGTTATCTTGCTTGGGAATAAAAACCAAACCAAACCAAACCAATAGAGTATGATTAATAGAACTTAAGTCCGAGTGGGTATAGAAAAAAATTCTAACAAATTTACACACAAGAGGACCCACAATACTCCATTGAGTTTGATAAAACTGAGCATTAACCCCATCTTGTCCAGGGGATTTGTGAGCTGGCATTCTAAATAGTGTATTCATAATTTCAAAATCAGATATGGGATTTAAAAGAAGATCTTTGTTTATCTGATGTAGAAAGCTGAGGAACCTGATGAAAACAAATTTTTATAATGATCAGAAGAGGCCTGTTGGATTTGAGTTGTAAAGGAAATCCAGTCCCGATCTGGAGCGAATAACAACGCTTGAATACTATTTTGCTTCCTACGACCCAATATTGCTCTATGGAACTCTTTCCAGCATTGGCTAGTTTACTTATTAAATCAGCTTTTTCTTGCAACAGATTTGGAGAAAAATTAATTCAAATTTTAGATTGAACTTGTTCCAAATCTCTTTGAATATTCTGGCCCAATTAACTACATTACCCTACTAAGCCGTGATAGATTGTGGAATGGAAAACTAGTTTTTTTGGTGACTCATTTGTTGTGGCCCAACAACGCTGCACTACCTCCTTAAAATTTGAATAAGAGGCCCACCTAGAATCAAACACAAAACAACGAGGCCCATTCTGTCCTCCAACTCAATGTCCATAAGAATCGGTCCAGAAAATGGCAAGTAATTGACTCGATAAAATATAAATTTATCAATCCAAGCCAAATTAGCATAGAACCGGTCTAATCTCTCCCTGCGCTCCGCCAATCCCCTATCTTTCTGGTCCAAGTAAACAAGTTACTCTCCGAAAAGCGTGTGCTTTTTAGGGAACAAATATGTTTCCTATTTCGAACCAAATAAGCATATTTGGTGATTTGATTTTGGGACTTTTATGGAAAGATTTATATTGTCCTATTGTGAAAAGGATTTTAGTTTTAAGAAATAAAGTGTTTCCTATTTCGAATCAAAGAGGAATTTTTGGTAAGTTGATTTTATGCTTTCATGGAAAGATTCATAAGTATCCTACTTTGAAAAGGACTTTGTAAATAGAGTAAATATCTTTTATTTATGTACATAGTTTTATATTAGGACTAACCTACTAACAATCTATTCCTCTGTGAGTGTGCTTTATGTTTCCTTGTAGGAATTGGATTCTCACATATGGAAGAGTTTGGATTCGTGAAGATCTTCTCCAAGGTGCCTATAAATACAAGGGATCAACACAAAGAGAAGACAGAGCTTGAGAGATTTATTCAGAGAGAAAAACACTATTTATTCTTCACGTGTTCATAATATTGTTTTAGGTTGTGAGTGTAGGTTGTGGCATACATCCGAAACTCACATCTACGTTTTTGTCAAGTTCTTTGTTTTACTTCTGATTGGAATAGAGTCTACTTGGGAAAGGGAGTCTGTTCTTATCGTAGAAGGTGATTAGAACTTGTTTAGTATTTTCGTCTTTTAGTTTTCACTTATTCGTATTTTTGTAAGTAACAAAGTTTTTATAGTGAAAAGTTTTTGGGCGTAAGCCTAGTTTGCTGATCTCATAGATCAGTAAGCGTATATAACTCTTGAGTTATTGCTTTTAATTTGTTTTATTCCGCTGCATTATCTGTGGATGTGTGGACAGTTGTGAGACACATCTGTACTCACATTCGTGCCTGTTGTGTGATTATGTTTCCTAGCTACACGAAACTTTCAATTGGTATCAGAGCCAACTCTCGATATATTACTGAGTGTTGATCCAGAAAGTGTAGTCATTATGGAATACCAAAATCACCAAAACAGGCCTCCCGTCTCGATGGTACGAACTATTCTCTTTGGAAGTCTAAAATACGCAATTACATCAAAAGCATTGATGAAAGGGCTTGGATGTGTATCCTTGTTGCATGGCAACCTCCTACTGTGGAGAAGAAGCCTGCGTCTGGTGTTGGTGAGTCTATTTTCGAAAGAAAACCTGAAGAGCAATGGACTCTTGAAGAAATTCAGGCTGCTAATTATAATTCAAAAGCTATGGGTGCTATTTCCAGCCATGTTTCTGGGAATATGTACAAACTTATCACTAATGAGAGTGTAGCCAAAGCTGCTTGGGATATTTTTCAAACTCAATGTGAGGGAGCTCCAAGTGTTAAAGCTACGAGGCTTAGAATTTTAATGGATAGGTTTGAGTTACTTCGAATGGAAGAGTCTGAGGACATAGTTTCTTATGCTGCAAAAATCCATGAAATCTCCAATGAATGCACTAGCCTAGGAGAGTCAATTTCGAATGCTAGATTAGTAAGCAAAATCTTAAGAACTTTGCCTGAAAGGTTTAATATCAAGGTTGCTGTCATTGAAGAGACGAGTGACACCAACACAGTAGAATTAGAAAAAATTGTTGGTATTTTAACTGTTTTTGAACTCAATCTTGAAGCTCAACAAAAGAACAAGGCAATAAGTATTGCCCTTAAGAGTTCTGCAGCTATTCCAAAGGAAATAGCTGACCTTTCCTCTGAAATTAATGAATCTAATCTTGAGGAAGATGATGTGGATGTAATCACCAAGAAGTTCAATTCTATTTTGAAAAACAAAAGGAGAAACAAGTTTCCTAAAAGGAACTCTCAGGATTTAGAGAAACAAGAAGATAATCCTGATGAGGGGTTCAAAAAGAAAAGTTTTGATAACAAGAAATTATCTGAGTCTGTGCAATGTAGAGCATGTCGTGGCTTTGGTCACTTTGCTAATGAGTGTGCTAACACACTTAAGAAAAGGAGAATGAGTTACACTGCTTCTCTGAGTGATAGTGAGGATGAGGAAGAAGTGGCTAACATACCTGTGATAAACTGCCATTCTGTGTTTAATGCCTATTCTGCAGGAATTGAAGAAGGAGTTCCTGAGGAATATTTGGATGTGGTCCCAGATGTGAACACATCCGTTGACACATTTGATCTGATTTTCAATTGCTTCACTGTAAAAAGATATTCTGATGATGAAGATAGGGACATTTCCTATGAGGAACTTTTTCCGACCTACAGAAAGGTGCATACTGATTGGATAAAGGGGTTGGACAAAATTGAGGTATTTACTAAGGTAAATAAATCTCTTTCTGATAAATTAGTTGTTTGTGAAGATGAGAAAACCAAACTTTCAAAAGAAATTGAGGTGCTTGCTAAGGTAAATAAATCTTTGTCTGATAATTTAGCTGTTTGTGAAGATGAAAAAGCCATACTTTCAAAAGAGAATGATGATCAAAAAGATATCATTTCCAAACTTGAAGTTCTAATAACCAAGAGAGAAGTTGAATTCGAAAAATTCAAAACTGATTTTGAAAAAGCTGAAAGTACAGTAACCAAGTTAAATACTGGGAAAATGAAACTTGATGAAGCTATTATTCTTGGTAAAACTGGAAAAACTGGCATTGGTTTTGAGAAAACAAAATTTGTAAAGGAAGGATGTGAGACTTCTACTTCAAAAAGTGTGGAAAAATCAATTTTGAGAGAAAAAAACTTTTTGAGTTAGAAAAGGCCAAGGAGAAGGCACTACATCTGTCATTATTGCTTTGCTCCTGGGCACATTAGACCCTTTTGTCACAAATTAAAGGTTGATAAGAAATCTGGTTTTCATCAGTCTCAGATGTGTGGAAAGACGTATACACATTCGGACACACATTCATGTAATCTGAGACCTCTGCACCACAAAAAGAAAAGTGAAAAACAGTGGGTGGCCAAACCAAGTGCTACCTGCAATGTTGTTTACTCTTCCCTCAAGAGTAGTGCCTCTGATTCTTGGTATTTTGATAGTGGGTGCTCTAGGCACATGACTGGGAATCAAGCTTTTCTAGTAGACTATGAGTTAATCAATGGGGGAAAGGTGAATTTTGGTGGTGGTGCTCAAGGCAAAATCATTGGGAAAGGTACCCTAGATGTGAAGGGATTCCCAAAACATCACAATGTGTATCATGTGGAAGGTCTTAGGACTAATCTCATTAGTATAAGTCAGTTATGTGATGATGACTTATATGTGAAGTTTGATAAGAAGATTTGTGAGGTGTTTAATGAGTCTAACACATGTGTCCTCACTGGTCTAAGATCATCTGACAATTGTTACAAGTTTTGTGATAATTTGTCTTGTTTAAGTTCCTTTGATATTATATTTGATGATACACTTTATTTTAACCTCAAAACTGCCAAGGATAATGTTTCAGGTTATCAATTGGAGTGGAAATCTGCTGATATAGGTGCTGGAGATACGGAAAGCACTGTAAAGGAAAAACAGGCAGATGTGAGTCCAGATGTGCAAAAGGATGTATCTGCGGATGTGAACACAACCGTTCCCACATCTGAACACACATCCACTCAAAGAATTGTGTCTGAAGTCAGCTCTTCAGATTCAGAAGGAGAAGTTATTTCTGAAAGAAACCATGTTGGGTCTGTTGATAGATCAAATGACATTTTGTCCAGAATTCAGAAAGATCACCCCACCTCTCAAGTGGTTGGTGAAATGCATGATCAAAGGCAAATCAGAAGGAATGAGAAGGTAAATAATAGTTATTTGGATGCTTTATGGAGTCATACATCCTTATACTTTAAGGTATGTTATTACTGCTTTGTGTCTATGATTGTGGGATACATTAACTTAGATTGGGCAGAAATTTTTTATGATAAAAACATTTGTGTTCGATGTTCCTACCTTGATAACATCCTTGATTCCTGGTATAGAAGGAGAAAAAGTTATGTCTCCTTGTTCATAGCTAAGGCTAAATATGTTGCCCTTGGAAGTTTTTGCACTCTGTTATTTTTGCCGAATCAAATGCTAAAAGACTATGGATTAAATAGCAAAATTTTGACTGCTTTTTGTGATAACAAAAGTGCCTTGGACATATCAAAAAACCTGTCTAACATTCTAGAACAAAGCACATTGATATTAGACATCATTTCATTAGAGATCTTATAGAACAAAAAACTGTGTGTCTGGAATTTGTTGGGACTGAAAATCAATTGGCTGATATATTTACAAAGGCATTAGTTTTGGAGAGATTTTCCTCCTTGAGGAAGTCTCTTGGTTTGTGTGATATCTAAGATTGTGAGCACAAATGTGTCTCACATCCTCTAACACATCTGTATATTAGATTAACAAAAAAAAAAATTAAAAAATTAAAAAAAAAATTCAAAAAATATCATGCATTAGCACGAAATTTCTCAGTGTGGTCACTTGTGAGTCTTCATCTTGACATTGTTTTTGATCACTTAATTGTGAGTATTTCCTGTCCATGTTATCTTTTGATGACTTGGTATAACCTTCCTAGGTATCTCACAAATGGGTGCAATAAAAGAAAAAAATATATGTGAGAAACAATGGCTTCACCCTTAGTATGAAGCCATACCATTGTGATCAAGTGATTTTCATAAGAAAACTTGAAGTCAAACTTGACAAGATCATTGGGAAAAAGGGCTATCTTTGGGATCAAGTAAAGTGAAAGCTACTCACAATGTAAAAATCCACAACAAAAAATTGGTGGATGCATCCTAGAGGCTGTGCAGATTGGATTATTGCTCATTGACTTTTTGTGATCTAAATGTGTCCCTAAATGTGACTCACATCCTATGCCACATCCATAAGCTGAGAATTTTTCCATCACCTGTGTGTTTGCATCATGCTAGGCATACTACATTTTTTAGGACATATAGGAGCTTTGTAAATATGCTAGTTAATTTATTTTCATTCTTAATTTATTCTTTGATTTAACATGTTTTTGTTTTCCAATATCTCCCATGAAAGAAAAAGGTGTGTATCAATCCTTATTTAAAAAGGTTGGATAATTTTGAAAGGGATTCTGTTGAAAAAGATATGGCTGAAGTGATTTTTTGTTACCATAAAACGTTGGCAAAATTTTGACTTATTCTAATCCCTAATTTTTTCGTGATTTGGTGTGTGGTAATATCAAAGGGTTATAGCCGTTGGTGGATCTTTGTGAATTTTTGGCTGTGTGAGACCTTTTTGAAAAAAGGATTCCTTAATTTAGTTGGAAAGGGGGAGTTGTAAGTTTTATTGTGTGCCTCATCTGTCACATCTCTTTAATCCTTCATTGTGCTTCTTTCCCCTCTACCCCAATTTTTATCTCACACACACACACCATATATTTCTCTCTCTCTCTGTCTGTCTAATCAATCTGCAGAATCAATGGAGCTGAAGCTGTGGATGTGCGTCAGGATGTGGCCACATCTTGTCACACATCTGCAGATTCTTTTGATGCAATCGTGGAAGCCTTTGATGCAGAAATTGTTGCAACTGCTGCTCTCAATGCTCAACTGATTACCTCCCAGACACATGCCAAAATCCTGAAGGTTTTTAAGGTGGATCTCCACAAATGGGAGACTTCACTTTCTAGTCAAAAATGGGGAGAAGAAGAAAAAAGGATGAGAATGATACTGATGTTGTCTTTGCTGCTACTGCTGATGTTTCAGTTGGGATGCTTAAACTCAGGGGGAGTTTTACTGTCTGTTCTTACTTGTGAATGAAACATCAACAGGTTTGCTTTTAATATTTGTTAGTTTGCTTTTAATATTCGTTTTAGTTATTTGTTAGTTTTAGTCTTGATCTGGAATCCCTAAATACATTTGCTGAATGGTTGCTTCAGTTTATATTTGTTGAACTGCAACTTTTAGTTCTGACTTGTTCTATGCAGTTTTGTGTGTATGTGTTGACACATCTGCACACACATCCATTCAGGGGGAGTTTTCGAATCTGGAAATATTGATCATAGTAATCAAATCATAAATCTTTAGTTTTGACCAGAAAGTCCAAAAAATAGGGGGAGATTGAAAGCGTGTGCTTTTTAGGGAACAAATATGTTTCCTATTTCGAACCAAATAAGCATATTTGGTGATTTGATTTTGGGACTTTTATGGAAAGATTTATATTGTCCTATTGTGAAAAGGATTTTAGTTTTAAGAAATAAAGTGTTTCCTATTTCGAATCAAAGAGGAATTTTTGGTAAGTTGATTTTATGCTTTCATGGAAAGATTCATAAGTATCCTACTTTGAAAAGGACTTTGTAAATAGAGTAAATATCTTTTATTTATGTACATAGTTTTATATTTGGACTAACCTACTAACAATCTATTCCTTTGTGAGTGTGCTTTATGTTTCCTTGTAGGAATTGGATTCTCACATATGGAAGAGTTTGGATTCGTGAAGATCTTCTCCAAGGTGCCTATAAATACAAGGGATCAACACAAAGAGAAGACAGAGCTTGAGAGATTTATTCAGAGAGAAAAACACTCTTTGTTCTTCACGTGTTCATAATATTGTTTTAGGTTGTGAGTGTAGGTTGTGGCATACATCCGAAACTCACATCTACGTTTTTGTCAAGTTCTTTGTTTTACTTCTGATTGGAATAGAGTCTACTTGGGAAAGGGAGTCTGTTCTTATCGTAGAAGGTGATTAGAACTTGTTTAGTATTTTCGTCTTTTAGTTTTCACTTATTCGTATTTTTGTAAGTAACAAAGTTTTTATAGTGAAAAGTTTTTGGGCGTAAGCCTAGTTTGCTGATCTCATAGATCAGTAAGCGTATATAACTCTTGAGTTATTGCTTTTAATTTGTTTTATTCCGCTGCATTATCTGTGGATGTGTGGACAGTTGTGAGACACATCTGTACTCACATTCGTGCTTGTTGTGTGAATAAGTTTCCTAGCTACACGAAACTTTCACTCTCATACCCTAAATCCACCAACCCCGAAGCATTTAAACATTTTGAAAAATTTTGCAATTGATTCCAATTAAAATCCCGTCCCCCCCCACACCATTTTTTCCGAAGGGTGTAACATTGCATTTAAATCCCCACTGTTGAGCCCTACATTTTTCAGTCAATATGTTTTACAACTTACGCCTAACAACTTGGTACTAACAACTTGAGTTGTTCTATTTACAACTTGGCTTCTGCAGGTTGGGACGCAGTAACGCTTTTCCTATTTTATAGGACATGTGCCGGAGGGAATAAAGACCGGTTCAACCACGTTTCTTCAGCAATGGACCTTATCTTTTCCTCAAACAATAAATGGCGAATATATCTCTATGTGATCAACCTCTTCCCCGATTTTATAGGCGCATAATCCTTCTTTGTTAATTAGTTTTATTTTGAGGTATAAAAGGGAGAGATACACTGTATTTACACACACGTTCTTCACTAGCTTAAGCTTCCTTTTTCATACGCTCTTAGCATTGTAATCTCAAGAGAACTCTTAGTAAACTTTCGGTCAAGGTAGGAGCCGAATCCTCTCGGGGTTTTATGCCGGCGAACAAGTTGTTCAAGGGCTTTCCCTAGTCAACAAACCATTCGTGTCCATTTCTATTCAACTTGATAATCATTGTACCTAGATTCATATCACTTTAGTCACTTTTCTTCTCATCTAATTCGCTTGTTGAAATTTGACCAAAACAATTTGGCGCCGTCTGTGGGAAACATTGATTATTTGCGTAGAAATGGTTAATCCATCATCCAGCAGTCAGAGTCGGCCGCTTCCTGTTTCCAACACCCAAGGTAATCCACCTCAAAGTGCAGAAGCTGTCAACTTGGAGATATTGGCCAACATGACCGATATGTTGAGAAAAATGAGCGATCGGTTGGATGGCCAGGAACATACAAACACCATGTTATTCAATGCCATTGACAGCCTACGTAAAGGGAAGCAAGTTGAAGCTCAAGTATCCACCCCATTTTCACCTTTATTGCCTAGATCTTTGTTTGGTACAGGTACAGGACCAAGCCATTTCGGAGATATCCCTATGTCCGGCACCTTGCCAACAGAGAGCACGATTGTGACATCTATTCCGATCGAACAACCAAGAGTCAGCTTACCAACCAGCCAACCTGCGCTGTCATCTTGCTACACTTATGCTACACCCTCAAGGGGGCAAACAGGGAGTTTCTTTAATACTTTCGATACTTTCACACCTCGGTTTAATCTTTGCTCCTCTTTCGCAGAAAGCCAACTTGTTAAAGAAATGCAAACCATTAAAGAGTTGCTTTGCGAAGCATGCACGGAGTCAACTTGCCATATCACCAAGTCTCCCCAACTTGCTACAACGAGTCTCGTTTCGTGCCAGCAATAGCCAGTGTGGAGATCCCGAAGAAATTCTCGGTCCCTCATATGAAGAAATATGATGGGAGTACCGATCCGGCAGAGCATGTATTGTTGTATCAGGAATCAATGGATATCATAAGTATCCCTCCTATGTTTAAAGAAGCATGTTTTTGCAGGGGCTTTGGTTCAACCTTGTCAGGACCGGCCTTAAAATGGCTAACAGGGCTTCCTCTAAACTCTATTTCATCTTATGCTCAACTTGTCAATATGTTCATTAATCAGTTTTCATGCAACAGGGCATTTGACAAGTTGACTAGTGATCTTTATAGAATTGTGCAACGGCTAACGAAAATCTTAAAGAGTATTTGCACAGTTCAATAAGGAGGCGGTGACTATACCCAACTTGGACGTGTCCACAAAGAACGGAGGCATTCCGCATAGGCTTGAAGAAGAACTCATTGTTCTACAATGAGTTGGTGATGAATCCGGCGAAACAACTTGAGGAGATCGTAACCGTGGCCTTGCCTATCATCAGATTGGAAGAGGATAGCTTGGCAATGGGGAAATCAACTGGGAGGAATCCTACTCCTCTATTTGAGCCCTCTGACAGACGATCGGATTCCCATCACTATAAGTCCAACAGGGGCAAACCCCCTGTTAAAACTGAACCTTCTAAAATTCATGTTGTAGATGACGATCAAGAAGGAGATGATAATGATTATCCACAAATTTCTGAATATTGCTTTTCTGTGGACATTGCAGGAATCTTGTGCGCCATGGGAAATCTTGGAGATAAAGCAAGATGGCCCAAGAAGAATGACCAGTCAACGACTTGGAAGGACAAGTCCAAGTGGTGCGCATTTCATGAAGATTTTGGGCACACCACCGAGAACTGTTTCGCCTTAAGGAAAGAGATTGCTCATTTATTGTCCAAAGGTCTTCTCAAGGATTTGTTGGGCAAGAAGAGGGTCCGGAGTGAATCCAAAGAACCTGATTCAGGGGAACAGTCTAGACCCGAGAAAGTTGCACCCCCTCCAGCCACCAAGGTAGTGAATGTTATTTCAGGTGGGTCTCATATTTGCGGCACAACTTACTCTGCTGCCAAGCGTCATGCCAAGAGCTCTAAGGAAGATCAATCAGAATTGCCTTCAAGGCGCCGTGACTTCACAGATGGTCATATCATTTCTTTTGAAGATGAAGATAAGGACAACACGTTGGACCCTCATCATGATGGTCTAGTTGTTCAGGTGCAGATTGCCAATTGTGTAGTCAAGCGCATTCGATCGACGGTGGCAGCTCAGTCAACATCATCTTTACTCATGCTCTTGAAGATATGGGCATTCCTTTGTCCGAAGTTGTGAAGAATTCATCCGTACTGGTAGGGTTCAGTGGTGAGGTGAAGCAAACAGTGGGAGAGATCAAGTTGCCCATCTACCTAGAGGGTATGAATTCCATGGAGAGGTTTTGTGTGATCGAATGCTCTTCCTCATACAACGTTATATTGGGAAGACCTTGGATCCACAACATGAAGGCTGTACCATCAACTTACCATCAATGCGTCAAGTTTCCAACACCTTGGGGTGTTGCCAAGTTGAAGGGAAACCAGCAAGTCTCTAAGGAGTGCTACAAGGTCAACATGAAAGCAAGTTCAGTCCCTCGGTAGGCATAGCAACTAAAGAAAAAGGCCCAGGACGTTCTTGAAGCAGTAGAGCATGATACAAAAAGCGTTCCTGTTGATGCATCAAATCCTGAGGCCCAAGTGCAAGTTGGAGTAGACCTACCCTTCGAAATTGAAGAGGAGTTGATCGAGTTCCTGAAAAGCCAGAAATGCTGTTTCGCTTGGAAACATGAAGACATGACAGGGATAAGCAAGGATATTATTACTCACAAGTTGAACATTGACCCGACCATCCGTCCTATCCATCAGAAAAGAAGGAAGTTTGCCCAGGAGCGGAACCAGATCATAAAAGACGAAGTCGAGAGGCTTCTGAAGTCCAAGATGATCAGAGAAGTTCAGTATCCAAGGTGGTTGGCTAACGTCGTAGTGGTGGAGAAGAAGAATGGTAAGTGGCGAGTGTGCGTGGACTTCACCGACTTGAATAAAGCCTGTCCAAAGGATCCATTCCCTCTCCCTCATATTGACTCTCTAGTTGACGAGACAGCTGGCCACGACATCTTAACATTCATGGATGCATCTTTCGGGTATCAACAAATTCAAATGGAGCCTTCAGACCAAGAAGATACAACATTCATGACTCCAGAAGGTATATATTGTTATATTTCTATGCCACTTGGTCTTAAAAATGCAGGGGCAACTTATCAGAGGTTGGTGAACAAGATGTTTAAAGATCAACTTGGCAAGACGATGGAGGTCTACATAGACGACATGGTAGTAAAGTCCAAGCGTATTGAAGATCATGTGGAGCACCTTGCTGAGGCATTCAACATCTTGAAGGCCTTCAACATGAAGCTCAATCCAGCGAAGTGTAACTTTGGTGTTAGAGCAGGTAAATTCTTGGGATATATGGTGACCAAGAGGGGAATCGAAGCAAGTCCCGAACAAATCAAAGCCATTCTCAACTTGGAATCCCCTAAGAACATCAAAGACGTACAAAGGTTAACAGGTAGAGTAGCTGCTTTGAATAGATTTATATCCAAATCGTCTGATAAGTGCAAGTTATTCTACGAAGTATTAAGAAAAAACAAACTTTTTCAATGGACTGACCAACATGAAGCAGCCTTCAAACAACTTAAAGAATACTTGATGATGTCACCCCTACTTGCCAAACCCGAACATGGTGAGCATCTTTATTTATATTTAGCTGTATGTGAAAATGCTGTTAGTGCAGTATTGGTGAAGGAAATCCAAGGTGAACAACATCCTGTTTACTATGTAAGTAAGTCTTTATTAGATGCTGAAACAAGGTACTCTCATCTTGAAAAATTAATATTAGCCTTAACTACTGCTGCTACCAAATTACGTCATTATTTTGAAACACATTCCATAACCATCAGAACTAATTATCCTATGAGAAATGTGTTGAGAATCCCAGAGATGTCAGGCAGGTTGGCCAAGTGGTCAGTCAAGTTGAGCACGTATGACATTTCATACGAGCCGAGAACAGCCATCAAATCGTAGGCCCTAGCCGATTTCGTAGCTGACTTCAGTCCAAGTTTGCAGCCTGAGGTAGAACTGGAAGTGCAACAACTTGAAGGTAAAACTATTCCTCGATTTTGGACATTGTTTACAGATGGAGCCTCAAATTCCAAAGGGATTGGCTTTGGAATAGTCCTAAAATCCCCTCAAGGTGATATCATACCTCAAGCTGTATCTTGTGAATTCAGTGCAACAAATAATGAAGCTGAGTATGAAGCCCTAATCATGGGTTTAACTACAGCTTTGAGTTTGAATATTACACATTTAAATGCATTTGTTGACTCTCAATTGCTAGCTAACCACTTTAATGGCAGTTATATGGCGAAGCATTCAAAGATGACTCTGTACCTCCAACATGTTAAGGCTTTAGCTTCGAAATTTCTATCATTCTCTTTGGAACAGGTCCCTAGAGAAGAGAACGCAGAAGCAGACGCCTTGGCTAACTTGGGTTCAACTTGCAAATCAATGTTGCATTCTAGTATACCCATTATTTATGTTAAGTACCCGGCAATAGACCAAGTTGAGGAAATTCAAGTGGTTACGCCACCTACTGGGGCACAAGATGCTAAACCTTCTTGGACCCAACCTGTAATTGAGTTTCTTCAACTTGGAATTATTCCACCCGATGTTAAGAATGTTAGATCTTTTAAGATTCGTACTTCGACTTTCGTTTTGATAGATAATGTGCTGTTTAAGAAGTCTTTTGCAGGACACTACTTGAGATGTGTCGATAATGATCAAGTTGAAGTGGTGCTTAAAGAAATCCATGAAGGAATATGTGGGAACCATTCTGGAGGAAAGGCATTAGCATCCAAGGCCCTAAAGACGGGATACTATTGGCCAACCATGCGTCGAGATGCCATGAGCTACGTACAGAAGTGTGATGCCTGCCAAAGACACAGCAACATCTTGCATCAACCTGCCGAGCCTCTACATCCTATAGTCTCATCTTGGCCTTTCATGAAGTGGGGCATGGATATTGTAGGCAAGTTGCCTAAAGCTCCCGGAGGCAAAGTGTTCATGTTGGCTCTAACTGATTATTTCTCGAAATGGATCGAGGCAGAAGCTTATGTACAAGTAAGAGATAAAGAGGTAATTTCATTTTTAAAGAAAAATATCATTAGCAGGTTTGGTGTACCATCAGAGATTGTATGTGACAACGGGTCACACTTCATAAGTAAGAAGACCAGGGATTTTTGTACTGGGGGGCATCAAGTTAGTCATGTCGACACTGTCCACCCTCAAGCCAACGGCCGCCGAGTCAAGCAACAAGTTGATCATCAACAACTTGAAGAAGCGTCTAGATCAAAAGAAGGGAAAGTGGGTTGAAGAATTACCACTTGTGCTATGGGCGATAGAACTACTTCTAAAGGAGCCACAGTGTAGAACTCCCTATTCTTTAGTATACCTGAGTCCGAAGCCGTAATTCCGCTTGAAGCTGACACCCCCACAAAGAAGGTATGGCTTATTGACTCAAGACGAAAATAACCTCTTGCTAACTCAAGATTTAGATACAATTGATGAGATCAGGGATTTAGCCAAGATAAGGATGGCAGCTTATCAGCAGCGAATTGCTAGGTCTTACAACAAGAATGTCAGAGTTAGAAGGTTCCAGGTTGGTGATTTAGTTTTAAGAAAAGTATTTCAAAATACAAGAGAATTGAATGCAGGTAAGCTGGCTCCCAAGTGGGAAGGCCCATATCTCATCGATGCTGAAGCTGGCAAAGGTGCATACCGGGTTGTCAACCCCAAGTGGAGACAGTAATCCCTAGAAGTTGGAACGCTATCCACTTGAAACTTTATTTCATGTAAGTCCAGTTATTTATAACTAGACTCCTCAGGTACGGTTTAAATTTATGTCAAGTTCAATTACGCATTTCAATTTTTCACTCTTATTAAAACATTACTGACTTGAGCGTCGGAGGGGCGTTAGCTATGCTAACGCCCAACCCTAACATGAATTTGTTTTGCAAGGTGTAACTTGAGCAAATGAGATAAGCCCAACATGTTGACACGCCAGTACGGTTGATACATGTTGGGACCCAAAGCTGGAGTAGGTCTAAGCATGTTGACACGCCAGTACGGCTGATACATGTTTGGACCTAGGAAGAAGAATTTCAACATGTTGACACGCCAGTACGGCTGATACATGTTGAAACTCTAGCTGGAGAGGGATAGAACTTGTTGACACGCCAGGACGGCTGATACTTGTTCTATCTCTTCAAACGATTTACCTCTGATCAAAGGTACTTATGGTTAAAAGATATTCATCTTTTCTTACGAATTAAGGTTTTGACACCTTCGCCTGGGCGCACGTTTTCACACTTCTTCAAGTCGTGAACTATTGGTTGTAACATTTTCATGTTACCTATGGTTTATAACATTTACATGTTATCTAAAGAACAAACAAGCGTCTCTCAGAGACATAAGATACTTTGCTAAAAAACCATTAAGTGTCTTTCAAAAGATTTTTTCGCAACTAAAGGACAAGTTGGGTAAGCCAACAAGTCCCTAAAAACCTAAAAAGCTTGGAGTACTAGACCAACCTAGTACCCCCAAATAAATTGTCTCGGCTCTTATGAGCCATTACAAACTAAAAAAAAACCTTGTTTTTGGGGACACTCCCCCCATTTGTTGTACCGACAGAGGTACACAAATAAAGCAAAAATTGTTTTTTCATCCAAAATACCCAAAGTTTTAAAATGTTTTTTAAACTTCCTGGCCTGCTGCCGCCGGTGTTGCATTTTCCCCTTGACCATTCTGAGCTACCACTAGGGTGCTCAAGGTCCTATCAGTGTCTTCAACTAGAGCCTCCAAAGCCGCATAATTCACTTCCTCTGCATCTACTGGCTCACCAACGAAATCTTCTAAAGCCCTTTTCTCTGCTTCCACATCCCACTCCAAAGCCAGCCCGTTCTTGTATTCTTCCATAAGTTCAATCCTAGCTTCAAACACCACTTTGGTGGCATTAAACGTGAAGTCTTTCTTCGCGGCATCCAATTCCTTCTCATGGGCTTCATGTTCCTTCGTTTTCTCGGCCTTAACAGCTTCCAACTCCTTCTTTTTCGCCTTCAAGATTTTCCTTCAACTTCTCAATCTCCTCGGCATTTTTGGTAGCTTTGCTTCTTGTATTCCTCGCCTTCGTAATTGTGCCCGGCCGCCTTGATTTTCACAAAGATCAAGCTGGTCCATGATAGGGACCATGATATCCGCAACCTAAGCAAAAGAAATGTTAGCATTTCATCAAAAATCAATGGGCAAGGTTCAAGTTTTCTCATTTTACCTTGTCGACAAAACAAGCTATAGCCTCCTTTAACTTTTTTCTTGCTGTCCCCATGTCGCCAATCTCATTCCCATCCGTAGCCTCGGTTTCAGATAACTTCCTTTTCTTCACTTCTTCCTTTTTCTTGGAAGCATTCAAATCTGAGCTAGAGGCCATGGACATTGGAGTTGGAGGTTTATTGTCCTTCTTGGCAACTTTCTTTACCTTAGCAGCGGCCATCAATTCAGCGGCACTCATGTTGGATTTGGATCATGTAGCTACAACAAGGAAACAAGGGATTGAGATAATCGAAATACTCGTGAAAAAGTACAAAGATTTTTGAGGACTTAAACCTGTAGACATCTCAGGTAGAGTTGGGGGTAGATTTTCCTCTGCTTCAACCTCTGCTTCACCTCCAACCTCCTCAACAAAAAACTCGACAGGGAATGCCTTGAAGGACCTATCGGATACACCCAACTGAAGAAGCTGGTTTACGTTCGCTTGTGTCCCTTCTTGCTCCGGAAACAGGTCTGACAACTTAGAAACTTCTACAAAGGAAATTTTAAGAGTTAGTTATCCTAGTATTGAGAAGCATTTCGTAAAATAAAAGAACTATTTTCACTACCTTGAAACCTCCATTTGGAAAAAACACCTTCCTCTTGACCCAAGGTGTCCCTCCTTGCAAAGAAAAATTTATTTTTCCACCCTCTATCGACAATGTCATGATTGGAAATCAGAATAGGCTCACCATTTTTGACCCTAAAACCAAACCTTCTGGACCAAAACTCCTTAAATCCACAAGATACGCCAACTCTTCTAAACCGGCAACCAAATCAGCCCTCTCTCCTAATCTAACTAGGGTTTGCAAGTACCTCCACCCTTGAGGCATCATTTGGGCATAGTTGAGTTTGGTAGAGGAGAAGAACTTCGTAATCAAGTCGGGAAAAGGGAATCGTAAGCTTATAACAAAGGGATACTCCGGGAAGCATACCCAAGTGGGAGAATAACATTCGGAGGTCAAGTCAGGGTGGGTGAAGTAGACCGTTTCATCAGGCATGGCGTGGTTCTTCTTAATAACCTCTAGGTTAGCCTTAGGCATCAGACATTTCTCATTATCAGGTTCCTTCAACAAGTTTTGGGTTATGAAACCCTTGGGCAACCCTCGTCACTCTCAATCACGACTATCTTCTTCCGACCCATTTTTTCAACTTAAAACAAGAAATCAAAGATGAAATTGAAGAGAAGACAAGAAACTCACCGTAAATATCTACTCGATTTTTCGCCCCAACCGTCTTCCTTGGTTCTTCTCCTAGAAACCTCTGCGAAAGTAACGTTTTTGATTTGGTGAAAGAGAGAGTTGGAGAAAGAGACTACTTATTTATGAAGGTTGAAGGTGGTTGGAACTCTAAAAGCGAACAAATCTTTTTGCCTCGGGAAACTACTTAAAACCGTCCCATCGCGTCCCTTTTAAACCGTCGTTCTTTTCTTTCTTATTTTTGGCAAACTTTTTGAATTCTTTTGTCTCTTTCTATTCTTCATTTTAAAATTCAAAAAGTTTGGGGGCAATTGTTGGGCCCTACATTTTTCAGTCAATATGTTTTACAACTTACGCCTAACAACTTGGTACTAACAACTTGAGTTGTTCTATTTACAACTTGGCTTCTGCAGGTTGGGACGCAGTAACGCTTTTCCTATTTTATAGGACATGTGCCGGAGGGAATAAAGACCGGTTCAACCACGTTTCTTCAGCAATGGACCTTATCTTTTCCTCAAACAATAAATGGCGAATATATCTCTATGTGATCAACCTCTTCCCCGATTTTATAGGCGCATAATCCTTCTTTGTTAATTAGTTTTATTTTGAGGTATAAAAGGGAGAGATACACTGTATTTACACACACGTTCTTCACTAGCTTAAGCTCCCTTTTTCATACGCTCTTAGCATTGTAATCTCAAGAGAATTCTTAGTAAACTTTCGGTCAAGGTAGGAGCCGAATCCTCCCGGGGTTTTATGTCGGCGAACAAGTTGTTCAAGGGATTTCCCTAGTCAACAAACCATTCGTGTCCATTTCTATTCAACTTGATAATCATTGTACCTAGATTCATATCACTTTAGTCACTTTTCTTCTCATCTAATTTGCTTGTTGAAATTTGACCAAAACACCCACCAATAACCCACGAAAAATATGAGAAGGACTGCTATACCTGAGATTGCCTTGTCGGTTGTGGATTGTTGTAAGGTGTTGTGAAATTAAAGGGAGGCTCCCCCGTCCCCCGGTTTTAAAGCCATCCTGAAATGCACCAATTTATCATCTGAACCTACTGCATTCATGAGTACCATGGTACCACATTGTATTGTAATATATTATGGCCTACGTGCCATATATTTTGATATAAATTATCATGTTATTTATGGTTTAAATAATAAATTAATTATGGGAAAAGTTTTGGTCAATATTAAAACAAAAGAGACAGTTATTGCTGGTTACAATCCCATGAAATTGGGACTCACTATTGTAAATCTATCTTATCACACAGATAGAACGTGATGGTTATTTTACAGTTAATTAACTGCATTAAAACTGGTCCTCCCTCTACCTATAAGAGTTTTACAGATTTTCAATCTATCAGTAATGGTAACAAAATTAACATTTATAATATTAAAGAAAGGCCAGGAGAGAGAAATTAGTTTTACACTACATCTTCATTGTATCTTCATCAATCCAGAAGGAAGAAGATATGGCTGCAAATGGTTAGTGTTCTAACCATACTTCAATGTGAAAATCTTATGTGTGAAAATCATGAAGTTCAAGATCCTAAATATCTTATCAAATTTAATTAAGGTTTTACTATGATCATGTTTTCATAAATAATTTGCTTACATGTGGTATCAGAGCCTTAGGTTTGAGAACTCATGATTTTCCCATTAAATTAAAAAATTCACAATTTTATGAATTATTTCATATCAAGTCTTCCGCTGTAAAATTAATGTATGCAGTCTGTAAGTATAATGAAAGTACTTACGTGATACTTAATGCTTTTGCTTATGAATTCATATTCTTCTGACTATTCTGAATCTGTTTAGAAGTCCAACTTCAGCATGAATTTCTAGTGTTATTTAACTGTACAATATGTAACCTTATGATAATGAACTTATAATAATGATTTATAAAGTACTTATGATTTGATTTGATTTCTATATTATGAATTATTTGTCAGTCACCAAAGTGATCAAATTAGAAGGATTATTATAGAAATCAGATTAAATTAATATTTTCAAGTATACCCATGATTACAAGATGCTACTAATGAAATGATTTTGTAATGGGTATATTGAAGTTCATTGATTGTAAAATATTTTAGATCACCCAAAAGTTGATTAGTTATTTTATAATCAAGAACATAACAGTAGTTAATTTATGTACATGATTAGACTTGTTTAGTATATCCAAAAATAACAACCATGTTTAGTCAGAGTATGTTAAATTACCAGTTATATTAATTCAACTTGGCATCAATTATGTTAGATTAGTATATTGCTGTTTCACCCAAAGGAGAACCTCAGTGTACATTTATTTTCCTTATATGAATTTGTTATGTAATCTCAAAGCATTAATACATATTATTTGCTTTTAATATTATTATTATTAATATTATGTGTTCATTTTATATATTGATTTCTTATATTAGGATGAGATAATTGGGAAATTAAATAAAGCATTTTGGGAGAAGTATAATAATAGAAATGGGTAAAATAAATAAAATATGGGTAGTTAGGCTTTTGATGTGGACATTGTTGAAAGCCTTAGTTATTGGGAATGGGGGGCCATGCCCTCCCCTTGATTTCCTCCTCCTTTTTCATTATTGTCAACTCCTTCCCATACTTCTTCTTACTTTTTCCCTCACCCTTCATTATTAACCTCCCCATCTCTTATTCTTCATCTTCCTCCTTCCAAAAATATCCATGGGAACTCATTTCAAAAGGCCATCTCTTCCAAGCTACTTGTAAGCTCAATCCTCCTCCATTCTAAGATCCGGGTGTACTTCCATGTTCGTAGAGGCAAGGGGAATACATCAAGCTAGACAAATCTTGGTTTCATCTCATATTACTAAGTAAGTTATTATGACTTCTTTCTAAATATTGCACATTTTATGTGTTAATGAATGTTTTATGAAAAGAAAAAGTATATTGTATTTTTAATATGGTTATTTGAGTAAAACGATTATTCAAGATTTAATTGATTTTAGTTATGATATGGGGGCCTAAGTTTAAAGAATGAGGGTATAATGGGAGTAATATGTTAATGACTTGAATGGGGTTATTATGATTTTCTCTTCTAATTAATGTTCATGAATTATTTGGTGTTGTTATTATTATTAAAATGGTTATTAGATGCTTTGGAAACCTTCTTGTAGTTAAGAAATGGGTTTATGTTATAGAATGATGTGGTTGTTTAAGGAAGATGATCAATAGTGTAAGAAAATGGATTAAGTTAGATTAAGGAGGTTAAACTTGAATTGTGGTAGTGAAATGGGTGGAGAATCAAGTGGTAAATGATTTAGGGTTATGTTATTTGGGGATTAAATGATTTAAAATGAGGTTTGCAAAGTTAGAAAATCCTTTTGGGTATTTTTAAGAAAGATTATAAAAGGGGAAAAAGAAAATATGTGAAAAGGAGTTAGAAATTTCAAAGTGCTGGAATCTCTCTTGGGCGGTCGCCCATAGGCCCTTGATCGGCCGCCCAACCCCCCAGAATGTATAAACCTTTTTAGATCCTCTTGGGCGGTCGCCCATAGTGACTTGGGCGGTCGCCCATGTCACCAGAATTTCACCAGTTTCCTTTCTTGCTGAATTTTAACCACAACCACTAAGTATGATTCCTAACCCTTTCAAAGTAGTGAAACCTAATCTACTTCGGATAGGAATTAACCATTTTTAACCTAAGTTAAGGTAGAATGCCTTAGCTAGGCCATGATGTCTTATTTGGTCAAAATGGAATTGTGGGAAGTAGGTCTTGCACCTTTATTAATAATATTCAAGGTTGAGTAATAACTTTGTAAGAATGGTTTATGGTTTAGGTTGGTCTTACTTGCTCCCATACCTTGGTGATTAGTTGAACAGTGTAGAGACTATAATCACACTATTGTGTTGATTAGGAATATATATGTGTTACATCAATATATTGTATCCCAATTGTGGATTATTTGGTATATGGTTGTATTGTATCCCAATTGTGGATTATTTGGTATATGGTTGTATTGTATTCCAGTTGTGGATTATCTGGCATGTTGCTCGTATTGTATCCCAATTGTGGATTATCTGGCATGTTGATTATATTGCATCCCGGTGTGGATTATGTGGTTATATTGTTACCTTAATTGAATTCATATTCATTGATGGTATTATGCATAGCGTATTAAATGGTTGTTGCACTATGGTATGGATTAGCATGAGTATACATTACCATGTTTTTATATTATTATCCCTTTTTGTGGATTATATTTCAAGTATCTATTATGTGCTTGAACGTGTTGATATTCGGGGGTATAATGGAATTCAATCAATTATGGATTTGTTCTATAAGTGATTGAAGGTTCATCATACCTGAGACCGTTCCCCTCTGTGGCCACAGAGTGGGCTGTGCAAGCTACTGTATTGAGCCAAAAGCCTTTACGATTATGCTGCGATTTGGTGTACCGGTGGAATGCTCTGTATGAAGCCAAAAGCTTTACAGTAGCGATGATATTATATGATACTCTGAATAAGGGTCATATAAGTATCCTATTTTCTTATATGGATCTCTGGGGCATGAGACCTATAAGCGGTGAATGTGCATGGGGGCAATTCACCAAAGAGCGGAGTTTTACTCCCACGTTGTACGACTTATTATTTAGACGGGAAAGGTAAAATGAGGTAACGTAATGTGTTTACCTCTTTCATAAGGTGTTATGTGTTACCATGCTACGTGTTGCATATTGTTTGACATCTTGCTGCATTCATAATAGCTTATTGAGATTTATTCTCACCCCTTCCCTTTTACTGCTTTAGATTGTGCTGAGACCGGTGACCTGAACCAGTGAGGCCGGGGAAAGAGTTGGACTCTTGCTTTTGGGACTTAACAGGATAGGTATATGAGTGGGTTGTCGGGAGTCATATTAAGTATTACTCTTTTATAAGTTGTAAGGAAAACTCTTTTGTCAAACAATGTTAATTAGGATTTTCAATGTAATTAATCAAGTATGGTTATTAAAGTATTTGTTTAAATTCCTCCAAGTGGAGATATTATTATTTGATTTTGTTTATGGAAAATTTAGAATTTATTTTCTTGTAAAGGCAAATAAAAGTTTTAAAAATATAAGATGGGTTTTCTTAGTTTGAGCTTCTCAAGCTCGGGACACGCGTTAGGTCCCGGGTTGGGGTGCTCACAGTTGGTATCAGAGCTTAGTTTAGAGGTCAAGGGTAGATGTCTAAACTAAGGTGAATGTGTGGTAATTAACGCCGAGTGTTTAATGCAGGAGTTGGTTCTAATGGCCGGAAGTAATGATGATCAGCGAAAAGTTCTAGAAATTGAAGGAGATATGGGTATAGGTGGAATTCAGAATGAAGAGATGATGAAGTTATTCAGGATGTTTGTACATAATATGGAAACTAGAGGATCAGTTCCGAATCAACCTGAGGAATGTAAAAGTGATGGATTGGAAAGATTTGTGAAGATGAACCCACCGAGCTTTAACGGAGATCCGGATCCGTTAAAGGCAGAAAAATGGTTAGCCGAAATGAATAGGATTTTCGAGGTTATAGAAAGTCCCAACGAAGAGAAAGTTAGGTATGCCGTTTTCAAGCTTGAAGGTCCAGCTGATCAGTGGTGGCAGATTTTGAAAGGAAATTGGGAGCGGGATCACACGCCCCAGACTTGGGATAATTTCACCAAACAGTTCGAGAATTATTTCATTTCAATGGTTACAAGGGACAAGAAGGAGATCGAATTCTTAGGACTAGAACAAGGGGACATGACGGTGAATCAGTATTCAGTCAGGTTTGAGGAATTAGCTAAGTGTTGCCCTCATTTGGTACCGCATGAAGCGAGAAGAGTTCATAGGTTTATAAAAGGTTTGAAGATTGAGTTTAGGAAGAAATTAGTGATTGATAGCTTCACCAATTATCAGACAGTCATAGAGAGAGCTTATAAGATCGAGAATAGCATTGAGGAAAATAGTGGAAAATCGGAAGGTGGGATTGGAAATAAGCCAAAGTATCTAGGACAAGGATCCAAAATCATTAGAGGACAGCCAAGGACTTTAACCCCAGGAAGTGCGAGAGGAGAATTTGTGGTAGCTTCTTCGTCTAGGCCAATATCCAAATAGTATGGGATGATTTGTAAATATTGCAAGAAGATGGGTCATTCTGAGGACAAGTGTTGGAGTAAGCAAGGGAAATGCTTGAATTGTGGAGCAACGGGACACTTTAGGAGGAATTGCCCAAGGTGGCAGCGGGGACGAGCTTTAAGCAGCGGTCAGCCGGGTGGACGACAAAGAGGTGGTACCAAAAGAGATAACGAAGGGGAACCGAAAGAGAAGGTCTGTGATAGAGTGTGTGTTTCGGGTCCAGGAGAGATAAATTCCTCAGGAGTCACTAGAGGTAAATTCCCTGTCTCAGAAGTAGGAGTCATATTTTATAGATCTTGTTTCATATCATTATGTGTGGCATAGCATGTTGCTTCTATGTGGCATACATTACTTGAGAAATTATTTTATTGTTAGAGGATTCTGCTCTTATGAGAGAATACCTCGAATCTCCTTTGGTTTACCACGATGGTGATGTGGTTATGGCTGAGCAGGTATTGCCAGTTGATTTGGTATTATTATCAATTTATGATTTTTAGATATACTTGACCTGGAGGGTTAAGTAGTTGTTGTGCATTGATAGACTATCACAAGAAGTGAGTCTTCTTTTCTGTGCCTAAATTGTTTACATTGGTAATTGATTCAGATGAACCTTTATGTGATACTCTTGTTATATAAGCATTAAAGACAGAAAGTTTTGGTTAAAAGTGTGAAGGATATTGGTATGTGTTAGACTTGCATAAGAAGTCTTTTCAGAAATTTTACGTGTTAGTTGTGAGTAGATGGTAATTGTGTTTCCATCAAGATATATCATAAGTTGATTCTAAGTATGATAATCAGAATTTTAATCCTTATTTTGTTGGCTTTATGGCAATTATGATTGATGACCTCTTTGTTTATTTAAAGTTACGAGAGGATCATGAAGATAATTTGTGAGTTGTGTTATTTACCTTTAGTGGAAATTCATCGTTTGAGAAGTTTAGCAAATGTGAGTTGGCTCCCAAGGATTTTATATTTTGGGTTATATAGTCTTGAGTTTGAAGGTTACCATGGATCTTACAAGGATTGAGTCCGTGATCTTTGGGTTGGCAAGTATTATCGAAGGAATTTTAAGGAGTTCTTGAGAATTGAACAATCGTTGCTTTAGTTAACTTTAATGGATGTATAAATGGTGTAGGATGTAATCAGGATAAATCATATTGATAGAATTGAAGAATAGATTGGCTATAGATCCAATCCTTACCTTACCTAATGAATATGAGGACTTTGTGAAATTCTAAGTGCGTAATAAGGAGAATTAGGTTGTGATATTATGAGAATTGGGAAAGTAATAGCGTATGCTTCGAGGAAGTTGACTTAGATAAAGTGGAATTTTCATACACCCTACCGAGAGTGGTTACAATTGTTCTTCGTTAGTTAAGGGGAACCTTATCTTTTGAAGCTTCCTTTTGGGATTGTCACAGATACTAAGAGTGGGAAGATTTAGTTAGTCGAAAGGGAGAGATTAGAATACTATTCAGATTCTTGAGGAATAGGTTATGTGTGTGATGGATCTCCTCTCAAACTCGGGAATTTTAATTAACCTTAGCGATTGTGGATAATAGCAGTTTTAGTTTAGCATTTAAGTGGTACTGTGTGAAGCTTGGTATGGAAAAATCATTTGTATGATCCTTCGTACGTATGGAGTTCTTCAGTTAAGAATGATTTGGTGGAATTGACTTATGTGGGGAAACCATTGAGAGTTATTAGAATCGAAATTCTGGGATTTAATTCTATAATACTTAGGTAGTGAGAATGCATAGAAGAATCATGACATTGAGGAAACTGTTTGAAGGTTGTAATTCAAAATGCTTGGGAGAGTAATCTTTTTTTATTGATCCTTAAGGTAAGTCTTTTAAAAATACGGGATGAATTTTCTTTAAGGGGGAGTGAGTGTAACGACCCTAACCCTAGGCACTATTTTAGCATCATATTATTTGCTTTTAATATTATTATTAATATTATGTGTTCATTTTATATATTGATTTCTTATATTAGGATGAGATAATTGGGAAATTAAATAAAGCATTTTGGGAGAAGTATAATAATAGAAATGGGTAAAATAAATAAAATATGGGTAGTTAGGCTTTTGATGTGGACATTGTTGAAAGCCTTAGTTATTGGGAATGGGGGGCCATGCCCTCCCCTTGATTTCCTCCTCCTTTTTCATTATTGTCAACTCCTTCCCATACTTCTTCTTACTTTTTCCCTCACCCTTCATTATTAACCTCCCCATCTCTTATTCTTCATCTTCCTCCTTCCAAAAATATCCATGGGAACTCATTTCAAAAGGCCATCTCTTCCAAGCTACTTGTAAGCTCAATCCTCCTCCATTCTAAGATCCGGGTGTACTTCCATGTTCGTAGAGGCAAGGGGAATACATCAAGCTAGACAAATCTTGGTTTCATCTCATATTACTAAGTAAGTTATTATGACTTCTTTCTAAATATTGCACATTTTATGTGTTAATGAATGTTTTATGAAAAGAAAAAGTATATTGTATTTTTAATATGGTTATTTGAGTAAAACAATTATTCAAGATTTAATTGATTTTAGTTATGATATGGGGGCCTAAGTTGAAAGAATGACGGTATAATGGGAGTAATATGTTAATGACTTGAATGGGGTTATTATGATTTTCTCTTCTAATTAATGTTCATGAATTATTTGGTGTTGTTATTATTATTAAAATGGTTATTAGATGCTTTGGAAACCTTCTTGTAGTTAAGAAATGGGTTTATGTTATAGAATGATGTGGTTGTTTAAGGAAGATGATCAATAGTGTAAGAAAATGGATTAAGTTAGATTAAGGAGGTTAAACTTGAATTGTGGTAGTGAAATGGGTGGAGAATCAAGTGGTAAATGATTTAGGGTTATGTTATTTGGGGATTAAATGATTTAAAATGAGGTTTGTAAAGTTAGAAAATCCTTTTGGGTATTTTTAAGAAAGAATATAAAAGGGGAAAAAGAAAATATGTGAAAAGGAGTTAGAAATTTCAAAGTGCTGGAATCTCTCTTGGGCGGTCGCCCATAGGCCCTTGAGCGGCCGCCCAACCCCCCAGAAAGTATAAACCTTTTTAGATCCTCTTGGGCGGTCGCCCATAGTGACTTGGGCGGTCGCCCATGTCACCAGAATTTCACCAGTTTCCTTTCTTGCTGAATTTTAACCACAACCACTAAGTATGATTCCTAACCCTTTCAAAGTAGTGAAACCTAATCTACTTCGGATAGGAATTAACCCTTTTTAACCTAAGTTAAGGTAGAATGCCTTAGCTAGGCCATGATGTCTTATTTGGTCAAAATGGAATTGTGGGAAGTAGGTCTTGCACCTTTATTAATAATATTCAAGGTTGAGTAATAACTTTGTAAGAATGGTTTATGGTTTAGGTTGGCCTTACTTGCTCCCATACCTTGGTGATTAGTTGAACAGTGTAGAGACTATAATCACACTATTGTGTTGGTTAGGAATATATATGTGTTACATCAATATATTGTATCCCAATTGTGGATTATTTGGTATATGGTTGTATTGTATCCCAATTGTGGATTATTTGGCATATGGTTGTATTGTATTCCAGTTGTGGATTATCTGGCATGTTGCTCGTATTGTATCCCAATTGTGGATTATCTGGCATGTTGATTATATTGCATCCCGGTGTGGATTATGTGGTTATATTGTTACCTTAATTGAATTCGTATTCATTGATGGTATTATGCATAGTGTATTAAATGGTTGTTGCACTATGGTATGGATTAGCATGAGTATACATTACCATGTTGTTATATTGTTATCCCTTTTTGTGGATTATATTTCAAGTATCTATTATGTGCTTGAACGTGTTGATATTCGGGGGTATAATGGAATTCAATCAATTATGGATTTGTTCTATAAGTGATTGAAGGTTCATCATACCTGGGACCGTTCCCCTCTTTGGCCACAGAGTGGGCTGTGCAAGCTACTGTATTGAGCCAAAAGCCTTTACGGTTATGCTGCGATTTGGTGTACCTGTGGAATGCTCTGTATGAAGCCAAAAGCTTTACAGTAGCGATGATATTATATGATACTCTGAATAAGGGTCATATAAGTATCCTATTTTCTTATATGGATCTCTGGGTTAAAGGCAGAAAAATGGTTAGCCGAAATGAATAGGATTTTCGAGGTTATAGAAAGTCCCAACGAAGAGAAAGTTAGGTATGCCGTTTTCAAGCTTGAAGGTCCAGCTGATCAGTGGTGGCAGATTTCGAAAGGAAATTGGGAGCGGGATCACACGCCCCAGACTTGGGATAATTTCACCAAACAGTTCGGAAGAAAGAAAGGAAAGGGCAAGCAAAACCTGCTCAAGGTTAATGAGTCAAATGCTCAAATTCAGAAAAAGGAACACAACAACTTTAAGTGTCGTTTTTGTGGAAAATCGGGACACTTTCAGAAAGATTGCCTGAAACGTAAGGCATGGTTCGAAAAGAAAGGTATATTTAATACTTTTGTATGTTTCGAATCAAATTTAGTTGAAGTTCCTAATAACACTTGGTGGCTTGATTCCGGTTGTGCCACTCATGTTTCAAATTTGATGCAGGGATTCCTTACGACCCGAATCACAAATCCAAATGAGAAGTATGTCTATATGGGAAATCGATTCAAGGCTCCAGTTGAAGCTATTGGAACGTATCGTTTGATTTTAGACTATGGACACCATTTAGACTTGTTTCAAACACTTTATGTACCTTCCGTTTCTCGCAATTTAGTTTCTCTTTCTAAACTCAATTCTGTTGGATATTGTTTTAAGTTTGGCAATGGATCTTTTAGTTTGTTCAAACAAAATCTTCTCATTGGATCAGGTGTCCTTAGTGATGGTCTATATAAATTTCGACTTGATAATCTTTTTGCCGAAATTCTTTTGACCTTGCATCATAACGTTGGAACTAAACGTGGTTTAGTGAATGAATGTTCTGCTTACTTGTGGCAAAAACGTTTGGGACATATTTCCAAAGAAAGAATTGAAAGGTTGGTAAAGAATGAAATCCTTCCAAATTTGGATTTTACCGATCTTTCAATTTGTGTGGATTGTATTAAAGGAAAAGAAATAAATCACTCAAAGAAAGGAGCCACTAGAAGCACACAGCTTCTCGAGCTAATACACACCGATATTTGTAGGCCATTTGACGTTGCCTCTTTTGGAAAAGAAAAATATTTTATCACCTTCATTAATGACTTTTCGCGTTATAGCTATCTCTATCTATTACATGAAAATTCAGAGTCAGTAAATGCCCTTGAGGTATTCGTTAATGAGGTTGAAAGGCAACTAGATAGAAAAGTGAAAATCGTCAGATCCGATAGAGGTGGTGAATATTATGGAAAATATACCGAAATGGGGCAATGTCCGGGTCCGTTTGCCAAATTTCTAGAAAAACGTGGTATAGTTGCTTAATACACTATGCCAGGTACACCACAACAAAATGGTGTAGCAGAAAGGCGTAACCGTACATTGCTAGAAATGGTTAGGAGCATGTTAAGTAATTCTACATTACCTATATCACTGTGGATGCATGCACTTAAAACTGCTATGTATTTGTTAAATAGAGTTCCTAGTAAATCAGTTCCTAAGACCCCTTTTGAACCGTGGACGGGTAGGAAACCTAGTTTAAGGCACTTGCATGTTTGAGGTTGCCCGGCAGAAGTAAGAGCTTATAATCCTCATGAAAAGAAATTGGACTCAAGGACAAACAGTGGTTACTTTATTGGTTATCCTGAAAAGTCCAAAGGGTATAAGTTTTACTGTCCTAATCATAGTACAAGAATTATTGAAACTGGAAATGCTAGGTTCATTGAAAATGGTGAAGTTAGTGGGAGTCTAGAATCCCGAACGGTGGACATTAATGAAGAAGTTAGAATACAGATTCCATTACATATTCCTTCTTCCAAAATTTTTGTTTATCCAACTGTTCAACAACCTAACATTGGGCAAGAACAACAAAATGATAATCAGGTGATCCACAATGATGTCAATGAACCTGTAGTAGATGAACCACAACAATTGCATTAAGAAGATCCTAAAGACAAAGAAGGTCTGCTATTTTGGATGACTATGTGGTATATTTACAAGAGACGGAATTTGACTTAGGAATTGATGATGATCTAGTTTCATTTTCACATGCAATGGAAAATGTTAATTCTAATAAATGGTTTGATGCCATGAAAGATGAGTTAAAATCTATGAAAGAAAATGAAGTTTGGGACCTTGTTGAATTGCCAGAAGGTTGTAAAAGAGTCGGGTGCAAGTGGGTCTTTAAGACCAAACGTGACTCGAAAGGCAATGTGGAACGCTACAAGGCTAGACTTGTTGCAAAAGGTTTTACTCAGAAAAATGGTGTCGATTATAAAGAGACATTTTCACCTGTGTCTAGGAAAGATTCTTTTAGAATTATCATGGCTTTGGTAGCTCTTTGTGATTTAGAATTGCACCAAATGGATGTGAAAACAGCCTTTCTAAATGGAAATTTGGAAGAAGAAGTTTATATGGATCAACCCGAAGGGTTTTCCATAGAAAGAAAAGAACATATGGTGTGTAAACTCAAGAAATCAATATACGGGCTTAAACAAGCTTCTCGCCAATGGTATCTTAAATTAAATGATACCATCACTTCTTTTGGATTTAAGGAAAACACTGTTGATCGGTGTATATATCTGAAAGTCAGTGGGAGCAAGTTTATTTTTCTTATCCTGTATGTTGATGATATCTTGCTTGCAACAAATGATCTTGGTTTACTATATGAAACCAAGAAATTTCTTTCCAAGAACTTTGAAATGAAAGATATGGGGGTTGCAACCTATGTGATTGGAATTGATATATTCCGGGATAGATCACAAGGATTGTTTGGGTTGTCCCAGAAAGCATACATCAATAAAGTTCTTGAAAGGTTTAGAATGGAAAAGTGCTCATCAAGTGTCGTTCCAATTCAGAAGGGAGATAAGTTCAGCCTAATGCAATGCCCAAAGAATGAATTGGAACGCAAACAAATGAACGAAATTCCTTATGCATCAATTGTGGGAAATTTAATGTATGCACAGTCATGTACAAGACAAGACATCAGTTTTGCTATAGGAATGCTGAGACGATATCAAAGTAATCCAGGGATTGATCACTGGAAAGCTGCGAAGAAAGTATTAAGGTACTTGCAGGGAACAAAGGACCATATGCTTACTTATCGAAGGTCTGACCATTTGGAGGTGATCGGTTACTCAGACTAGATTTTGCCGGGTGTGTTGATACAAGAAAGTCCACATTTGGTTATATGTTCCTGTTAGACGGAGGAGCAATATCTTGGAAAAGTGTGAAGCAGTCCATCATTGCTGCATCCACTATGGAAGCCGAATTTGTAGCTTGCTTTGAGGCTACAATTCAAGGAAATTGGCTGCGAAATTTTATTTCAGGCCTTGGAGTAGTAGACAGTATAGCCAAGCCATTGAAAATTTATTGTGATAATTCGACAGCAGTCTTCTTCTCTAGAAACGACAAGTACTCCAAAGGTGCAAAACATATGGAGTTAAAATACCTTGCTGTTAAGGAAGAAGTTCAGAAACAAAAAGTGTCAATCGAGCATGTTAGCACCAATGTCATGATTGCGGATCCGTTGACCAATGGATTGCCACCCAAAACATTTACTGGGCATGTCGAAAGAATGGGCATCATTGAGATACCTAAGTAGAATTTATGTTTTTATGCATTGACACTTTGAGCTCATATTTTGTTTTTGATATTAATCAATATCCTGTTAGTCATTTATGTATACATGAATGGTGACTTTACCTTTAGCAGGATTTAGTTTAATAAGACATTAACGTGGACCATTATTAGTAGTTTGTCAATTTAAGTAGAAAAACTAATATTGTAGTACATGGAAGGAACTATGCATACTGAAGATATAGAATCGCCATGACTCAAATTAGTATATACTTAATTATGACATTATAATAAGACCAAGGTACTTACACTTATCTTTATATTGCGCACATTATGATTATTACTTAAACCATGATGATATATTCTGTCACTCGGCCAAGTGGGAGAATGTAAGATATATATGGCCTACGTGCCATATATTTTGATATAAATTATAATATTATTTATGGTTTAAATAATAAATTAATTATGGGATAAGTTTTGGTCAATATTAAAACAAAAGAGGCAGTTATTGCTGGTTACAATCCCATGAAATTGGGACTCACTGTTGTAAATCTATCTTATCACGCTGATAGAACGTGATGGTTATTTTACAGTTAATTAACTGCATTAAAACTGGTCCTCCCTCTACCTATAAGAGTTTTACAGATTTTCAATCTATCAGTAATGGTAACAAAATTAACATCTGTAAACCATCAGGACTTGACCTGATGGCCAGAGCACTGGGACACCAACACGGAGGTCCTGGGTTCGACTCCCCCTAGTGGTTAGAGTGGATGATTATCCCTCCTTAATTAATATTAGTCGCCTCTGGGGGGATTTTAAGGGAATTTCAAAGAATTGAGGGACTTGTTAGTAAATTGACTTACACAAAAAAAGGGGCTTGACTCGAGATGGGCAAGCCTCAAAAAAAAAAAATAATAAATAAATTAACATCTGTAATATTAAAGAAAGGCCAGGATAGAGAAATTAGTTTTACACTACATCTTCATTGTATCTTCATCAATCTAGAAATCCAGAAGGAAGAAGATATGGCTGCAAATGGTTAGTGTTCTAACCGTACTTCAATTTGAAACTCTTATGTGTGAAAATCATGAAGTTCAAGATCCTAAATGTTTTATCAAATTTAATTAAGGTTTTACTATGATCATGTTTACGTAAATAATTTGCTTACACACATAGCCCAAATTACCTAGATCGACCAATAGCTGGTGTTGTTACATAGCCATCAAATGGTAAATTGTTGATTACTGAGATCGCCTGCTCCGATGAAGTGCGAGTGTCATGCAAAACCATAACTTGCGGGTTTCTCCAGAATACCCTTACGATCATTATAGAAATTGGAGCGGCGCGCCCCTTTACAGTTCCAAGGGATGATCCACATCATTAAATTCGATCTTCCACGCCCAACTAAAGTAAAGTTATGGACGTAAATGTCCTCCAATTCGCTGCTTCTTGGGTGTATATTGTTTCTCTCTGGAACATTGTCACTTCAACACAAGGTGAATTCGATTGTGTAGTTGGCCTCCTGATTTAGAGAGGTTATGGGTGTTCGAAGGTTTTTTTGAGGTTAAGTGTAAAGATAGAGATGTGGTTTCCGGTGGGGTGTTAGGAATTGAAAGTTCAAGGGGGTTTACCGGAGAAGATGATTTGAGATTTGATTTGGAGGATGGTTTGGTGTAGGACCTAGATGAAGGTCTAGGTTGAGAAGGGCTTCTTGGTGGTTGAAACAGTAAGGTAATGGCCGGTGCACTGAAATGGAAGGGTTCGGCCTCTCCAGGAGATTTAGTAGGGGGTGGGTTATCGAATAGATTGGTGTTGCTCCATGGTGGGGGCATGTTGATTGTTGTGTACATTATGCTTGGTGTCTGCATGTTGCTTGGTAGTTTCATCCTCGGATGTTGCATGTTGTTCATGTTGTTTGATGGTTCCGACGCCTTCCTTTTCCTCCGTGAAAGAGTGAGTTTTTAGGAAACAAATTGTTTCCTATGTTCGAATCAATGTCATATATTTGGTAAGTTGATTATGGGACTTTTATGGAAGATTTATAATTGTTAATATTGTAAATATCTTTTTTTTTATTTATATAGATTTATATTAGGACTAACCCACTAATAAAATCTCTTTCCTTATGAGTGTGCTTTATGTTTCCTTGTAGAAATTGGAAAACTCACATAAGGAAGGTGTTGGATTCGTGAAGATCTTCTCAAGGTGCATATAAATACAAGTGATCAGCACAAAGAGAAGACACGGTTTTGGAATGAATTTGAAAGACAATACACAGTTGTTCTTCACGTTTTCATATTGTCAATTTAGGTTGTGAGTGAAGGTTGTGTCTTACATCTGAACTCACATCTAAGTTTTCATCAAGTTCTTTGATTTACTTCTGATTAAAATAGGATCTACTTGGGAAAGGGAAACTGCTCTTGTCATAGAAGGTGATTAGAACTTGTTTAGTATTTTCGTATTTTAGTTTTCTCTAATTCGTGTTTTTGTAAACAACACAGTTTTTAATAGTGAAAAGCTTTTGGGCGTAAGCCTTGTTTGCTGGGATCAAAACCAGTAAACGTTATAATTCTTGTGTTTTACATTTTATTCCGCTGCTTTAATTGTGGATGTGTGGACAGTTGTATTTCACATCTGTACTTACTTCCATGAACTGTTGAGTTGACTAGGTTTCCTAGCTACACGAAACTTTCAATTGGTATCAGAGCCAACTCTCGAAATATTACTGAGTGTTGATCCAGAAAGTGTAGTCATAATGGAATGCCAAAATCATCAAAACAGGCCTCCAGTCCTTGATGGCACAAATTACTCTCATTGGAAGTCTAAAATGCGTAATTACATCAAAGGCATTGATGAAAGGGCCTGGATGTGTATTCTTGTGGCCTGGCAACCTCCTACTGTGGAGAAAAGGTCTGAATTTGGTGTTGGTGAATCTGTGTTTGAGAGAAAGCCTGAAGAAAAGTGGACTCATTATGAAATACATGATGCTAATTATAATTCGAAAGCAATGGGTGCTATTTCCAGCCATGTTTCTGGAAATATGTACAAACTCATCACTAATGAAAGCATTGCTAAGAATGCTTGGGATATCTTACAGATGCAATGAGAGGGGATTCCAAGTGTAAAGGCTACTAGGCTTAGGATTTTAATGGATAGGTTTGAAATACTTAGAATGGAAGAGACAGAAGACATAGTCACTTATGCTACAAAAATCCATAAAATTTCTAATGAATGTACTAGTCTGGGATAATCAATCTCTAATGCCAGACTTGTGAGTATGATTTTGAGGACCTTACCTGAAAGGTTCGATATAAAAGTGGCTGTAATAGAGGAAACTAATGACACCAACACAGTAGGTTTAGATAAAATTGTGGGAATTTTGACTGTGTTTGAGCTGAAACTTGAAGTTCAGAAAAAGAACAAGTCCATAAGCCTTGCCCACAAAAGTGCTGCTGTTGTTCCAACAGAGCTCGTGGAACTGTCCTCTGAAATTGACAAGTCTAATCTTGAGGAAGAGGATGTGGCTCTTATCTCTAAAAAATTCAGTTTTATGTTGAAAAATAAGAGAATGAGTAAGTTCCCCAATAGACCTGCTCCCAGTGCTGCTGAAAGACCAAAAACTAGCACTGAGAATGGGATCAAAAGGACAAACCTTGAGAATAAACAATCCTCTAATTCTGTGCAATGTAGGGCATGTCGTGGCTTTGGTCACTATGCCAATGGGTGTGCTAACACAATAAAAAAGTAAGGGATGAGCTTAACCGCCTTCATAAGTGATAGTGAGGATGAAGAGGAAGTTGCTAACATATCCATGATAAACTGTCTGTCTGTGTTCAATGCAAATTTTGCAGGAATTGAAGAAAGAGCTCCTGTGAAAGATGTGGATGCGGTCTCAAATGTGGACACATTCTCTGACACATCTGAACATTCATCTGGTCTAACTATAAACTGCTTCTCTGTAAAAGGAGATTCTGATGATGAGGATAGGGACATACCCTATGAGGAACTCTTTGCAACATACAAAGAACTGTATGCTGATTGATTGAAGAGGATGGACAAAATTGAGGTACTTGCTAAAGTAAATAAGTCTCTTTCTGATAAATTAGCTGCTTGTGAGATGAAAAAAATCAGACTTTCAAAAGAAAATGATGATCAAAAGATACCATTGCCAAACTTGAAGTCCTTGTGACCAAGAGAGAAGTTGAGCTTGAAAAAATCGAAACTGAGTTTGAAAAAGCTGAAAGTACATTTACCAAGTTAAACAAAAGTAAAATGAAACTTGATGAAGCTATTTCCATGGGTCAACTTAATAAAACTGGTCTAGGCTTTGAAAAAGGCAAATTTGTAAAGGAGGGATGTGATGCTTCTACTTCAAAAAGTGTGGAAAAATCAATTTTGAAAGAAAAAACTTTTTTGAGTCAGAAAATGCCAAGGAGAAGGCACTACTGTAAGTACCCAAATCTGGCTCATGCCTTCCGGTTAAATTTCCCGGCAATTCCCCGGACTTTCCTAAAGTTCAGGAGCAATTCGGGAACTGTTCTGAACCTTCCGAGGGGTGAAGAAATTACTTGGAATTAAAAAACCACGTTTTCCTTTAATATAAAAACCCTTCTAGAAGGCCACCTTGCATGTTTCTAGAAAGAAAGCGGTTATGGCTTGTAATGTCGTGCGACATACTAAGCCACTGCCATGCAGCCTATAAATAGAGGCCTGCACCTCTCATTTTGGGGATCCTTTTTCACTCCTTGGCGTCACTCTGCCAAAATACTCTCAGGCACTGGTCTCTCTCCTCACATATCCCCTAAAACACACACTAATTCTCACAATATACTCCCTATTCAATCAATCCAACACCCATTTCGTAGACCTACATAAAACCAACGATTCTCCTTGAATCAAGGCTTGATATCAGCTCTAGAGGTTGATGTTTGAAGTCTCCTATATCTAACTTGATATAGGAGTCGTGGATCTTCAAGGGTAATGCTCCCTTCCTCCCTATTTCTCTCTCGTTTAAACATATGTAGTTTAATCAACTAAATGGCCTCAAATGTGATGTAATAGCTGAGATCTAATCATTGCATATTAATTTTAAGTCTCAGATCTCATATATCAATTGTTGTTTTGCATATCATCAAATGTAATCAAATCATTTTGACATAGTTTTGCATAAACACTAGAGAAGAGTGTGGATCCCACATATCCATGCCCTCTCAAAGTGTTCATTGTTGACATGCATGCCTTCTGAGATCTATAAGTGAAGCAACTTGGCTATATTAATGCCTTGATGCCTCTGTAAATCTCATTTGTTAAAGTCTCTGCAAGTGGCTAAGTATGTCACGCGACATACTTTGCCAGGCAATCTATGTCACGCGACAACTTTGGCCAGTTTGCAGAGCCTTCATCTTTTCAGTTTGTTAATCTTGCCATGCAATCTATGAACACTCGAGATGAGTGTGTGTAGACACCCCATTCTGAACACATCGGAACATACTTATACCACTCTAAGTCTCGCTTTGAGTCAAGAAGTAGAAATCCACCATTTCGTCATGTTTCGTTAAGTTTTGACTAACTACCGTTAGTTTGGGACTAAACCGCATACGAGATAACGAGGAAAGGACAAAACCGTCCACAGAGCAATATCTCGCCGCGAGATGGCGTGTCTCGCGCGAGATATCCCCCTCCGCAGATTGCGGATGACGCTTCCTCGTCGATTTCAACCTCTTTTCGAGATAAAACTTTATCTCTCCGGCCAACCAATGGGAGAGGAGTTCTAGAACCATCTGATAGGGTTTTAACTCTCCACTTCTTCATATCCAACCTCTATAAATACTTGGTGACTTCCAAGGGATCAGGGGTCGGAGGTCGAAAATCCCAAACCTCGAATTTACACAACACACACATTTTGTCGTTTTCTTTCCCTGAAGGAATCCCTCAAAATCACCCTAAAAACTCACCTCATAGTTTGTTTGTCAACCTTGTTGATAAACAAGCATCAATCTCCAAACCAAGGACCAAGGAGATGCTCTGTCCGTGTGAAGGGTCGACTCTAAACTTGAGTCGAAACTCTGCCCAAATCACCTCACGCAAGGTAATTCCTAAACTTCCTTCTAATTGATTGTTAGAGTGGTATAAGTCCATAGAATCTATGTTTCCAATCAAATAATATAGGTGGCGACTCATAAAAAAAATAAAAAGGAATCAGAATTTCTTTCTCGCAACGCTACAGTGGCGACTCCGCTGGGGACTGAAAATTAAGAGGCTTAAACTTGCGTCAAAATTAAAAGAGAGGTTTTCAAAAAAAAATTATTAGTAAAATTCGAATTTTTTGCTCTCAGATGAAGCTTATCTCGCGCCGAGATATCATATCTCGCGCGAGATATGGCTTCGGCAATCTGGTTGTTTTCTGGTTTCTCCTGTTCATCCCGTGGTCCAAGACGAGGGTCGAACACGCAAGAGGGATCCCAGGATTCGTTATCTGCAGAGTTCTCGCATCTTAAGGCCTCCCTTAAGGTGTAGAACTCGGACCTTTATTTTCCTTAAATAATTGATTATTATTTATGAACTGCGTGTGATTGGGTTTTATTTAATTAAAGTCCGGTCCATTGGGGATTCGGGAGTTGTAAATTAAATTATTTATCTCTCTTTATCTCTCTTTATGTGGAACTACGACGGCCTGAGTCTTCCTAAATTGGGAGAAACGTAGGCAACCACTTGGTGCGGCCACTATCTGTTTTCTCTTTTGACTTTCAAAAAAAAACTTCCTATTTTACTCTATCACATAGATTGACTATCACACACGCGCACTCATATATAACTTTCATTGCACTACATACCCTCTATAAACCCGGGACCCACACTAAGGACGGATGACGGTAACCACCTAGTCGCCGGTCTCTCCGAAGTTGGACAATCCCACTCCGCGTATTCAATCCACTTAGATTGTCATATCGCGGGGAGCCTAGCCTTCCACTCCCCGCATCGCCACATTCTCATGTAGATTGACTTTTTAGGATCACTCCGTGACCGGTCGGTTTTGACTCGGTGATCTTTTCTTGTTTTTGATCAAAACAAAGCCATGCAAAATTGACAATAAAGAAGGATTCGGAAAAGTCCCTTCGGAAAAAGTCCCTTCGGAATGACCCTTTCGGATGTCCCTTCAAAAAAAAATGCGCATATAATCCTTCAAAAAACAATCTTACATGGATTTGCTTTACAAGAATCGGATTGATTGCTTAGTCGTTAGGTTCTGATAAAGGCCTTAGAAACCCCTCAAAACGGACTTTCCGTTCCGACCAAAAATTAGGGCTAAATAAAAATCGATCTTTCCGTGTGATTATCTCGCGCGGATTACTAATCTCGCACGAGATAATGCTTCGCTCGCCGAATTTGAGCCCGAGCCATTTAAGCCTCGCTTTCCGACTCGTTGGGGCTAGATCCCGATATCTCGCATATCTTCCGTCGCTTCCGAAACTACTCAACTCCAAGACTCCCAACACAATGTCTACCGGAAAGTACGTCATGACCAAGGAAAGCCGTGAACAACCCACTCTCCAAGATTTGACCAAGTCTCTTGTCGCTGAAATGGAACACGTGGAAGGTTGGAGAGAAGCTTTCGATTTGCCTGCCACCCGCATTGCTAGGGATTTTCGGAAGATGGAAAGTGATTCCGACAGTGGGCGGTTATCCGTGCAAGAGGAGCTAAGTGACATCAAAACTCAACTTGCCAAAGCCCTACAGAAAAGTGAGGACAACGATGCATGGCACAACTTGGAAGAATCCATCCAAGCCGACAAGACAAAGATGCCGATTGAAGAACTTGAAGAGGTCAAAAGCGAACTCGAAGATATGACCCAAAAGTGCATCAACCTTGAAGCCCACGTTGAAGATGACATTGATGAGAGGGTCAAGTTTTTCCTCAATACCCTCTACCATGACCTCAAAGAACAAATGGAGGAAGAATATCGTGCTCGCCACAACGTCTTCGTGCAACACTACGAGAACCACATTCGAGACCTCCACAATCAAATGGCTAAGCGAAGGAAGGGTAGAGTGTTCTCCGACATTGGAAACATCACTCTCGGTCATCTCTTCGAAGTCTTCACAAGGAAGGAAAGCTAAGCCCAATGGAAGGTTACCAACCTAAGAGGGAAGGACGATCTCCACACCTCTATCGCTACTATCACCAATGCCATGGTCATCACACCAATAATTGTTTCAACCTGAAGAATGCAGTCCAAGACTTGATTGACAACGACGCCATCAGAGTTTGTCCAAGTGGTGGAATAGTTTGGATGAATTCAAACAAATGAAGAGTCCCTTTTCTTTTCAGTCATTTACTTTTAGTTGCAAGAGAAACAATTATTAGTCTAGCCTAGTTTAGTCAGATACTACCTGCCTAAAACTCTCATTTGTGGGCAAGAGTATCAAGTTCGCTTTTCATTAATAGTTAGTCAGTATTTCACTTTTCAATTCTGATTAATTCTTTAAGTAAGCACTGTGAATGTCATAGACACTTGCAACGAAAACGACTACTCAAAGGCACTTAGGTTTTCCGGAAGCCTTCCTGTCTGGAGAATGATGCTAGCAAAAGGGTACTTTCCTGGATTGGGGCTTGGAAAGCACTTACAAGAAATAACGGAACCACCACCGGTCCCCCCGCCTCACACAAAGCATGGACTAGGATACGACATCTCCATCCACGATGAAGATGACATAGAAGAGTGGGGCTTCACTCAAATCTAGTGGGAGGGAACCTCGTACAAAGACTGCAATGACCCAAAGTTCAAGGATTGCAACCTCAAACCATATCGAAGGACACTCAATGGCTACTTTGTTCGAGAAGGGGAAAGTATTCCCTACTTTATCTTTTCAGAACCATGGATCTCGATGATAAAGGAAAGCGCCAACCGGGCTTTGAAATCTTCAAAGGATCGCGATGCTTCTCCGTATGAAATGTAATCCGTCCCACCGATCCCTAATGATTTGTGGGGCACGAAGGCGTAAATGACAAGCGAATGGGACTTTGTGTTGGGAGAAGACATGCTACGACAATTCCAAGACCCGTGCCGGTTAGAAGACAGCCGATTCATGCAATATCCAAGGGGGACGCTCCAACTACCGACTACACAAGACTAATACGTAAATGTGATAAGCCAATTCTAAACCGGCACGTCACCGGAGGACCAGCTTGTTGATGAAGACTTCATGATCAAAGAGCTTGGTTGCACTCCCCACCCTCGCAGAAGATAGGCCCTACAACTTTTACATTAGAAGCGTGCTCCACCTCCGATGAACTCACTCAAGAGGAAATCGAGGCGGTGGCCGAACATGTATTCCCTTACTTCCTTAATGAAAACTTTGATCTTTCCGAGTACCCCGAGATTGCTAACATCGTAAATGATGAATTAACTAATAATAATCAATATAACGAACACGTTAATAATGAATCATACGATGAGATAGATCAAGATAACGAACAAATCTTAAAAGAATTAGCTAAGCAAGTAGGTCGTTGTGGAAAGAATGGCCCCGTTGACGACGAGGAAAAGCAAACGGTTAATCTTGGGACAACGGAAGAAGACCCCAGAGAAACAAAGATCGGCCTTCTTCAAGGGGGAAGACAGAGAAACCTTGACCCAGCTCCTCGTAGAATATGTCGACGTATTCGCTTGGTCCTACAAAGATATGCCCGGGTTGAATCGCCGGTTGTAGAACACAAGATACCACCGCTACCCAACGCCAAGCCGCCAAGCGTAAGCTACGTAGAATCAAGCCGGAATGGTCAATGCAAGTGAAAGAAGAAATCATGAAACTCTTGAATGTAGGGTTCATCAAAGTGATTGAATATCCGGAATGGTTAGCAAACACAAGGCAAGTAGCCAAGTCGAACGGGAAAATACGAGTCCGTGTGTTGATTTCGTAGACTTGAACAAGGCATCCCCTAAAGATGACTTCCCGCTACCAAACATAGACATGTTGGTCGATGCCACAAAGAAAGATACGAGGTCCGCTCATTCGTCGACGGGTTCGCAGTGGTATAACCAAATCCTCATGGCGTAAGAGGACCAAGACAAAAACAAAGATTCACCACACCTCGGGGAACGTTCGCTACACCTGGCCATGCCGTTTGGCCTCAAGAACGCCGGGGCTACCTATCGTAGAGCAGCCACGACACTATTCCACGACATGATCCATAAAGAAATAGAGGTGTATGTGGACGACATGATTATCCACTCGAAGGGGACAAATGACCAACACTTCGTAGATCTCGTAAAATTCTTCAATCGACCGAGACAAAGACAAAATGAGACTCAACCCCGCCAAATGCTCATTCGGAGTAGTCAAAGGGAAAGTCTTGGGATACATGGTCACGTAACGCGGCATAGAAGCCGATCCCGCCAAGATAAAGGCCATCACGTACATGCCTCCACCCCGGACACGTAAAGAAGTAAAGGGATTCATGGGCAGACTTCCAATATATCGCCGATTCATTAATCAACTGACTACAATGTGCGACCCCATCTTTAAGCTACTTAAGAAAAACGCACCTCAAGAATGGACCGAAGAATGTCAAGAAGCATTCGAGAAAGTTAAGCACTACATGACTTCCCCACCTATCCCGGTTCCACCACACAAGGAGAAGCCCTCAAGTTATACCTCACAATCACGTACAACGCATTAGGGGCTATGCTTGCTCAAGAACAAACACCTCGCACACGTAAAATGCCATCTACTTTGTCGCCCGCAGATTCCAAGGCAAAGTGAAATCAACTACTCTCCACTCGACAAGTCATGCGCCGCTCTTGTCTGGGTATCACAAAGGTTAAAGCACTATATGGAAGCCTTTCCACCCGTCTCATCGCAAAGATGGATCCACCGAAATATATCCTAGACAAATCAAATTTGTCTTCGAGACTAGCCAAATGGTACTTCATGCTCGCGGGTATGATATCACTTACGTCACTCGAAATCCGTCGAGGGAGTGTATTCGCAGATCGCTGGCCGAATTTCCTTGCGACGAAGTGAAGGGGGAAGACCCGCGATTCCCCGATGAGGACATCCTAAGCATAGAAGAAAATAAGTGGCAATTATTTTTCGATGGCGCAGCCAACAAGAGAGGGTTTGGCATCGGAATGTTATTGGTAGACCCTAACGACATCTACACTCCACTAGCGCACGTCTTGACTTTGACGCCACCAACAATACCGCAGAATACGAGGCTTGCATAGCGGGGCTTGAGGCAGCCCTAGAACGCAACGTGATCGAACTCGAGGTATTCGGGGATTCCCAATTGATCATCAATCGACATTGAAGAAGTGGAGGGTCCAAGATCCAACCCTTCAAAGATACAAAGGCCCACCTCCAAGAATTGGCGCAACAATTTCAAGATGTCTCATTCCACTATCTCCCCGCAGACAAAAATCGGTTTGCGGACGCATTAGCCACACTTGCTTCTTTGGTCGAAATCCCTAAAGGAAAAGCAAGCTTAAACCCTTCAAGATAACACGGCGTGCAACTCCCGCATACCGCGCCGTTATAGATCTTCACGATCGCAAAGACAAATGGTTATCCAAAGGTGCCGCCGTTGAAAACTCCGAAGGGAAACCATGGTACCACGACATTTGGTATTTCATCCTAGATGAAACCATACCACCTCGAGACAGCACTCGAAGACTCGATTGCCCTTAAGAGGTTGGGCCGCCAATTACGTCATCACCGCCGGCCGTTTATTCAAGAAACATCCCCAAGGAAACCTCCTTGCGCCACCGAGGAAGAGGCCCAGAAATAATGGACCATGTTCATCAAGGCATATGTGGAACCCACATGAGCGGAAACATGCTCGCCAAAAAGATCATCGACAAGGGTACTTTTGGCCGACCATGGAAGCCGACCGTACCAAAATGGTCAAGAAGTGCCACAAGTGTCGATACACGCCAATCTTCGCATGCACCGCCTTCCTTGCCGTATCCAATGACTTCACCTTGGCCGTTCTCTACATGGGGAATAGACGTGATTGGAAAGATCACACCCGCTAGAGCCAACGGACACTGTTGGCCCTAGTAGCCATCGACTATTTCACTAAATGGATCGAGGCCGCCTCCTACAAAGTTCGAACGCCGAAAGGTTGCGTAATTCATCAAGCACAACATCATCTGCCGATATGGGGTTCCACAAGAGATGATATCCGATAATGGGTCACACTTCGAGAAGGAAACCGATCGCCTACTAACCAAGTACAAAATCACGAGACACAAGTCATCTCCTTATAGACCTCAAACAAACGGAGCAGTTGAAGCCGCGAACAAAACAATCGAGACTATCATCGAAAATGGCGCCATCGGAAAAGACCGGCCCGACAAGCTACCATTCGCACTATGGGGGTACCGCACTTCATCCGAATGCCACAGGGAAACTCCCTACACCCTCACATTCGGGATGGAGGCTGTCTTACCGATAGAATTGGAAATACCATCACTAAGGGTTCTCCTAGAAAACCAAGTGAATGAAGTCGACTGGCTAGAAAGCAGATACGAAGAGCTAGCCCTGTTAGACGAAAGAAGGTTGAAAGCAGCTGAACACACTCAAACTTACCAAAGAAGAATGGCAAGAGCTTTCAACAAAAAGGTCAAGACAAGGAACATCAGAGTAGGCGACCTGGTGCTCCGTGAGCATCGTCCCGGACCTTTCAACCCATTAGGCAAGTGGGGACCAAGGTGGATAGGACCCTACATTGTGAAGAAGATATTCTCTGGGGGAGCCCTTCAGCTGGTAGACTTAGACGGAGATCAACTACCGGCTTCTGGCCAACATGGACAAGCTCAAGAAGTACTTCGCGTGACTTGGCCTCCTTAAAAGAAATCGCTCGCTAGGTTGAAAATCCCGGAAAGGACGACCTAGGCAAAAATTAGAGCTAGCATAAGAAAAGAAGCCCGCTAGATTGAAAACACGAAGGGGCGGTCTAGGCAAAAGAAAGGGTGTGCATAAAAAAAAAAAAAAAAAAAAAAAAAAAAAAGGGCCCTATCTCGCGCGAGATTACTCTACGGCCTAGAGCCATATTTTGTCCTTTTCTCAAAAATGAACTACGTTGGACCTGAGCCTCTTGTTTAATTGCTGTAAAAGAGGAACGTAGGCAGCCTTCGGGTTCGGTCTAATCAAATAAATAAATCAAAGTTGTCCCTTTTATTAATCGAATGCATTTCATTAATGATAATAGGGAAATCCTAACCACAACGACTAATTTGCTAAGCTAACAAACATGAAAAAAATAATACTAATAAAGCGTAAACAATTGATCTATCAAAGCAATCTCTTGGTACTCCTAAAGATCTACCCTTTCATTGACTTGGTTGGCCGGCGGACATGGTCTCCACCGTCGTCGTGATCCTCCTTGCGCTTTGAGCCTCTCAAAGCAGAACATCCCTCGAGACGATCAAAGACAGATTCCGACAATCTCTTGAAGACATGAGGCCTATCCAAAGCTTGCATCTTTCCGTGCATTCCCTTGCCTCGCCTCTCGTACCAATCCCCATCAAGAAAATCCCGAGTAGGATCGGTTCGCACATTAGCAGGATCGACCGAGCCTCGCTCCTTCGCAAGATACCGCTAGCTACAAAAGAATCTCTTAGCGTGAAAGCCGCAAGTCATCAATCTTCTCGCACTAGGATGACCGGTATGGAGGAACCAATCCAAATATTTGTCGACAGAAGATGCTTGCATTAAAAATCCGAAGGTTCGACCAACGGTCCCTATTAGTTCCTACACCCCCTGCTTGAGCTAGCACCTGTGCAAACTCTACACCAATATAAGACACTACACGAGAAGCTCCTTCGAAAAGATAAGTGTCCCGTCGCCGACCAAACCGACGAGCACCCGCTTGGGAAAGTAGAAGGAGGAATTTCGCAAACCCGGAAGAACAACCCCCGTCAAAACCCTTGGTATTGGCAACATACTTGTTCAACCTCCAATAAGGTGGACACCAGAGAATATCGGCAGTTTCGGTCTTCGCAATCAACTCAGCCCATTCATCCGCTGAAAGATCTTTGATCAATAATTTTCGCGTATGATATGTAAAGGGAGAATATTCCAATGGGGGACCTATCAACTTGAGATGCTCCCTAAGCCAAATAGTCAACAGAGGGGACTCCCTTGAGTCATGACGCCACCCTATGCAGCTCATCAAGACCATGAAGGGTCTCACCCAAGATTAGCGGAATAATGTTCCTAGAACGTTTCCTAGCCCGCGTAACAACTTCCACCGCTGGGAATCGACCAAGCCGTACCTACACGTAAACAAAACATCTCCGAAAAGAGAAAGAGCCGTAAAGTTCCGCTTATGGACATGAAAAGCATCATCATCGAATCACCGCCGAAGCGTCCCGGAAAGAGGAGCAATCAACCCACTTGCGGTGAACCAACCCATAGAAAGTATCAAGGGGGATCCCTAACAATTCGTTCAAAGCCTCCGAATGATTCCTATGATACTTAGGAACAAAGAATCTCGCTACCAAAGGCATATCCAAGATAATAGCGAATTCCTCCACGGTAGGCACCATCTCATTCAAAGAAAAATTGAAAAGATGGATAGAGGGATCCCAAAATCGAGCAAAGACCCCGCAATAACTTCCAATCCGGTTGTAGGTTCTTCAAAGTGAAAAGAATTCTAAATCCGAATTCTGCGATAAACTTATTGCGAGACCGGTTGCGAAACGACCTTACAAAATCCCGATGCTTGCTTGAAAGAGGCAATCACTTCGTGAGGACAAAGAAAAATCATCGACAATCATGGACGTTGGGGCAATCTCCTTGGAAGCCATGGATCACAGTGGTTGAAAAGGAAGACAAGAGTTTCACCCTAACAGTAATATCTCTAGAGTTTGAAAAGCTAGAATGAGTTATCTCGGCCGGACTACGTGGTGATTTTATAGGGAAAACCGTCAAAATCCCGTTCGAAAAGGAAGAGATTTCGTCGGGTAGCGTGTCTCGTGCGAGACACATTATCTCGCGCGAGATATCCCTACGGCAAAACAAAGAACAGCTTCGCTCAAACAGCAATCTAGCCCCGACTTGACAAAGCAAGTCTCGAAAAACCTGCGTGTACAGTTCATAACATGCAATAAAACACCATACTCAGGCTCAAAATTGCGGCCTATCGGCCATTCCCATTCCCGAAAAGCACATGGAAATTCGAGAAAGTTAATTAAACTAATTAGACCTAGGATTAGGGGCTAAGAAAAAAAAGAAAAAACCATTGTTTGTGCTACCTACGTGTTCCTAACAAAATTTAAAAGAAAAAATTGTCCGGGCCCACACGGCCAATATGTACGTATCATCAAATCATCAGATAAAGAGAGAAAGGGAGGGGATCACACCATCAAGTCGCTCGAGCCGCCGGCACCTCCGCCATCACCTCCACGAGGGCTACCATCCCTCCTCGACCACTTGGCTCCGCAAGTAGGGGTCATAGCCGAGGCCACTGTCGAGGCCGCCGAAGAAGCTTTCTGGAACAGCCTCTCGGACAGGTCCGACACCAAAGCCATCAACCCAGCCATCTTGGTCACCCCACGGTTGTAATCGGCCGCGGATATGGTGACCTAAAAATCAAAGAAAAGAAGATGCTCAGATGGAGTCGGACATATACACTTATATGGACGAATACGAGAAACATTACAAACAGAAACATACCGAAGAGACATCAGCCGGGAGGCGGTAACCCTCGGGAATCTGATCAGGAGACGGGATGTGCCCCATCATTGGCATGCTCCCCATCATATACGTGTAGCTCAGAGGGCCGTAGTCTGGGGCAAAAGGCAGAGAACCGGTAGCCTGAGAGGAAGTGCTAGGGGCTAAAGAACGTGAAGCAGAAGCAGAGGCAGAGCCACGAGCATGTGATCGCCTATCCCCCACCAGGAGGGGACCCATCAACCGAGGCAGAAACTCCGCGTAAGAAGCCCCGGGGATCACGCAAGCCGTCGCCGCATCACCCGCCAAAAGACCTGCATAATCATCCTCTGGAATAGAGTGGGTGGGATACATCGACCTTGGCGGATCCGCCGGCACCCTATACGCTTCTCTACCCCGCTCATGCTGTGGGAAGACCCGCTCACCAAGGTACATGGTGTCCCCCTCCAAAGACGCCAGCATCCTCTGCATCCCGGTAGCATCCCAAGCGTGATGCACCTCCAGCTCCAACAAGGTCCAAGGATACAGGCCCAACCTCTCGTACTCAAAGGTATCCAACATGGCCCGCGCCTCCACCACCGTCAGAGTCCAATCCTGGTTCTCTTCCTCATCAACAGTCCGATTCGGGTGGCTCCACCTCCTGATATCTGGGAACAACGGGGTCCGGCTCTCCAACTCAAACCTGTACAGCCCAAAGATAGTGTAGCCCCATATCTGCACAAGAAAGCAGATCAAACTCAGTATAAAACTCAGATAGAGCATACAGACGAAGAGCAGAAACAAAATCGTAGAGCATACCTCCTGTGCATAAGAATACCCCGACAGAGAGTCCTTGGTATTCCTACATGCCTCATCCATGGCATGGTAGCAGTAGGCTAGCCCCGCTGAGCCCCAATCATAGCCGCTCACCTCATCCAGATCAACCAACAAATGTAACAGAGAAAGACGGGCCGTAAAAGAGTGGTTCGCAAAAATAGTCTCAGAAAGGATATACCAGAGGGCACCCCTCACCAACCGATCAATATTCACATTCGGCTTCTCCGAGTAGTCCTCAATCTGACGCCGGAGGGGTGTCAACTCAGCAGCATACCCCTTAACCTTGTTAGGGGGGAAACCAATCAACTGCCTCCACGCTGCTGGACTCGCAGGCTTATAATTCGGAAACTTCGGCAGGGGATCGCCAATGAACTCTAACCCCGTGATGGCAAGAAAATCAGTCGGAGTCATAGTCGCTTCCCCGAATAGCAAGTGAACGGTGTGGGTAGTGTCCCACCACCTCTCCCGAATAGCCTGGAGAACTTGGGGAGTCCGCCTTATTCCCTAGAGATTGTCAATGAAAGTCAACAAACCCGTTTGGGCCACCCTAGCTCGGACGCCGTCAAGATCCTTGATCTTGTCCCACACCCCCTTAGCCATTTTCGGACTCCCCCGACAGTTCTTAATTGGCTTGTACGACTGCAAAACAAAGGAAAAACAGAGAGGGCAACATTAGAAATCATTCCAAATCAAGAAATCAATGAAATAGAAGAAATTTTTCATTGGGACATTTCATCGAACACTTGGCGTGCGTACAAGAAAAGCTTGCCCAAGGATGCCATTCGTGATCCGAATCAACCTCTCCTACAATCCATGATGTGTAGGAGGCCCATACGCACACAACGCAACAACAATCATCCAAAGAAACGCACAAAATCAACGCATGCAAGAAGGAACCTAGTTCTAAGCATAAACAAAAAGAAAAGCCATTGATGGAATTTGAATTCAAGGGAAAGGGAGTTCAAACTCAATGCAATACAAGGATCAAAGAGTTGAGAAAGAAGCTCTTACCAAGCCCTCCCGGACAGCGGTAGAGATGTGGGCGTGCCTATCGAATGTGAGATCATCGCGGGGATAGTCCTTCCCTAGCAAATAGCTCCCCAAAATCGGGTTCCTTTGTTCTTGAGCCATTGATTATGGAGGGAGGAGGGATTGAGAATGGATTAGGGGGAGAATCACCAATCAAATCCACGAGAAAATTGCAAAGAAAGCGACCTTGGCTTGAGCTAGGGAGGGAATTTTGGAAAAGATGTTTTCAAAATAAACAAGAGCTGCTGTTTATATGCCCCGACAGTAGATATCTCGCGCGGTATATCATATCTCGCGGCGAGATAAACCTTCTGGAAAAGGACAAAATTTTCCTCGACAATAAGCGTCTACGCAACGTCAAAGTTCAAAATTTTGACACATTTACCCTTGGAAATGATAAACTAGCAGGGAAACGTGGAAAAACCGGCACCGCAAGTCACGGAACGAGCCAAACGTGACGCCCGCACAATCGCCCGGTACGGCACCAGTCGCCCGAGAACCGAGTGGTCCACAGATCAACTCAATCCACATGATTCAGAGCCCAGAAAGGTGAATCATCAAAGAAAAAGCCCGGTCCAATGCCCAGACAGGTGGATCGTCATCAGAAAAAGCTCGGTCCAACGCCCAAACAGGTGGATCGTCAAACCAAAAGTTCGGTCCAACGCCCAAACAGGTGGATCGTCAAACCAAAAGCCCGGTCCAACGCCCAAACAGGTGGATCGTCAAACCAAAAGTTTGGTCCAACACCAAAACAGGTGGATCGTCATCAGAAAAAGCCCGGTCCAACGCCCAGACAAGTGGATCGTCGAACCAAAAGCCCGATTCAACGCCAAAACAGGTGAATCGTCATCCCCAACAACAAAAAGCCCGATTCGGAGCCCAGAAAGGCGAATCGTCACAAAACCGACAGGACTCAGAGGGCCGGACAGGTGAGCCTTTGTGTTCTAACATGATTCCCGCAGGTTCGGAGCCCAGACAGGCGAATCTTCAGATAGGCAGGTATATTCTGAATTGGGTCTTGATTTGATTCCTCAGTATGAATTTACCTTTTCGAAAATAAAATCTCCGCGATTTTCAAATGATTTTCAAAATACCTAAAGCAGCCTTTTCGTGTTTTGGAGTCGAACTACGTTTTGGTCTGATTCTCCGATAGAGATACGTAGGCAGCCGTGCGGCACGACCATCCCGATGTTCAGAATGATGTCTTTTCTATCGTCGACATGACTTCTTTCATAAGACTTGTCGCCGAGGGGCTCTGTAGACACCCCATTCTGAACACATCGGAACATACTTATACCACTCTAAGTCTCGCTTTGAGTCAAGAAGTAGAAATCCACCATTTCGTCATGTTTCGTTAAGTTTTGACTAACTACCGTTAGTTTGGGACTAAACTGCATACGAGATAACGAGGAAAGGACAAAATCGTCCACAGAGCAATATCTCGCCGCGAGATGGCGTGTCTCGCGCGAGATATCCCCCTCTGCGCAGGTGCACGACGGTTCCTCGTCGATTTCAACCTCTTTTCGAGATAAAACTTTATCTCTCCCACAACCAATGGGAGAGGAGTTCTAGAACCATCTCGATAGGGTTTTAACTCTCCACTTCTTCATATCCAACCTCTATAAATACTTGGTGACTTCCAAGGGATCAGGGGTCGGAGTTCGAAAATCCCAAACCTCGAATTTACACAACACACACATTTTATCGTTTTCTTTCCCTGAAGGAATCCCTCAAAATCACCCTAAAAACTCACCTCATAGTTTGTTTGTCAACCTTGTTGATAAACAAGCATCAATCTCCAAACCAAGGACCAAGGCGAAGCTCTGTCCGTGTGAAGGGTCGACTCTAAACTTGAGTCGAAACTCTGCCCAAATCACCTCACGCAAGGTAATTCCTAAACTTCCTTCTAATTGATTGTTAGAGTGGTATAAGTCCATAGAATCTAGGATCGGCCTAGAGCCTCTCCAAACCATGGAGACGGTCTCGAAGCAATCGATTCTACATTCCGTTTGACCCCGTCAAATGGACCTTTATTTGTAGTATTTAGATTCGTTTTTTACTTCTTCTTTTGAAAACCTCTCTTTTCTTTAGCAAGACCGATCTCCGGATTGGGTGAAATGGATGCCTTCTAAACCTACCCATTTCATAACCTAAGCCCCGAACTCAAATCTCTTTCAAATGGTTTTTCTATGTTTCCAATCAAATAATATAGGTGGCGACTCATAAAAAAAATAAAAAGGAATCAGAATTTCTTTCTCGCAACGCTACAGTGTGGATCCCTCATATCCACACCCTCTTGAAGTGTTCACTATTGACATACTTGCTCTCTGAGACCCATTTGTGATGCAACTTGCCTAAATTGTGGCTTTGCTGTGTCTGTAAATGTGGCTTATAAAAGTCTCTGCAAATGGCTAACTATGTCACGCGACATACCTTGCCAGGCAAGTTATGTCACGCGACAACATTGGCCAGTTTGCAGAAACTTAATCTTTTCATTTGTAATCATATTTTTGCCTTTTCCATGTTATACTCTCATATCAATCTGCACTTAAAATAGCATATTTGCATATAAAGCAGTATCATTTGCATCAAAATAGCATCCTTTGCTCTTAAAATAATATTTTTATGCATAAAGTAGCATCCTTTGCACTTAAAATGCCATTTTTACACACAAAGTTGCATCCTTTGCATTCAAGGCTTTATCTTTACATCAAAGTAGCATCCTTTGCTTTCTAAATGACATCTTTATGCATCCTTTGCACATAAAATTCTATTTTTCCACATAAAGTTGCATCCTTTGCATAAAAAATCAGTCTTTACATCAAAGAAGTATCCTTTGCAACTAAGTAGCATCATTTGCACTTAAAATGTCATCTTTTTCATTAAAAGTGTCATTTTTATCTTAAACATGCATTCCCTAGTCCCCATTGATAATTGGAGCATCTCTTGGAACGAGATGGTGTAAAGGTCCCATCTTTACATCATTTCTTCCATTTAATGATGTCATAGACGGATTCTCCTTTAGAAAAGGATGAGCCCTAGTAACATATCTCCGATCATCACTTGAGACGAGCACAAATGTCCCGAAAAAGTCCAAATCGTCTCAAGATGTAGGATTGATAGGCAAAGGTCATTCCTTTCTAAAGAGTCTCATCCTTGGACTCTAAAATGGCGTCCCTATCTAGATCACATATGACCCAAGGTCTCATCATGATGATCGTAAGTCCAAGATGAGAATGGGACCAAAGTCACTAATACATAAAAATCCAAGGAATCCCGAGCGATAACCAACTCATGGTTTATACGTCTGGAAGACCACTTGGTACAATCCCCCCTTTTCAAAAGCATACATCCCACACACGAAAACACTAAGGCAAGTATGAGAAGCGGATCCTGGAAGACTTGCTTCGGCAAGGCTCTTTGGGTGAACGACGATCCGTTCTTCCCAAAGGGTAACTTAACCTCCGGACCCAAATCCTTTTTTTCAAAGTTTTGAGGAAATCAAAATGGCGTGGCGACTCCGTTTTTCAAATTAAACCGGATGTTTTCAAACTCAAGTGAATCCAAATCAAAACAAAAAAAAGATTTTGGGCATCACATTCACAGTTTGGCGACTCTGCTGGGGAATAACCAAAGGAGAAAGCTCTCGTTTTCAAAATAAAAAAAACGATACCCGGTATATAGGTGGAAACCACTAACCTTACTGTATCGCTTCCTAACCCGAGGCTTGGGATAAACGGTGGTCTAACAATTCTACGTACCGGTATCTCTTTTCGAAAAATAAGAAAAGAAAGCTTTTTCCTTTGAGCGGGTTAGCCTCCCGTCACAGATTCCATTTGTCGTGCTTGCTTTTTTCTTTCTTTGCATTGCATTGCATTGCATATTGCATCTTGGGAATTGTGCATACTCTGTAAGCTGAACAGGAAGCCTTCTGAAGCTGAAAGGTGCCTAAAATGTTCGGGGAGCAACCTAAAACTGAAAAGGATTGGAACCTGGAAAATTGATCCATGCAGCCGCACGGCTTAATCCGCCTCGGATTCCAGCCGGGCGGCCTCATTGGCAATTCACCAGGATAGATTTGAGGTTAATGTGGCAGCTTAGGCAGCTTGGGGCTATTCAGTTCCAAAGCTGACCAGGCTCCAGAAAATTTACGTGCCTTATCTGTTACATTTTTCCCCGTCCCGAAAAATCATTCCTTTAAAACACATTCATGAAAATTTCTGTTTTAACTCAAAAAGGAACATTTTTTAGAAGACCGCACACTACGCGCACCTTATATATCCTGTACACTTTGCACGCACATCCTTCAAACCCGGGGTGGTTGTTCAGTTGCAGTCACGGACAGCCTTACGATGCTCCCGGGCGCGCACGGAATCACCCCAAACTCCCCATGGCAGCCAGTGTCGACCAATGCACAGTCCGTGTCACACGTTTCAAAAAACCGTGACTTTTGGTTGGTTTTTGGTCTAGTCCGTGTCATACAGCCCAGTTGCATATCCTCGTAAAGGTCAAGCCTTAGTCCATAACGGAAGTCAAGATCTTTCGCGCAAGCGGAGCTCTGCCGAAATTCCGACAAGGAAAATTTGGCAAGATCTTGACTCCGGCATTGACTTTGACCTTGACCCGCACGGGATGCGTAAGAGTCGAGACCAAGTCCGTGCCAAAAATCCAAAGATCTTTCGCGCAAGCGGAGCTCTGCCAAAATTCCGACAAGGAAAAATTGGCAAGATCTTGACCCGGCATTGACTTTGACTTTGACTCACACACAGCGTATGCAGCGAAGTTCAATGTGACACTGTGTCATCCGGCTTTTACCGCCCGACCCATGCCTATTATCTTCTCGCACATTGCCAAAAAGTCAAAACGTCGTTCACGCAAGCGAAACTCTGCCAAAATTCCGTTAAGGCTGAAAGACGAGACTTTCTCGGTATTGCCTTGACTATAATCTGCATCGTTCGTGCGTTAAAAGTTCCTATGACCCGCTAGACCCGTTAGGAGCGTTCTTCTCTCTCGGTCGGTGGGATTCGCGTGCCCTATAGGACCCTCGCACCGGGGCTGTCCACCCTGGGAGGTCGAAATATAGGTGGAATACGAGGGGCTTATAGACGTAGTGACGGAACCCACTGATCCAGGATCTAGAGTAGTTGCGAAAAAGAAGGGCATACCCCCTTTTCCAACCAAATAGAAATAAATAAAAGGCACTGTTTTAAGTAAGCTTGAACAATTATCATAATTGCATTGTCCTATCTCTGGAATCCTTAATCGAGACCTCCTCGGTCTGATCTCCGATTTTCCATCTCGACCTTTCATGGTCAAATCCCTAATCGAGACCTCCTCGGTCTGATCTCCGATTTTCCATCTCGACCTTTCATGGTCAAATCCCTAATCGAGACCTCCTCGGTCCGATCTCCGATTTTCCTATCTCGACCTTTCATGGTCAAATCCCTAATCGCGACCTCCTCGGTCCAATCTCCAATTTTCAATCTTGACCCTTCAAGGTCTCATTTTTCCGATCAATTAGGATTAGGAGAAAAAGTGTTTTGAGCAAAAGTTAAACAAAATAAGTGCATGTTACTTGAGTCTAAACCTTACCTACCTCCGAGTCTAAATCTCACCTACCCCCTAGTCTAAACCTTGCCTATCCCTTTCCCGCAGCGAGAAAGAAGTGGGTGAGAATATCGGGTCAGCAGCTTGTCAGTGCAGAATTCTCAGATAGCTCGCCAGAATCCTCAGTTTTGTCAGCCCAGAGAGTCAGAATGGCAGATTTGACAGAAAATCGCAGTGGTTTGGGTAACCCGATGACTAGGGAAGAAGAGCTAGCCTTAGCCTTGGAAGGCAGTCGTAAGGTCCATGAGGAACAGCAAGCCATGCTTATCGATGCGCTCCGTAGTCATGGGGTTCAGATAGTGGTCGAAGCCAATGGTTCCCTGGTTATGGTAGAAGATGAGACTCCAGATGCAGCAATTTCAGCTCCCCCATCCTATAACCAATGCCCTCCTCCATCCACATATGACCCCTTGCCAAGGACTACCCCTTTTCAATCCTTTCCAACATCCCAGGCCATCAGGGTCCCATCGCCCTCAGCTCCTCAGAACGGATCGGGCTTCATTACACCTGTTTCTCAGTTTCACCAACCAACCAGTATTACCCCTTTCACTCAAAACCACCAGCGTAACGCTGAATCCTCTTAAATAGATCCCAATATCCCCCAAAGTCCTCCCAGGTTCACTTCCTTCCATCAATATGCTCAGTCGACAAAGTTCGTCCCCGTGACTTTTCCGGCCCGTTTCTTTGGACACCTTGTACTTGCTCCAGCTGCCCCGTGGCCTCAAATCCCTCCACTTCCACCAGTATCATGGGCACGTAATGGATCACTGCCTCAGTCTGCGATAAGGGATTCAAAAGCTAGCAGAAAAATGGAAAGCTCAAGTGTCCTGGCAGTCCAACCAGCGAAGAGTAGCTAGGCTAGGGGTTACCTATCCTCAAGCAAGACTAAGAAATAAAATAGTCTCTCAGTCAACTTTCGTAGGTTCTAGTGTTTTCCTCTTTCAATCAAGTCCTCCTCGGACATTGTAATTAGTTTTCAATCTTCTATAAAAGAGTCTTCTTCTTTTCTTGCTAGACTTAAGACATTATTTGCACACCTACATTACATTTAATGAAATGGTTTTATTTTATATGATCACTTGCATTGCTCAACAAATAATCTCTTGAAATAATTAACGTTCTGATTAATCGGTGTGAGGAAGTCAACTAATGCCTCCCCCATACACTTTCCTTACCCCACAAAAGGCCTCCATCAAACCATACACTTTCCTTATCTCATAAATGTCTTCATCGAGCCATGCGCCTCCCAAATCATGTACTCACCATCATCTTGACCAAGTCAACGACGGCGGTAACGTCAAGAGACAACAAAAGGCCACTCAGCTTCGAAATATTGACTCCATGTCGACAACAACCTAGGAGCTTGTCTCAGACCTCAAGGGTATCAAGACAGTTCAAGCTGGGGCTCGCCTTGGCCCTCAGGTGCTTAAAAAAAAAAAAGAAAGAAAAGAAAGAAAAAAATCTTAGTGCAAAAAGAGTAATGCCCAACTAGGCTGAAAATCCCAAAAAAGGGCGGTCTAGGCAAAAGACAGGGTTGCACATAAAAAAAATGTAGTGCAAAAAGAGTAATGCCCAGCTAGGCTAAAAACCTTGTAAAGGGACAGTCTAGGCAAAAAACAGGGTTGAAAAAAAAATTGAGGCCAAGGACCCAGCACCGCCAATCAAAAACTTGACGGACAGGCAAAATCAAAGCTCGAAGAATGAATGTTGTCGATAACAATGGGGCGGTCGAAGCAAAGGCAGAAGCATTTCATAAGCCTTTAGGCACATGCAAATCCTTTCTCCCCCAATGAAAGACGAAAATCAGAAGCAACCGTCCAAAAATGTCTTGGTCAAGGAATCAGCCCGAGACCCACGCCTCATCATCCAACCTTCTCATCTAAGCCTTTCCACTAAAGGAACCACAAATCCCATTTCCCAAAGCCAAACACAGTCCGGCCGAGGCCGAACTACGGCGACCTGAGCTCCTCACAATGAGGGGAACGTAGGCAACCAGAAATGGTTTAGTCATAAGCATATTCAAATCCCAGAAAATCCGGTCTCATCAATGGCCTCTCCTATAGACACATTCAAATCCCAGAGAACCTGGTCTCATCAATGACCTCCCTATACACAGACCTTTCTTTCACACATAGCCAACCTTGATCCGCAACATTGGTTGACTTTCTCCTCATGATTAATAAGAATGTTTTTTCATACCGAGATTAGTTGTTGAATAACTCGAACATTAATAAAGGGTTTTAAGCAATCTTGTGATCATTGTAAATAGAACAAGTTTTCAGATGTCTTGACAAGTCTTCCTTTTCTATATCTCAGGAAAAATAGTGCTAAACATCGATTTTACCGTCGGCCAGGGCTTCCATACACTTTTACCAACCTTTCTACGCTTATACTCTCTCAAAAGAGTCAAACCCAAAGCGAGTTTTTGTGCCTACATCGAATAAGGATATCAAAATAACACGAGATCGGGATCTATTCCCACCTTTCAAAAAATATGCCCCTGCATGTATATATCTTCCTAAAGTTCTTCTCTTCGTCCACATCTTCTTAAGGTTGACTAAGCGACTAAAGAAAATAAGGAAGTAAATACAAAAGGATAGGTTTTTCCCTCTTCTGCTACAAATTCGCATTAGGGCTGTCTTGAAACTCTTCAAGGTTGGGGCTTTGCCAAGCCATTCCTTTAGACTGGGGCTCCTTTAGTCATTTTTGGGGTTCGCATCGGGTTCTTTGCTAGGTCCCTAGATGGATTCAGTCTTGGTCAGAGTAATCTCAGGATCACTTTTACAGTATCAATCAGATTGAGACTTTTGCTAGGTCATAAGATTGGGGCTTCACTAAGTCACTTCTTCAAAATCTAGACTTCGCCTGTTCATTTCTTCAAACCGGGGCTTCGCTAAGCAAAGGGATGTTTTGAAAGCCTACCTCGAGCAAATTCTTCGGTGTTCAAGTTCGAGAATGAGATTGTAATCAGGACTGGGGCTTAATCATGACTTTAAGTCCAACGTAGGAAGTCAAGTCTACAGGACCCCTTTTGCACTCACCAGAATCAGAATCTCTTTTGGAAGCCATGATGGGTTTCACGCTTCATAACGTAATGCTTCAACGGATCGGGGCTGCATCAAGTGCATTTTGAGATCAGTCATGGTCAACCAACGAGTTTGGTTTTATAATCATTCGGGCCTTCCCCACGATACTTTGTCAAGACGGGATCTTCGCAAGTCATTTGGAGAAGTTTTTGTTCATGGATTCCTTGAGGTCGTTTCAAATGTTACCCTCTCTTTGGATGACCAGTCAGTTCAGTGTTTCGCTTTTATCTTGGATCAGACCATCAGCCAGAGCTCTACCGAGTCATCTCATCAAGCCAGGGCTTCGCCAATGAAAGGATCTTTCCTCGCTTTAATAGAACCTGGGGCTTTGCAGAATTTTTTCCTCAGATCGGGGCTTCGATAAGTCACATCCACCCTCAGAAGAGAGATTTTGCTTTAAGTCTTTGGTTCTAAAATCCTGCCAGCATCAGCTTCAAGTGTCAGAGTGTGAGAAATGAACGAACTTCAATCAAGACCCGAGGTTTAAACCCGATCTCAGCCCAGGAGGGAATTCCGGTCCCCATGATACCTTTTGGCAGCATTAACAACATTTCAGCAACAATGACAGTTCAGTCCGCACCCAAGGGATACGATCCTAACTGCTCAAAACCTGCCCAAACAGTTCCCCAACACATTCTTACATAAAACCCCTTTCACATTGCCTTCCCACTAAAGAGTCAGCCCGCGGCTCATGTGACATGCACAAAGAGAAATAACCTTAATTGATTGCAAATCAAAATAGGAAATACTTTTGCCCAAAGTTAGGCTCGCGCATGCCCTAAATGCAAAATAAAAAAATATATATACATATAAAAAAAAACAAAAAATCATCATTCTAAGTGATTTCATGAATTAGCTTTGCTAACATATTCATGGCCATATCATCTCATGCCTACATGCGCCGTCACAAATGTCATATATATCCCTGTTTGTCTCTTCACTAACGAATGCAGGAATTCAAGCGTGAAAGACCATTTTCCATCGCTACGGAGACTCATCCTCAACAAGAAAGATATTCACCAAAGCCCAAAATCAATGGTTTCAACAATATTGCAAGAAATCAAATCCCCTTTTCAGCAAGAAATGATTCCGGGCAAAACATGAGAAGACCATCTCCAGTGTCTGCAAATCGATCAGGGATGCCAAGTTCTCAAGTGCAAGAAGGCTAGGGATGCCAAGTTCTCAAAAGGCAAATAGGCCAGGGATGCCAAGTTCTCAAGTGCAAGCAGGTCAGGGACGCCAAGTTCTCAAATGCAACCAGGTCAGGGACTCCAAGTTCTCAAATGCCAATCAGTCAAAGGTACCTCACGCCCCCCAAATATTTCAACATCTCGGTCAGGTGCATCAAGACTCTCAGCTCTATCCACTGCCACACAGCCCCCGTGACTTGCTCTCCGGCAGGTATGCACACCAAAGGTACGTTAGTCCCTCAACACATCTCAGAAATATGCAAATGTTTCATGATTACCCATAACTTTTGCTACCTCTATCTCTGATTTGAAAGGGATTGAGAAGTACGCTCAAGTTTTTCGAACTTCAGCTACCTCTATCTGTGATTCGAAAGGGATTGAGAAGTACGCTCAAGTTTTTCTAACTTCAGCTTCCTTTATCTCTTGTTTGAAAGAGATAGTGAAGTACGCTTAAGTTTTTCCAACTTTAGCTACCTTTATCTCTGGTTCGAAAGAGATAGTGAAGTATGCTTAAGTTTTTCCAAACTTTAGCTACCTCTATCACAGATTGAGAAGTACGCCCAAGTTCTTCAAACTTTAGCTACCTCTATCACAGATTGAGAAGTACGCTCAAGTTCTTCAAACTTTAGCTACCTCTATCACAGATTGAGAAGTACGCTCAAGTTCTTCAAACTTAAGCTACCTCTATCACAGATTGAGAAGTACGCTTAAGTTCTCCAAACTTAAGCTACCTCTATCACAGATTGAGAAGTACGCTCAAGTTCTCCAAACTTAAGCTACCTCTATCACAGATTGAGAAGTACGCTCAAGTTCTCCAAACTTAAGCTACCTCTATCACAGATTGAGAAGTACGCTCAAGCTCTTCAAACTTAAGCTACCTCTATCACAGATTGAGAATTACGCTCAAGTTCTTCAAACTTAAGCTACCTCTATCACAGATTGAGAAGTACGCCCAAGTTCTTCAAACTTAAGCTACCTCTATCACAGATTGAGAAGTACGCTCAAGTTCTCCAAACTTAAGCTACCTCTATCACAGATTGAGAAGTACGCTTAAGTTCTCCAAACTTAAGCTACATCTATCACAGATTGAGAAGTACGCTCAAGTTCTCCAAACTTAAGCTACCTCTATCACAGTTGAGAAGTACGCTCAAGTTCTTCAAACTTAAGCTACCTCTATCACAGATTGAGAAGTACGCTCAAGTTCTTCAAACTTAAGCTACCTCTATCACAGATTGAGAAGTACGCTCAAGTTCTTCAAACTTAAGCTACCTCTATCACAGATTGAGAAGTACGCTCAAGTTCTCCAAACTTTAGCTACCTCTATCACAGATTGAGAAGTACGCTTAAGTTATCCAAACTTTAGCTACCTCTACGCTCAAGTTCTCCAAACTTAAGCTACCTCTATCACAGATTGAGAAGTACGCTCAAATTCTCCAAACTTTAGCTACCTCTATCACAGATTGAGAAGTACGCTCAAGTTCTCGAAACTTTAGCTACCTCTATCACAGATTGAGAAGTACGCTCAAGTTCTTCAAACTTAAGCTACCTCTATCACAGATTGAGAAGAACACTCAAGTTCTCCAAAGTTAAGCTACCTCTATCACAGATTGAGAAGTACGCTTAAATTCTCCAAACTTTAGCTACCTCTATCACAGATTGAGAAGTACGCTTAAGTTCTCCAAACTTTAGCTACCTCTATCACAGATTGAGAAGTACGCTCAAGTTCTTCAAACTTAAGCTACCCCTATCACAGATTGAGAAGTACGCTCAAGTTCTCCAAACTTAAGCTACCTCTATCACAAATTGAGAAGTACGCTTAAGGTCTCCAAACTTTAGCTACCTTTATCACAGATTGAGAAGTACGCTCAAGTTCTTCAAACTTAAGCTACCTCTATCATAGATTGAGAAGTACGCTCAAGTTATCCAAACATAAGCTACCTCTATCACCGATTGAGATGTACGCTCAAGTTCTCCAAACTTAAGCTACCTCTATCACAGATTGAGAAGTACGCTCAAGTTCTTCAAACTTAAGCTACCTCTATCACAGATTGAGAAGTACGCTCAAGTTCTCCAAACTTAAGCTACCTCTATCACAGATTGAGAAGTACGCTCAAGTTCTCCAAACTTTAGCTACCTCTATCACAGATTGAGAAGTACGCTCAAGTTCTCCAAACTTCAGCTACCTCTATCACAGATTGAGAAGTACGCTTAAGTTCTCCAAACCTTAAGCTACCTCAATCACAGATTGAGAAGTATGCTCAAGTTTTCCAAACTTTAGCTACCCCTATCTCCTCGATAGTGGCGTAAGCTTTAGTCAATTCAGGTGACAACCTCCATTAATTGTCAAATCAGGTGACTCCTCCATTAATCGTTGAAACATCAAGGATCCTAGACATCGTTCCTAACTATCTAGTGAGACTTGAACTACGACCAAGGCTTGATTCCTCCGGGATACGTAGGTAGCCTTTCATAAAGGTCCAGCCATCCGACCGCAGTGGTCACCCTTTTCATTCATCACTCCTCAGTGGTGCATGAGCCTTTCATAAAGGTCTAGCCATCCGACCGCAGTAGGTCACCCTCTTCCTTCATCACTCCTCAGTGATGAAATAGCCCCTCATAGAGGTCCAGATATCCGACCACATTGGTCACTTTCTTCATCTAGCATATCCCCAGTAGGATCAGTCACTTGACCTCCTAGGTAAGTTTCCCTTCTATTTCCCCAACAAGAGACCAGTTTCTCTTCATCATTCCCCAGCGGATCTTTCTCGAACTACGTCTTGGCTTGATTCCTCCGGGATAAGTAGGTAGCCTACTTACGGTTAAGCCAATTCATCACATATGACACCTCTTTCCCCAGCGGCTTTCGAACTACGATTATGGCTTGATTCCCATTCGGGATACGTAGGTAGCCTTCCAAAGGTTCAGCCACTTGACCACCTTGGTCACCCAATCCGTCTCGGCATTCGCCAGATCGGATCCTTTTCTATCGATAACCCCACTCGCCCTGCAAGTGACGTTGCCGAGGGGCTTCTGTAAGTACCCAAATCTGGCTCATGCCTTCCGATTAAATTTCCCGGCAATTCCCCGAACTTTCCTAAAGTTCAGGAGCAATTCGGGAACTGTACCGAACCTTCCGAGGGGTGAAGGAATTACTTGGAATTAAAAAACCATGTTTTCCTTTAATATAAAAACCCATCTAGAAGGCCACCTTGCATGTTTCTAGAAAGAAAGCGGTTATGGCTTGTAATGTCGTGCGACATACTAAAAAAGTAAGGGATGAGCTTAACCGCCTTCATAAGTGATAGTGAGGATGAAGAGGAAGTTGCTAACATATCCATGATAAACCGTCTATCTGTGTTCAATGCAAATTTTGTAGGAATTGAAGAAAGAGCTCCTGAGAAAGATGTGGATGTGGTCTCAAATGTGGACACATTCTCAGACACATCTGAACATTCATCTGGTCTAACTATAAACTGCTTCTCTGTAAAAGGAGATTCTGATGATGAGGATAGGGACATACCCTATGAGGAACTCTTTGCAACATACAAAGAACTGTATGCTGATTGATTGAAGAGGATGGACAAAATTGAGGTACTTGCTAAAGTAAATAAGTCTCTTTCTGATAAATTAGCTGCTTGTGAGATGAAAAAAAATCAGACTTTCAAAAGAAAATGATGATCAAAAGATACCATTGCCAAACTTGAAGTCCTTGTGACCAAGAGAGAAGTTGAGCTTGAAAAAATCGAAACTGAGTTTGAAAAAGCTGAAAGTACATTTACCAAGTTAAACAAAAGTAAAATGAAACTTGATGAAGCTATTTCTATGGGTCAACTTAATAAAACTGGTCTGGGCTTTGAAAAAGGCAAATTTGTAATGGAGGGATGTGATGCTTCTACTTCAAAAAGTGTAGAAAAATCAATTTTAGAAAGAAAAAACTTTTTTGAGTGAGAAAATGCCAAGGAGAAGGCACTACTGTAAGTACCCAAATCTGGCTCATGCCTTCCGGTTAAATTTCCCGGCAATTCCTCGGACTTTCCTAAAGTTCAGGAGAAATTTGGGAACTGTTCTAAACCTTTCGAGGGGTGAAGGAATTACTTGGAATTAAAAAACCACGTTTTCCTTTAATATAAAAACCCTTCTAGAAGGCCACCTTGCATATTTCTAGAAAGAAAGCGGTTATGGCTTGTAATGTCGTGCGACATACTAAGCCACTGCCATGCATCCTATAAATAGAGGCCTGCACCTCTCATTTTGGGGATCCTTTTTCACTCCTTGGCATCACTCTTCCAAAATACTCTCAGACACTGGTCTCTATCCTCACATATCCCCTAAAACACACACTAATTCTCACAATACACTCCCTATTCAATCAACCAACACCCATTTTATAGACCTACATAAAACCAACGATTCTCCTTGAATCAAGGCTTGATATCAGCTCCAGAGGTTGATGTTTAAAGGCTCCTATATCTAACTTGATATAGGAGTCGTGGATCTTCAAGGGTAACGCTCCCTTCCTCCCTATTTCTCTCTCTTTTAAACATATGTAGATTAATCAAATAAATGGCCTCAAATGTGATGTAATAGCTGAGATCTAGTCATTGCATATTAATTTTAAGTCTCAGATCTCATAGATCATTTGTTTTTTTGCATATCATCAAATGTAATCAAATCATTTTGACATAGTTTTGCATTAACATTAGAGAAGAGTGTGGATCCCACATATCTATGCCCTCTCAAAGTGTTCATTGTTGACATGCATGCCTTCAGAGATCTATCAGTGAAGTAACTTGGCTATATTAATGCCTTGATGCCTCTGTAAATCTCAGTTGTTAAAGTCTCTGCAAGTGGCTAAGTATGTCACGCGACATACTTTGCCAGGCAATCTATGTCACGCGACAACTTTGGCCAGTTTGCAGAGCCTTCATCTTTTCAGTTTGTTAATCTTGCCATGCAATCTATGAACACTCGAGATGAGTGTGGATCCCTCATATCCACACCCTCTTGAAGTGTTCACTATTGACATACTTGCTCTCTGAGACCCATTTATGATGCAACTTGCCTAAATTGTGGCTTTGCTGTGTCTGTAAATGTGGCTTATAAAAGTCTCTGCAAATGGCTAACTATGTCACGCGACATACCTTGCCAGGCAAGTTGTGTCACGCGATAACATTGGCCAGTTTGCAGAAACTTCATCTTTTCATTTGTAATCTGATTTTTGCCTTTTCCAAGTTATATTCTCATATCAATCTGCACTTAAAATAGCATATTTACATATAAACCAGTATCATTTGCTTCAAAATAGCATCCTTTGCTCTTAAAATAATATTTTTATGCATAAAGTAGCATCCTTTTCACTTAAAATGCCATTTTTACACACAAAGTTGCATCCTTTGCATTCAAGGCTTTATCTTTACATCAAAGTAGCATCCTTTACTTTCTAAATGACATCTTTATGCATCCTTTGCACATAAAATGCTATTTTTCCACATAAAGTTGCATCCTTTGCATAAAAAATCATTCTTTACATCAAAGAAGTATCCTTTGCAACCAAGTAGCATCCTTTGCACTTAAAATGTCATCTTTTTCATTAAAAGTGTCATTTTTATCTTAAACATGCATTCCCTAGTCCCCATTGATACTTGGAGCATCTCTTGGAACGAGATGGTGTAAAGGTCCCATCTTTACATCATTTCTTCCATTTAATGATGCCATAGACGGATTCTCCTTTAGAAAAGGATGAGCCCTAGCCACATATCTCCGATCATCACTTGAGACGAGCACAAATGTCCCGAAAAAGTCCAAATCGTCTCAAGATGTAGGATTGATAGGCAAAGGTCATTCCTTTCTAAAGAGTCTCATCCTTGGACTCTAAAACGGCGTCCCTATCTAGATCACATGTGACCCAAGGTCTCATCATGATGATCATAAGTCCAAGATGAGAATGGGACCAAAGTCCCTAATACATAAAAATCCAAGGAATCCCGAGCGATAACCAACTCATGGTTTATACGTCCGGAAGACCACTTGGTACATTCTCCCCTTTTCAAAAGCACACATCCCACACACGAAAACACTAAGGCAAGTATGAGAAGTGGATCCTGGAAGACTTGCTTCGGCAAGGCTCTTTGGGTGAACGACGATCCGTTCTTCCCAAAGGGTAACTTAACCTCCGGACCCAAATCCTTTTTTTCAAAGTTTTGAGGAAATCAAAATGGCGTGGCGACTCCGTTTTTCAAATTAAACCGGATGTTTTCAAACTCAAGTGAATCCAAATCAAAACGAAAAAATATTTTGGGCACCACATTCACAGTTTGGCGACTCTGCTGGGGAATAACCAAAGGAGAAAGCTCTCGTTTTCAAAATAAAAAAACGATACCCGGTATATAGGTGGAAACCACTAACCTTACTGTATCGCTTCCTAACCCGAGGCTTGGGATAAACGGTGGTCTAACAATCCCACGTACCGGTATCTCTTTTCGAAAAATAAGAAAAGAAAGCTTTTTCCTTTGAGCGGGTTAGCCTCCCGTCACGGATTCCATTTGTCGTGCTTGATTTTTTCTTTTTTTGCATTGCATTGCATATTGCATCTTGGGAATTGTGCATACTCTGTAAGCTGAACAGGAAGCCTTCTGAAGCTGAAAGGTGCCTAAAATGTTCAGGGAGCAACCTGAAATTGAAAAGGATTGGAACCTGGAAAATTGATCCATGCAGCCGTACGGCTTAATCCGCCTCGGATTCCAGCCGGGCGGCCTCATTGGCAATTCCACCAGGATAGATTTGAGGTTAATCTGGCAGCTTAGGCAGCTTGGGGCTATTCAGTTCCAAAGCTGACCAGGCTTCAGAAAATTTACGTGCCTTATCTGTTGCATTTTCCCCCATCCCGAAAAATCATTCCTCTAAAACACATTCATGAAAATTTCTGTTTTAACTCAAAAAGGAACATTTTTTAGGAGACCGCACACTACGCGCACCTTATATATCCTGTACATTTTGCACGCACATCCTTCAAACCCAGGGTGGTTGTTCAGTTGCAGTCACGGATAGCCTTACGATGCTCCCGGGCGCGCACGGAATCACCCCAAACTCCCCATGGCAGCCAGTGTCGACCAATGCACAGTCCGTGTCACACATTTCAAAAAACCATGTCTTTTGGTTGGTTTTTGGTCTACTCCGTGTCATACAGCCCAGTTGCATATCCTCGTAAAGGTCAAGCCTTAGTCCATAACGGAAGTCAAGATCTTTCGCGCAAGCAGAGCTCTGCCAAAATTCCGACAAGGAAAATTTGGCAAAATCTTGACTCCGGCATTGACTTAGACCTTGACCCGCATGGGATGCGTAAGAGTTGAGACCAAGTCCGTGCCAAAAATCCAAAGATCTTTCGCGCAAGCGAAGCTCTGCCAAAATTCCGACAAGGAAAAATTGGCAAGATCTTGACCCGGCATTGACTTTGACTCACACACAGCGTATGCAGCGAAGTTCAATATGACACTGTGTCATCCGGATTTTACCGCCCGACCCATGCCTATTATCTTCTCGGACATTGCCGAAAAGTCAAAACGTCATTTGCGCAAGCGAAACTCTGCCGAAATTCCGTTAAGGCTGAAAGACGAGACTTTCCCGGTATTGCCTTGACTATAATCCGCATCGCTCGTGCGTTAAAAGTTCCTATGACCCGCTAGACCCGTTAGGAGCGTTCTTCTCTCTCGATCGGTGGGATTCGCGTGCCCTATAGGACCCTCGCGCCGGGGCTGTCCACCCTGGGAGGTCAAAATACAGGTGGAATACGAGGGGCTTATAAACGTAGTGACGGAACCCACTGATCCAGGATCTAGAGTAGTTGCGAAAAAGAAGGGCAAACCCCATTTTCCAACCAAATAGAAATAAATAAAAGACACTGTTTTAAGTAAACTTGAACAATTATCATAATTGCATGGTCCTATCTCTGGAATCCTTAATCGAGACCTCCTCGGTCCGATCTCCGATTTTCCATCTCGACCTTTCATTGTCAAATCCCTAATCGAGACCTCCTCGGTCCGATCTCCGATTTTCCATCTCGACCTTTCATGGTCAAATCCCTAATCGAGACATCCTCGGTCCGATCTCCGATTTTCCTATCTCGACCTTTCATGGTCAAATCCCTAATCGCGACCTCCTCGGTCCGATCTCCAATTTTCAATCTTGACCCTTCAAGGTCTCATCTTTTCCGATCAATTAGGATTAGGAGAAAATGTGTTTTGAGCAAAAGTTAAACAAAATAAGTGCATGTTACTTGAGTCTAAACCTTACCTACCTCCGAGTCTAAATCTCACCTACCCCCTAGTCTAAACCTTGCCTATCCCTTTCCCGCAGCGAGAAAGAAGTGGGTGAGAATACCGGGTCAGCAGCTTGTCAGTGCAGAATTCTCAGATAGCTCGCCAGAATCCTCAGTTTTGTCAGTCCAGAGAGTCAGAATGGCAGATTTGACAGAAAATCGCAGTGGTTTGGGTAACCCGATGACTAGGGAAGAAGAGCTAGCCTTAGCCTTGGAAGGCAGTCGTAAGGTCCATGAGGAATAGCAAGCCATGCTTATCAATGCACTCCGTAGTCATGGGGTTCAGATAGTGGTCGAAGCCAATGGCTTCCTGGTTATGGTAGAAGATGAGACTCCAAATGCAGCAATTTCTGCTCCCCCATCCTATAACCAATGCCCTCCTCCATCCACATATGACCCCTTGCCAAGGACTACCCCTTTTCAATCCTTTCCAACATCCCACGCCATCAGGGTCCCATCGCCCTCAGCTCCTTAGAACAGATCGGGCTTCATTACGCCTGTTTCTCAGTTTCACCAACCAACCAGTATTACCCCTTTCACTCAAAACCACCAGCGTAACGCTGAATCCTCTCAAATAGATCCCAATATCCCCCAAAGTCCTCCCAGGTTCACTTCCTTCCATCAATATGCTCAATCGACAAAGTTCGTCCCCGTGACTTTTCCAGCCCGTTTCTTTGGACACCTTGTACTTGCTCCAGCTGCCCCGTGGCCTCAAATCCCTCCACTTCCACTAGTATCATGGGCACGTAATGGATCACTGCCTCAGTCTGCGATAGGGGATTCAGAAGCTAGCAGAAAAATGGAAAGCTCAAGTGTCCTGGCAGTCCAACCAGCGAAGAGTAGCTAGGCTATGGGTTACCTATCCTCAAGCAAGACTAAGAAATAAAATAGTTTCTCAGTCAACTTTCGTAGGTTCTAGTGTTTTCCTCTTTCAATCAAGTCCTCCTCGGACATTGTAATTAGTTTTCAATCTTCTATAAAAGAGTCTTTTTCTTTTCTTGCTAGACTTAAGACATTATTTGCACACCTACATTACATTTAATGAAATGGTTTTATTTTATATGATCACTTGCATTGCTCAACAAATAATCTCTTGAAATAATTAACGTTCTGATTTATCGGTGTGAGGAAGTCAACTAATGCCTCCCCCATACACTTTCCTTACCCCACAAAAGGCCTCCATCAAACCATACACTTTCCTTATCTCATAAATGTCTTCATCGAGCCATGCGCCTCCCAAATCATGTACTCACCATTATCTTGACCAAGTCAACGACGGCGGTAACGTCAAGAGACAACAAAAGGCCACTCAGCTTCGAAATATTGACCCCATGTCAACAACAATCTAGGAGCTTGTCTCAGACCTCAAGGGTATCAAGACAGTTCAAGCTGGGGCTCGCCTTGGCCCTCAGGTGCTTCAAAAAAAAAAAAAAAAAAAAAGAAAGAAAAGAAAGAAAAATCTTAGTGCAAAAAGAGTAATGCCCAACTAGGCTGAAAATCCCAAAAAAGGGCGGTCTAGGCAAAAAACAGGGTTGCAGATAAAAAAAATGTAGTGCAAAAAGAGTAATGCCCAGCTAGGCTAAAAACCTTGTAAAGGGACTGTCTAGGCAAAAAACAGGGTTGAAAAAAAAAATTGAGGCCAAGGACCCAGCACCGCCAATCAAAAACTTGACGGACAAGCAAAATCAAAGCTCGAAGAATGAATGTTGTCGATAACAATGGGGCGGTCGAAGCAAAGGCAGAAGCATTTCATAAGCCTTTAGGCACATGCAAATCCTTTCTCCCCCAATGAAAGACGAAAATCAGAAGCAACCGTCCAAAAATGACTTGGTCAAGGAATCAGCCCGAGGCCCACGCCTCATCATCCAACCTTCTCATCTAATCCTTTCCACTAAAGGAACCACAAATCCCATTTCCCAAAGCCAAACACAGTCCGGCCGAGGCCGAACTACGACGACATGAGCTCCTCACAATGAGGGGAACGTAGGCAACCAGAAATGGTCCGGTCATAAGCATATTCAAATCCCAGAAAATCCGGTCTCATCAATGGCCTCTCCTATAGACACATTCAAATCCCAGAGAACCTGGTCTCATCAATGACCTCCCTATACACAGATCTTTCTTTCACACATAGCCAACCTTGATCCGCAACATTGGTTGACTTTCTCCTCATGATTAATAAGAATGTTTTTTCATATCGAGATTAGTGGTTGAATAACTCGAACATTAATAAAGGGTTTTAAGCAATCTTGTGATCATTGTAAATAGAACAAGTTTTCAGATGTCTTGACAAGTCTTCCTTTTCTACATCTTAGGAAAAATAGTGCTAAACACTGATTTTCTGTCAGCAGGGGCTTCCATACACTTTTACCAACCTTTCTACGCTTATACTCTCTCAAAAGAGTCAAACCCAAAGCGAGTTTTTGTGCCTACATCGAATAAGGCCATCAAAATAACACGAGATCGGGATCTATTCCCACCTTTCAAAAAATATGCCCCTGCATGTATATATCTTCCTAAAATTCTTCTCTTCGTCCACATCTTCTTAAGGTTGACTAAGCGACTAAAGAAAATAAGGAAGTAAATACAAAAGGATAGGTTTTTCCCTCTTCTGCTACAAATTCGCATTAGGGCTGTCTTGAAACTCTTCAAGGTTGGGGCTTTGCCAAGCCATTCCTTTAGACTGGGGCTCCTTTAGTCATTTTTGGGGTTCGCATCGGGTTCTTTGCTAGGTCCCTAGATGGATTCAGTCTTGGTCAGAGTAATCTCAGGATCACTTTTACACTATCAATCAGATTGAGACTTTTGCTAGGTCATAAGATTGGGGCTTCACTAAGTCACTTCTTCAAAATCTAGACTTCGCCTGTTCATTTCTTCAAACCGGGGCTTCGCTAAGCAAAGGGATGTTTTGAAAGCCTACCTCGAGCAAATTCTTCGGTGTTCAAGTTCGAGAATGAGATTGTAATCAAGACTGGGGCTTAATCATGACTTTAAGTCCAACGTTGGAAGTCAAGTCTACAGGACCCCTTTTGCACTCACAAGAATCAAAATCTCTTTTGGAAGCCATGATGGGTTTCACGCTTCATAACGTAATGCTTCAACGGATCGGGGCTGCATCAAGTGCATTTTGAGATCAGTCATGGTCAACCAACGAGTTTGGTTTTATAATCATTCGGGCCTTCCCCACGATACTTTGTCAAGATGGGATCTTCGCAAGTCATTTGGAGAAGTTTTTGTTCATGGATTCCTTGAGGTCGTTTCAAATGTTACCCTCTCTTTGGATGACCGGTCAGTTCAGTGTTTCGCTTTTATCTTGGATCAGACCATCAGCCAGAGCTCTACCGAGTCATCTCATCAAGCCAGGGCTTCGCCAATGAAAGGATCTTTCCTCGCTTTAATAGAACCTGGGGCTTTGCAGAATTTTTTCCTCAGATCGGGGCTTCGATAAGTCACATCTACCCTCAGAAGAGAGGTTTTGCTTTAAGTATTTGGTTCTAAAATCCTGCCAGCATCAGCTTCAAGTGTTAGAGTGTGAGAAATGAACAAACATCAATCAAGACCCGAGGTTTAAACCCGATCTCAGCCCAGGAGGGAATTCCGGTCCCCATGATACATTTTGGCAGCATTAACAACATTTCAGCAACAATGACAGTTCAGTTCGTACCCAAGGGATACGATCCTAACTGCTCAAAACCTGCCCAAACAGTTCCCCAACACATTCTTACATAAAACCCCTTTCACATTGCCTTCCCACTAAAGAGTCAGCCCGCGGCTCATGTGACATGCACAAAGAGAAATAACCTTAATTGATTGCAAATCAAAATAGGAAATACTTTTGCCCAAAGTTAGGCTCGCGCATGCCCCAAAAGAAAAATAAAAAATATATATATACATATAAAAAAAAACAAAAAATCATCATTCTAAGTGATTTCATTAATTAGCTTTGCTAACATATTCATGGCCATATCATCTCATGCCTACATGCGCCGTCACAAATGTCAATCATACCCCTGTTTGTCTCTTCACTAACGAATGCAGGAATTCAAGCGTGAAAGACCATTTTCCATCGCTACGGAGACTCATCCTCAACAAGAAAGATATTCACCAAAGCCCAAAATCAATGGTTTCAACAATATTGCAAGAAATCAAATCCCCTTTTCAGCAAGAAATGATTCCGGGACCATCTCCAGTGTCTGCAAATCGGTCAGGGATGCCAAGTTCTCAAGTGCAAGCAGGCTAGGGATGCCAAGTTCTCAAAAGGCAAATAGGTCAGGGACGCCAAGTTCTCAAGTGCAAGCAGGTCAGGGACGCCAAGTTCTCAAGTGCAACCAGGTCAGGGACTCCAAGTTCTCAAATGCCAATCGGTCAAAGGTACCTAACGCCCCCCAAATGCTTCAACATCTCGTTCAGGTGCATCAAGACTCTCAGCTCTATCCACTACCACACAGCCCCCGCGACTTGCTCTCCGGCAGGTAAGCACAGTAAAGGTACGTTAGTCCCTCAACACATCTCAGAAATATGCAAATGTTTCATGATTGCCCATAACTTTTGCTACCTCTATCTCTGATTTGAAAGGGATTGAGAAGTACGCTCAAGTTTTTCTAACTTCAGCTACCTCTATCTCTGATTCGAAAGGGATTGAGAAGTACGCTCAAGTTTTTCTAACTTCAGCTACCTTTATCTCTGGTTTGAAAGAGATAGTGAAGTACGCTTAAGTTTTTCCAACTTTAGCTACATTTATCTCTGGTCCGAAAGAGATAGTGAAGTATGCTTAAGTTTTTCCAAACTTTAGCTACCTCTATCACAGATTGAGAAGTACGCTCAAGTTCTTCAAACTTTAGCTAACTCTATCACAGATTGAGAAGTACGCTCAAGTTCTCCAAACTTAAGCTACCTCTATCACAGATTGAGAAGTACGCTTAAGTTCTCCAAAATTAAGCTACCTCTATCACCGATTGAGAAGTACGCTCAAGTTCTCCAAACTTAAGCTACCTCAATCACAGATTGAGAAGTACGCTCAAGTTCTCCAAACTTAAGCTACTTCTATCACAGATTGAGAAGTACGCTCAAGTTCTTCAAACTTAAGCTACCTCTATAGATTGAGAAGTACGCTCAAGTTCTTCAAACTTAAGCTACCTCTATCACAGATTGAAAAGTACGCTCAAGTTCTTCAAACTTAAGCTACCTCTATCACAGATTGAGAAGTACGCTCAAGTTCTCCAAACTTAAGCTACCTCTATCACAGATTGAGAAGTACGTTCAAGTTCTCCAAACTTAAGCTACCTCTATCACAGATTGAGAAGTACGCTCAAGTTCTTCAAACTTAAGCTACCTCTATCACAGATTGAGAAGTACGCTTAAGTTCTCCAAACTTAAGCTACATCTATCACAGATTGAGAAGTACGCTCAAGTTCTCCAAACTTAAGCTACTTCTATCACAGATTGAGAAGTACGCTCAAGTTCTTCAAACTTAAGCTACCTCTATCACAGATTGAGAAGTACGCTCAAGTTCTTCAAACTTAAGCTACCTCTATCACAGATTGAGAAGTACGCTCAAGTTCTCCAAACTTTAGCTACCTCTATCACTGATTGAGAAGTAGGCTTAAGTTCTCCAAACTTTAGCTACCTCTATCACAGATTGAGAAGTACGCTTAAGTTCTCCAAACTTAAGCTACCTCTATCACAGATTGAGAAGTACGCTCAAGTTCTCCAAACTTAAGCTACCTCTATCACAGATTGAGAAGTACGCTCAAGTTCTTGAAGCTTAAGCTACCTCTATCACAGATTGAGATGTATGCTTAAGTTCTCCAAACTTAAGCTACATCTATCACAGATTGAGAAGTACGCTCAAGTTCTCCAAACTTAAGCTACTTCTATCACAGATTGAGAAGTACGCTCAAGTTCTTCAAACTTAAGCTACCTCTATCACAGATTGAGAAGTACGCTCAAGATCTTCAAACTTAAGCTACCTCTATCACAGATTGAGAAGTACGCTCAAGTTCTTTAAACTTAAGCTACCTCTATCACAGATTGAGAAGTACGCTCAAGTTCTCCAAACTTTAGCTACCTCTATCACAGATTGAGAAGTACGCTTTAGTTCACCAAACATTAGCTACCTCTATCACAGATTGAGAAGTACGCTCTAGTTCTCCAAACTTAAGCTACCTCTATCACAGATTGAGAAGTACGCTCAAGTTCTCCAAACTTTAGCTACCTCTATCACAGATTGAGAAGTACGCTTAAGTTCTCCAAACATTAGCTACCTCTATCACAGATTGAGAAGTACGCTCAAGTTCTTCAAACTTAAGCTACCTCTATCACAGATTGAGAAGTACGCTCAAGTTCTCCAAACTTAAGCTACCTCTATCACAGATTGAGAAGTACGCTCAAGTTCTCCAAACTTAAGCTACCTCTATCACAGATTGAGAAGTACGCATAAGTTCTCCAAACTTTAGTTACCTCTATCACAGATTGAGAAGTACGCTCAAGTTCTTTAAACTTTAGCTAACTCTATCACAGATTGAGAAGTACGCTCAAGTTCTCCAAACTTAAGCTACCTCTATCACAGATTGAGAAGTACGCTTAAGTTCTCCAAACTTAAGCTACCTCTATCACCGATTGAGAAGTACGCTCAAGTTCTCCAAACTTAAGCTACCTCAATCACAGATTGAGAAGTACGCTCAAGTTCTTCAAACTTAAGCTACCTCTATAGATTGAGAAGTACGCTCAAGTTCTTCAAACTTAAGCTACCTCTATCACAGATTGAGAAGTACGCTCAAGTTCTTCAAACTTAAGCTACCTCTATCACAGATTGAGAAGTACGCTCAAGTTCTCCAAACTTAAGCTACCTCTATCACAGATTGAGAAGTACGTTCAAGTTCTCCAAACTTAAGCTACCTCTATCACAGATTGAGAAGTACGCTCAAGTTCTTCAAACTTAAGCTACATCTATCACAGATTGAGAAGTACGCTTAAGTTCTCCAAACTTAAGCTACATCTATCACAGATTGAGAAGTACGCTCAAGTTCTCCAAACTTAAGCTACTTCTATCACAGATTGAGAAGTACGCTCAAGTTCTTCAAACTTAAGCTACCTCTATCACAGATTGAGAAGTACGCTCAAGTTCTTCAAACTTAAGCTACCTCTATCACTGATTGAGAAGTACGCTCAAGTTCTCCAAACTTTAGCTACCTCTATCACTGATTGAGAAGTAGGCTTAAGTTCTCCAAACTTTAGCTACCTCTATCACAGATTGAGAAGTACGCTTAAGTTCTCCAAACTTAAGCTACCTCTATCACAGATTGAGAAGTACGCTCAAGTTCTCCAAACTTAAGCTACCTCTATCATAGATTGAGAAGTACGCTCAAGTTCTTCAAGCTTAAGCTACCTCTATCACAGATTGAGAAGTATGCTTAAGTTCTCCAAACTTAAGCTACATCTATCACAGATTGAGAAGTACGCTCAAGTTCTCCAAACTTAAGCTACTTCTATCACAGATTGAGAAGTACGCTCAAGTTCTTCAAACTTAAGCTACCTCTATCACAGATTGAGAAGTACGCTCAAGATCTTCAAACTTAAGCTACCTCTATCACAAACATTGAGAAGTACGCTCAAGTTCTTTAAACTTAAGCTACCTCTATCACAGATTGAGAAGTACGCTCAAGTTCTCCAAACTTTAGCTACCTCTATCACAGATTGAGAAGTACGCTTTAGTTCTCCAAACATTAGCTACCTCTATCACAGATTGAGAAGTACGCTGTAGTTCTCCAAACTTAAGCTACCTCTATCACAGATTGAGAAGTACGCTCAAGTTCTCCAAACTTTAGCTACCTCTATCACAGATTGAGAAGTACGCTTAAGTTCTCCAAACTTTAGCTACCTCTATCACAGATTGAGAAGTACGCTCAAGTTCTTCAAACTTAAGCTACCTCTATCACAGATTGAGAAGTACGCTCAAGTTCTCCAAACTTAAGCTACCTCTATCACAGATTGAGAAGTATGCTCAAGTTTTCCAAACTTAAGCTACCTCTATCACAGATTGAGAAGTACGCATAAGTTCTCCAAACTTTAGCTACCTCTATCACAGATTGAGAAGTACGCTCAAGTTCTTCAAACTTAAGCTACCTCTATCTTAGATTGAGAAGTACGCTTAAGTTCTCCAAACTTAAGCTACCTCTATCACAGATTGAGAAGTACGCTCAAGTTCTCCAAACTTTAGCTACCTCTATCACAGATTGAGAAGTAGGCTTAAGTTCTCCAAACTTTAGCTACCTCTATCACAGATTGAGAAGTACGCTTAAGTTCTCCAAACTTAAGCTACCTCTATCACAGATTGAGAAGTACGCTCAAGTTCTCCAAACTTAAGCTACCTCTATCACAGATTGAGAAGTATGCTCAAGTTCTTCAAGCTTTAGCTACCTCTATCACAGATTGAGAAGTATAATTAAGTTCTCCAAACTTAAGCTACCTCTATCACAGATTGAGAAGTACGCTCAAGTTCTCCAAACTTAAGCTACTTCTATCACAGATTGATAAGTACGCTCAAGTTCTTCAAACATAAGCTACCTCTATCACAGATTGAGAAGTACGGTCAAGATCTTCAAACTTAAGCTACCTCTATCACAAATTGAGAAGTATGCTTATGTTCTTCAAACTTAAGCTACCTCTATCACAGATTGAGAAGTACGCTCAAGTTCTCCAAACTTTAGCTACCTCTATCACAGATTGAGAAGTACGCTTAAGTTCTCCAAACTTTAGCTACCTCTATCACAGATTGAGAAGTACGCTCAAGTTCTTAAAACTTAAGCTACCTCTATCACAGATTGAGAAGTACGCTCAAGTTCTTCAAACTTAAGCTACCTCTATCACAGATTGAGAAGTACGCTCAAGTTCTCCAAACTTTAGCTACCTCTATCACAGATTGAGAAGTACGCTTAAGTTCTCCAAACTTTAGCTACCTCTATCACAGATTGAGAAGTACGCTCAAGTTATTCAAACTTAAGCTACCTCTATCACAGATTGAGAAGTACGCTCAAGTTCTCCAAACTTTAGCTACCTCTATCACAGATTGAGAAGTACGCTTAAGTTCTCCAAACTTTAGCTACCTCTATCACAGATTGAGAAGTACGCTCAAGTTCTTCAAACTTAAGCTACCTCTATCACAGATTGAGAAGTACGCTCAAGTTCTTCAAACTTAAGCTACCTCTATCACAGATTGAGAAGTACACTCAAGTTCTCCAAACTTTAGCTACCTCTATCACAGATTGAGAAGTAGGCTTAAGTTCTCAAAACTTTAGCTACCTCTATCATAGATTGAGAAGTACGCTTAAGTTCTCCAAACTTAAGCTACCTCTATCACAGATTGAGAAGTACGCTCAAGTTCTCCAAACTTAAGCTACCTCTATCACAGATTGAGAAGTACGCTCAAGTTCTTCAAACTTAAGCTACCTCTATCACAGATTGAGAAGTATGCTTAAGTTCTCTAAACTTAAGCTACATCTATCACAGATTGAGAAGTACGCTCAAGTTCTCCAAACTTAAGCTACTTCTATCACAGATTGAGAAGTACTCTCAAGTTCTTCAAACTTAAGCTACCTCTATCACAGATTGAGAAGTACGCTCAAGTTCTTCAAACTTAAGCTACCTCTATCACAGATTGAGAAGTACGCTCAAGTTCTTAAAACTTAAGCTACCTCTATCACAGATTGAGAAGTACGCTCAAGTTCTCCAAACTTAAGCTACCTCTATCACAGATTGAGAAGTACGCTCAAGTTCTCCAAACTTAAGCTACCTCTATCATAGATTGAGAAGTACGCTCAAGTTCTCCAAACTTTAGCTACCTTTATCACAGATTGAGAAGTACGCTCAAGTTCTCCATACTTAAGCTACCTCTATCACAGATTGAGAAGTACGCTCAAGTTCTCCAAACTTTAGCTACCTCTATCACAGATTGAGAAGTACGCTCAAGTTCTCCAAACTTCAGCTACCTCTATCACAGATTGAGAAGTACGCTTAAGTTCTCCAAACCTTAAGCTACCTCAATCACAGATTGAGAAGTATGCTCAAGTTTTCCAAAATTTAGCTACCCCTATCTCCTCGATAGTGGCATAAGATTTAGTCAATTGCGGTGACAACCTCCATTATTTGTCAAATCAGGTGACTCCTCCATTAATCGTTGAAACCTCAAGGATCCTAGACATCGTTCCTTTCTATCTAGTGAGACTTGAACTACGACCAAGGCTTGATTCCTCCGGGATACATAGGTAGCCTTTCATAAAGGTCCAGCCATCTGACCGCAGTGGTCACCCTTTTCATTCATCACTCCTCAGTGGTGCATGAGCCTTTCATAAAGGTCCAGCCATCCGACTGCAGTAGGTCACCCTCTTCCTTCATCACTCCTCAGTGATGAAATAGCCCCTCATAGAGGTCCAGATATCCGACCACATTGGTCACTTCCTTCATCTAGCATATCCCCAGTAGGATCAGTCACTTGACCTCCTAGGTCACTTTCCCTTCTATTTCCCCAACAAGAGACCAGTTTCTCTTCGTCATTCCCCAGCGGATCTTTCCCGAACTACGACCTGGCTTGATTCCTCCGGGATACGTAGGTAGCCTACTTTAGGTTCAGCCAATTCGTCACATATGACACCCCTTTCCCCAGCGGCTTCCGAACTACGATTATGGCTTGATTCCCATTCGGGATACGTAGGTAGCCTTCCAAAGGTTCAGCCACTTGACCACCTTGGTCACCCAATCCGTCTCGGCATTCGCCAGATTGGATCCTTTTCTATCGAGAACTCCACTCTGCAAGTGACGTTGCCGAGGGGCTTCTGTAAGTACCCAAATCTGGCTCATGCCTTCCGATTAAATTTCCCGGCAATTTCCCGGACTTTCCTAAAGTTCAGGAGCAATTCGGGAACTGTACCGAACCTTCCGAGGGGTGAAGGAATTACTTGGAATTAAAAAACCATGTTTTCCTTTAATATAAAAACCCTTCTAGAAGGCCACTTTGCATGTTTCTAGAAAGAAAGCGGTTATGGCTTGTAATGTCGTGCAACATACTAAAAAAGTAAGGGATGAGCTTAACCGCCTTCATAAGTGATAGTGAGGATGAAGAGGAAGTTGCTAACATATCCATGATAAACCGTCTGTCTGTGTTCAATGCAAATTTTGCAGGAATTGAAGAAAGAGCTCCAGAGAAAGATGTGGATGTGGTCTCAAATGTGGACACATTCTCAGACACATCTGAACATTCATCTGGTCTAACTATAAACTGCTTCTCTGTAAAAGGAGATTCTGATGATGAGGATAGGGACATACCCTATGAGGAACTCTTTGCAACATAAAAAGAACTGTATGCTGATTGATTGAAGAGGATGGACAAAATTGAGGTACTTGCTAAAGTAAATAAGTCTCTTTCTGATAAATTAGCTGCTTGTGAGATGAAAAAAATCAGACTTTCAAAAGAAAATGATGATCAAAAGATACCATTGCCAAACTTGAAGTCCTTGTGACCAAGAGAGAAGTTGAGCTTGAAAAAATCGAAACTGAGTTTGAAAAAGCTGAAAGTACATTTACCAAGTTAAACAAAAGTAAAATGAAACTTGATGAAGCTATTTCTATGGGTCAACTTAATAAAACTGGTCTGGGCTTTGAAAAAGGCAAATTTGTAAAGGAGGGATGTGATGCTTCTACTTCAAAAAGTGTGGAAAAATCAATTTTGAAAGAAAAAACTTTTTTGAGTGAGAAAATGCCAAGGAGAAGGCACTACTGTAAGTACCCAAATCTGGCTCATGCTTTCCGGTTAAATTTCCCAGCAATTCCCCGGACTTTCCTAAAGTTCAGGAGCAATTCGGGAACTGTTCCGAACCTTCCGAGGGGTGAAGGAATTACTTGGAATTAAAAAAACCACATTATCCTTTAATATAAAAACCCTTCTAGAAGGCCACCTTGCATGTTTCTAGAAAGAAAGCGGTTATGGCTTGTAATGTCGTGCGACATACTAAGCCACTGCCATGCAGCCTATAAATAGAGGCCTGCACCTCTCATTTTTGGGATCCTTTTTCACTCCTTGGCGTCACTCTGCCAAAATACTCTCAGACACTGGTCTCTCTCCTCACATATCCCCTAAAACACACACTAATTCTCACAATACACTCCCTATTCAATCAATCCAACACCCATTTCATAGACCTACATAAAACCAACGATTCTCCTTGAATCAAGGCTTGATATCAGCTCCAGAGGTTGATGTTTGAAGGCTCCTATATCTAACTTGATATAGGAGTCGTGGATCTTCAAGGGTAACGCTCCCTTCCTCCCTATTTCTCTCTCTTTTAAACATATGTAGTTTAATCAACTAAATGGCCTCAAATGTGATGTAATAGCTGAGATCTAATCATTGCATATTAATTTTAAGTTTCAGATCTCATAGATCAATTGTTGTTTTGCATATCATCAAATGTAATCAAATCATTTTGACATAGTTTTGCATAAACACTAGAGAAGAGTGTGGATCCCACATATCCATGCCCTCTCAAAGTGTTCATTGTTGACATGCATGCCTTCTGAGATCTATCAGTGAAGTAACTTGGCTATATTAATGCCTTGATGCCTCTGTAAAGCTCAGTTGTTAAAGTCTCTGCAAGTGACTAAGTATGTCACGCGACATACTTTGCCAGGCAATCTATGTCACGCGACAAATTTGGCCAGTTTGTAGAGCCTTCATCTTTTTAGTTTGTTAATCTTGCCATGCAATCTATGAACACTCGAGATGAGTGTGGATCCCTCATATCGACACCCTCTTAAAGTGTTCACTATTGACATACTTGCTCTCTGAGACCCATTTGTGATGCAACTTGCCTAAATTGTGGCTTTGTTGTGTCTGTAAATGTGGCTTATAAAAGTCTCTGCAAATGGCTAACTATGTCACGCGACATACCTTGCCAGGCAAGTTGTGTCACGCGACAACATTGGCCAGTTTGCAGAAACTTCATCTTTTCATTTGTAATCTGATTTTTGCCTTTTCCAAGTTATACTCTCATATCAATCTGCACTTAAAATAGCATATTTGCATATAAAGCAGTATCATTTGCATCAAAATAGCATCCTTTGCTCTTAAAATAATATTTTTATGCATAAAGTAGCATCCTTTGCACTTAAAATGCCATTTTTACACACAAAGTTGCATCCTTTGTATTCAAGGCTTTATCTTTACATCAAAGTAGCATCCTTTGCTTTCTAAATGACATCTTTATGCATCCTTTGCACATAAAATGCTATTTTTCCACATAAAGTTGCATCCTTTGCATAAAAAATCATTCTTTACATCAAAGAAGTATCCTTTGCAACTAAGTAGCATCCTTTGCACTTAAAATGTCATCTTTTTCATTTAAAGTGTCATTTTTATCTTAAACATGCATTCCCTAGTCCCCATTGATACTTGGAGCATCTCTTGGAATGAGATGGTGTAAAGGTCCCATCTTTACATCATTTCTTCCATTTAATGATGCCATAGACGGATTCTCCTTTAGAAAAGGATGAGCCCTAGCCACATATCTCCGATCATCACTTGAGACGAGCAGAAATGTCCCGAAAAAGTCCAAATCGTCTCAAGATGTAGGATTGATAGGCAAAGGTCATTCCTTTCTAAAGAGTCTCATCCTTGGACTCTAAAACGGCGTCCCTATCTAGATCACATGTGACCCAAGGTCTCGTCATGATGATCATAAGTCCAAGATGAGAATGGGACCAAAGTCCCTAATACATAAAAATCCAAGGAATCCCGAGCGATAACCAACTCATGGTTTATACGTCCGGAAGACCACTTGGTACATTCTCCCCTTTTCAAAAGCACACATCCCACACACGAAAACACTAAGGCAAGTATGAGAAGCGGATCCTGGAAGACTTTCTTCGGCAAGGCTCTTTGGGTGAACGACGATCCGTTCTTCCCAAAGGGTAACTTAACCTCCGGACCCAAATCCTTTTTTTCAAAGTTTTGGGGAAATCAAAATGGCGTGGCGACTCCGTTTTTCAAATTAAATTGGATGTTTTCAAACTCAAGTGAATCCAAATCAAAACAAAAAAAAAAAGATTTTGGGCACCACATTTACAACTACATCTATCATTACTGCTTTGCTCCTGGGCACAATAAACCCTTCTCCTACAAGTTAAAAGCTGGTAAGAGGAGTGGTTATGATAATCAGTCTCAGATGTGTGAAAAGATGTATACACATCCGAACACACATCTAAGTAATCTAAGACCTCTGCACCACAAAAAGAAAGCTGAAACAAAGTGGGTGGCCAAACCAAATGCTACCTGCAATGTTATTTACTCTTCCCTCAAGAGTAGTGTCTCTGGTTCTTGGTATTTTGATAGTAGGTGCTCTAGGCACATGACTGGAAACCAATCTATTCTAATAGACTATGAGTTAATCTGTGGGGGAAAGGTGAATTTTGGTGGTGGTGCTAAAGGCAAAATTGTTGGGAAAGGAACCCTAGATGTAAGGGACTCCCAAAATTGCACAATGTGTACCATGTGGCAGGCTTGAAAGCCAACTTGATTAGCATCACTCAACTATATGATAATGACCTCTATGTGAAATTTGATAAACACTTGTGTGAAGTGTTTGATAAAGATAATAAGTGTGTGTTCACTGGTCCTAGGTCTGCTAATAATTGTTATCAATTTGGTGACAATCTTTCTTGCCTGAGCTCCAAAGCTAATGATGTCAATCTGTGGCATCAAAAACAAGGATATGCTAGCAGCAGAAAACTGGAAGAACTTCAAAGGTTAGAAGCTATAAAGGACCTCCGTAAGCTGAACTTCAAGAACACTGATGTTTGTGGTTCATGTAAAAAGAGAAAACAAATAAAAGTCTCACACAAAAAGGTCCAACAATGCTCCACATCTAGGTGTTTAGAGTTGATACATACTGATTTGATGGGACCTATAGAAGTAGAAAGCTTTGGTAGGAAAAAATATGCTTTTGTGTGTGTTGATGATTATTCTAGGTACACATGGGTGATGTTCTTAAGAGAAAAATCTGAGACTATTGGAGAGTTCAAAAACTGGTACAAAAGAGTTAGAAATCTTTATGGTCTTAAGGCTGTGAGGATTAGATCTGACCATGGCATTGAATATGAGAACTCAATGTTTATTGCCTTCTGTAACTCAAAAGGAATCACTCATGAATTTTCTGCACCTATCACTCTAGAATAAAATGGAATTGCAGAAAGGAAGAATAGAACCTTGCAAGAAATGGCTAGGGTGATGCTAAGCTCTAAAAATCTGTCCAAGAAATTTTGGACAGAAGCTTTGAATACTGCCTGTCACATTGGCAATAGAGTGTTCCTAAGAATTGGAAGCACAGTTACTCCATATCAAATCCTTCTTGGCAAGAAACCCACTCTAAAGTATTTTCATGTGTTTGGGTGTATATGCTACATTCTGAATGATAAGGAGTACTTGTCCAAATTTAATTCAAAGAGTGATAAAGCAATTTTCATGGGATATTCCACTAACAGTAGAGCTTATAGGGTTTTTAATCTGAAAACAAAAACAATTATGGAATCTGCCAATGTTATTTTTGATGACTCACTTGATCTTAACCTCAAGACTGCTGAGGATGATGTTTTAGGTTGCTTACTGGACTGGAAAAATACAGAAACAGGTGTTGTGGAACAAATAGAGGCTGCCAGAACTGAAACAAATGATGGGGCAGTAAAAGATGTGACCAAGGATGTGGACATATTTGCTTCCACATCTGAACCTACATCTGCTCCCACATTCTCTCAAAATCTTGAACTGAGGATAGTTCCTCTGATCTGATAGGGATGATGCTCCAGAAGATAATGTGGATGGGTGTGTGGATAGATCAAGGGATATTCCCTCTAAAATTCAGAAAAACTACCCCACTTCACAGATTGTGGGAGATGTGCAGGCTCAAGTGAGAACAAGGCAGAAAGACAAGGTAGACTATAGAAAGCTGGTTGGATTGTAGAGTTGCTCATCAGCATACTCCAAGGTAAGTTTTTGCTGTTTTGTTTCCAAGATTGAACCAAAGGACATTTCTGAAGCATTGAAAGATGCTGACTAGATTCTTGCCATGCAAGAAGAGTTAAATTAGTTTGAAAAGAATGATGTTTGGACCCTTATCCCTAGGCCCTCTCATTGAAATGTCATAGGAATAAAATGGGTTTTCAAAAACAAAACTGATGAGAAAGGAGTAATTACTAGGAATAAGGCAAGACTTGTTGCTCAAGGTTATACTCAAATTGAAGGAATTGATTTTGAGAAAACCTTTGCTCCTGTTGCCAGAATTGAGTCCATCAGACTCTTGTTGGCCATTGCTTGCTACCTCAAGGTTACTCTTCATCAAATGGATGTTAAGAGTGCCTTTCTAAATGGGGGTATTGAATAAGGAAGCCTATGTAGAACAACCTAAAGGTTTTGAGGACTCCAAGTTTTCTAACCATGTGTACAAACTGAAGAAAGCTCTGTATGGGCTATAACAGGCTCCTAGAGCTTGGTATGGTAGGTTTACTGACCATTTTCTTCACCTAGGATTCAAGAGAGGTGAGGTGGACAAAACTCTGTTTGTGAGGAAAAATAAAAAGGAGATTCTTGTGGCTCAAATCTATGTGGATGATATTGTGTTTGGGTCAAATTCTGACTCTATGATAACTGACTTTGTGGAAAGCATGACTTTCACATTTGAGATGAGTATGGTAGGAGAGTTGAACTATTTCTTAGGCCTACAGATAAAATAATTCAAAGAAGGCATGTTCATCTCTCAGTCCAAATATGCTAAGAATCTTGTGAAAAAGTTTGATCTTGAACACTCCTCACATCTCAAAACACCAATGGGATCTTCCCAAAGCTCACTCATAACACAGATGGTGAGAATGTTGACCAGACCTTGAACAGAAGCATGATAGGATGTCTGTTATACCTCACAGCAAGTCGACTAGACATTATGTATAGTGTGTGTCTCTGTGCAAGATATCAAGCTAACCCAAAGGTATCCCATCTTAAAGCCCTGAAAAGGATAATCAGATATGTGAATGGGACAGTAAACCTAGGATTACACTATTCTAAGGAGACAAACACCGATTTGTTAGGCTATACTGACTCAGATTGGGCTGGCAATAGTGATGATAGGAAGAGTTCTACAGATGGATGCTTCTACCTAGGGAACAACCTTGTTTCTTGGTACAGTAGGAAGCAGAATTGTGTTTCTCTATCCACTACAGAGGCTGAATATGTAGCCCTTGGAAGTTGCTGCACACAACTGTTGTAGATGAATCAAATGCTGAAAGACTATGGATTGAATAGCAAAATCTTGACTGCTTTCTGTGATAACAAAAGTGCCTTAGACATATCTAAAAATCCTGTCCAACATTTTAGAATAAAACACATTGATATTAGACACCATTTCATTAGGGATCTTGTAGAAAAAAAAAGTGTGTCTGGATTTGTTGGGACTGAAAATCAATTGGCTGATATATTTACAAAGGCATTAAATTTGGATTGATTTTCCTCCTTGAGGAAGTCTCTTGGCTTGTGTGATATTTAAGGTTATGAGCACAAATGTGCTCACATCCTCTAACACATTTGTATATTTATCTAACTGAAAAAAATATAAATCATGCATTTGCACGAAATATCTGAGTGTGGTCACTTGTGAGTTTACATCTTTGACATTTTCTGATCACCTAATTGTGGGCATTTCTTGTTCATGTTGTCTTTTGATAACTTGATATAATCTTCTTAGATATCTCACAGCGGGTGCTTTAAATCAATGAGAAACAGCTGTTTCTCCCATTTGTATGAAGCCAAACCATTGTGATCAAGTGATTCTCAAGAGAAAGTTTGAAATCAAACTTAAAAATATCATTGGGGAAAAGGGCTATCTTTGGGAAATAAGAAAAGTGAAAGCTACTTAATATGCAAAATATCCACAATAAAAAATGGGTGGATGCATCCTAGAGGCTGTGCAGATTAGATTATTGTTCATTGACTTTTTGTGATCTAAATGTGTCCCCAAATGTGACTCACATCCTATGCCACATCTGTAAACTGAGATTTTTTTCTTCACCTGTGTGCTGCATCATGCTAGACATACTGCATATTAGGTCATATAGGGTGCTTTGTAAATATGCTAGTTAATTTATTTTCATTCTAAATCTATTCTTTGATTTAACATGTTTTTGATTTTCAAAATCTCCCATGAAAAAGAAATGTGTGTATCAATCCTTATTGAAAAAGGAAGGACAAATTCAAAAGGGATTCTGTGGAAAAGATATGGCTGAGGTTTGTTTGTTTGTTTGTTACCATAAAATGTATGCAATATTTTGATATCTCTTAATCCCTATTTTTTCGTGATTTATTGTGTGTGGTAATCTCAAATTTTTATAGCCGTTGTGGGATATTTCTGGTATTTCTGTTTTATAGAAACCTATTTGGAGAAGGAATTCTCAATTCAGTTGGAAAGGGGGAGCTGTGAGTATTTATGTGGCCTCACATCCGTTCCATCTCCTTAAACCCTTGTTAAATCCTTGCTTCGTACTCCCATAATTTCACACCCACACATACACTGCAATTAATTTTTATCTCCTGTTTCTCAACCCATTGTGATTCCACCAGTTGTTGCCCCTGTTTCTTCTTTAGTAACTCCCCTAACCAAGAAAAGGAAGCTACCCACTTCCAAACCATAAGGAAACATTGTCAAACCCCCTCCTCCCAGGAATGTGAGAAGATCTCACAGGGTTCGAAAGTTGTCTGAGGATGATAAAGCCAAAAATTTGAAGAAGCCTGGTGGAAAACCAACCACAACCATCACCTGTGATGAAGAAGAGGAAAAAGAAGTACCTCAGCTGACAATGACCAGAAAGCCAAATGTCCAAACAAGTGCAGCCCCTCCAACTGATAAAGATGAGGAGCCACTGGCCAACTTGCTCATTGAACTGAAAGGGAAGAAAAAAGTGGCTGAAGCTGGACTTGAACCCATTGTTGAAGAAGAACAATCTGAAGAAATCTATGAATCGGATGACACTGCTGCAGATGAGAACTACAAGCTTGGTCGTGACGAGCTTGATCAAGAAAAAGAGGACCCAACACATGATGAGCCTTCTGATGAAGAAACTGAAGCTGAACATGAAAAAGTTCCCTCTCCTCAAAAGGATGTGCCTACAGATGTGCATACATCCAGACGCACTTCTTCAAGGCTGACTGCTCAAAAGGGTATTTATAAATCCCTCTCTACTTCTACTACTTTAACCCCCATTTTCTCCAAGTTTTTATCTGCTGATGCCTCTGATAGGCATGGAAAAATTGTGAATAAAGCTTTCATTTTAGAAATGAAGAGAGATAGGGAGACTTTCTCAAAATTGGGCTTAGATAAATTTTTTGAGGAGAGTGGTCTATTTTTACTGTTGATCATCCAATCGCTTTCTTTCCAAGCTTGTGCATGAATTCTATGATAATGAAACCAAAGGATTGGATAAACCCTCATCCCCCATGTTCTATATAGTGTATGTTAGAGGAAAGTTCATCCATTTTTCACCCTCAGCCATCAATTATTTTCTAGGACTAGAGGAAGGCTATGATCAGACTTGTGATGTTTGTGAAGAAGAAATTGTATGAAATTGTCTATGGCTTAGAACAAGTGAGGCGAAACTCACAAGGTGAGACGAAACTCACAAGTGTTGTCCTTAGTGTTGGCAACACTAACAACAACACACACCAATTCTAGAAAAACACAAATAAATAGAAATAAATCTAATTTGCAGCAGAAGAATTAAAATAATACACAAGAATATAATTTTTATCAAGTTATATAAATATATAACTTGATGGGTGCCAGGAGGGCAAGACCTTTCTATTTATAATATGAATTCAATATAAGGTCGAAGAAGTTCCTTAATGATAAACAACCATTAACATAAGGAACAACATATAAAAGAACTCTCTCTGAAAATGAACACTCAAAACCTCACAAAAATATAAAAATCTATATGAAATTCTCGAGTGTCGGACTGAGTGTTGCCAACACTGAATGGCAACACTTGAGAGCAGAATTCTATTTCTTGTGCAGATTTGCGTTCTCTGAATTGGATGATCTTTAATGAAGATCCACTGCACTATTTATAGGCCAAAAAGTCTTGGAGCCTACTCAAAATGATCAGCAACAGCCTTGAAGTTTGTTTCCTCCATTTTAGCCTTCTCGCCTCAAATGTAGGAGACTTAGTCTTCTCTTGCTTCTCTTGCTTGTACCTCTCAGCTGTAGTTGCCTTGTACTCTGACTTGTTCTCCCCGTGAATTGCTAGATATTATCTCTTTTTGCTTGGTCATTAATTAAACAAATAAACACATGTTTATTTGTTAATTTTCTCCTCTTCTTCGTGAATCACGCCTGGGCAGTTTCTGAGGACCTATTCAAGCTCATTTTAAGCAGACTAACTACTGTTATTTAAACATTAATTTCCACATTTTTATTTGTGAAAAATACAGTAACTATTTCAGTGTTGCCAAATCCAAATGGCAACACTTGTGGCAACACCAGTGGCAACACTGGTTTGCAACACTTGGGACTACATTCATGGCAACACATGATCTAACATTAACAATCTCCCCCTTAGTTACTGATTTCTTCACAAAATACCAATGTGATGATCTTTACAAAATAGTTAGTCAAACTTAACAAAAATATGAAAATGCCATGTGATCAATAGTGGCAACATCAACCTTCAGACAATGTTTGAAAATATTTTTCATCAAAGTATCACACTCACACGAGTGGCAACATCAATCTTCAGGTAAATGAAGTCACATAATTTCGAATTATCTCCCCCTTAATACGAAATTAATAACTAACCAAAATAATTATTAAAATCTTAAAACAACCATCCAACCATTTAGCAAAAACCATCCACCAAAGTTTGAAGAAAATTCCAGCCGAAACAAAGAAAAAAAACAGAAATTAAAATTGTTTAAGCATAACAAACCAAATAAAAACAAATAAAATTGTTTTTGTTACCAAACCACCAAAACAAGCAACCATGCGAACCAACCATCAACCTTCTGCATTTTCAGCTCCTTCACCTCCCTCAGCTGTACCACTTGGTCCAGCTCCAGCTCCATCCGCTCCATCATCACGCCTTGGCCTTGATTGATCTCCCCCTATTTTGGAAGAAATCATATCCACCATTTTCATCATATCAGTACGCATATCCAGCCACCCTGTATCACTGAGTCAATGTGCTTCACCTGACTATTGAAAAAATTAAGAACCATAGCAGCATCAATCATTACAGGAGCAGTGTTGCCTGAAGTGTTGCCAATTTCAGGGGAGACACTTGGGGCGACACTTGAAGCAGGGGCAGCCAAAGGAGGAGCATCTGTAACCAAAACCCAAGGCAAATCTCTGTGCCTATCACCTTCTGTAAAGTGTTTGCTAATTCTGTAATAGACAGGCTTCTCAGAGATATTATCGGCATTCCAAGGCTTGAGGTTTTGGTACATAAGAACATTAAAAATAAGGGAAGGAAAAATGAAGGAGGAGGTTTTTCTTTTCTTGGCCCATGCAGCTAGGTGAATAAACACTAATCTCCCAAAGTTGACTATTTGTTTCTTGCCTAGTTTGTACAACAAAGTGGCTTGCTCGAATGTCATCGTGTTTTCATTGGCCGTAGGTAGCCAATTTGTTATACAAATTTTGTGAAGCACACTAAACAAAGAAGTAAGATGGGTAGATTTAAAATGTTCGCTCCAAACAGTGATCCTCCCTCCAGTCAAAAATGTGGCTAAGGTATTCGGTTCAACATCCAAACTCTCATCTTCAACATTAGGAAGGCCGAATGCTTTGTTGATGATCAAGGGATTAAAATCATAAATAATGCCCCTAACAAAGATCTTTCCATAATGAGGGGTATACCTATCATCAATATCCTCCCTAAGATGAGCATAAAAATTCCTAACCACACTTTCAATATACGATGAAACTTTAGTCACCGTAGGCAAAAACATCCTGTCCTCCAAAAATTGGTACACTCCTAACTCCTTGAACTGAGTCACAAACATGTTTCTTTCATTCAGAATCTTTTTCTCAGAATCTTGAACCCACTTATCTAAGTTGGATTCACTATAAAATTCCTCGGAAAGAAATGGACGTTCATAATACCCAAAAGACTCATAATCTGATTTGGAATCTTGAGAGGGAGTAGGGGTGTTTACCTGAGGCCAGGAAATGGGAGAATATGAGGGTGAACTTGACTGGGCTTTGGACTTGGCAGCAGGTGTTGCTTCAGGTGTTTCCATTGGATTGGCAACACTTGGGGCGACACTGGAAGAAATTTTCTGTTTCTTGACAATTCGGGACTGAGCTTCAGCTAGTGTTTCTTCATCATCCATCCATGCTTCCTCATCCTCATCAGAAGATGAAGAGGGCTCCTTGGTCTCTTTAAAGATTGGGTCCGAATTGTCCTCAGACAAAATGTTGAGCGATGAACTTGAACTATCCTCCACATTGACAGGATCATCAGCCGTGTTGGAAGGTATTTTGGACCTGAATAAAGTCTTGATCCTTTCTGACTGACGACGAACACCACCCCGAAAAGATGAAGAGGCATCAACCGCCTTTCTCTTCTTGGTTTTCTTTTGAGGGGCAAAGGTGAGTTCAACGGAGGGGGTAGCTTCAGGAAGGCTTATAGGAATGGGAATTTGAGGAAGATTGTACACAATAATGTCCAAAGATGGTGAGGTTGAGGGTGTGGCCGAAAGTTTCACAGGGGATATTTCCATAGGAACGGCGACATTTGAGGCAACACTCGAAGGGGCTAGAGGTGAAATTTCCATGGGGGAAGAAATTTGGGAAGAATTTTTGGGACTTGCCATGGAAATTGAAGGAAGACGAAGAAGAAAGGGAACAGGGGAAGGGTTTCGCCTAGAGAAAGAGAGATACGAAGAGGGAGAGAGGGTTTAGTGAGGAGGAGGGTATTTGTTGAGTGAATAGTGAGGGTTTTAATTTGATTTGACAAGTTCAAATCAAATTAAATCCCTTTTATTTCTCACAAACCCAACAAACTCAAAGCACTGTTCCGCCATTTTGTTAAAAAAATATTTTTTTAAAATTTTTTTTTTCATTTTTTTTCAAAATATAATAACTAAAAATAATTTTAGCAATATCCATTAAATTGTGTTTTTCAAAACTCAAACAATGAATTTTAAAAAATAGATATTTCTAAATTACAATTAGTTAGAAAAAACATAAATATTTTTGCTAAAAACCTTTTAAATTTCACAAACTCTAAATATAAGAAAATAGACTTTTGGAAATTTAAAATTTAATTAACAAAAACAAAAACAAGAAATAAAAAAAATAATGTAGCATCTACTAATGTGTTACTAGCAATGTTGCATGACAATCAAGGCAACATTTTGAATGAAATCCCCTTTATATTTTTTCAACATATATATATTATCATTTCTTAGGCAATTTTTAAGCAAGCTTTACACTGTCTTTATTTACAAGGAAGCATCGTAGTAGCGAGTTTCGTGCGCCGAGTTTTTTATTAAAGTGTAAAGCTATATGTAGTAAGTTTTATACCTTTCAAGCAGGGTACACTGTAGTAGCGAGCTCCATGTCCCTAATACTTAGTATAAAACAACTACATTATACTCCCTTTGGGAATATTTTAACAAGCTTTGCCTTTTTCAATATCAACATAATATAAGTGACTTTGTCACTTTAAGCACAAAGGGGTATTTTAAAAAAAAAATTAACCTTAAGAATGTACACATACTAGAACAAAAAGGTCAGTAAATGCCCCCCATTTGGGATTAGACTAAATATACCTCTTTTTTTTTTAATAATAAAAATATACAACAAATACAGAGTGTTGCTGTCAGTGTTGGCAACACTGACGGCAACACTTGAAACAACAGATTTATAGAAAGCATAAACCAAGAGATTTTTTCAAACTTGAAAATCTCTCATGATCTAGGGATTTGGTCAAAATATCAGCAAGTTGATGTTTAGTATCAATATGCTCTATTTGGATCAAGTCCTTTTCTACTAAATCTCTCAAAAAGTGATGGCGGATATCAATGTGTTTAGTTCGTGAGTGTTGTACAGGGTTTTTGGAAATGTTTATAGCACTCAAATTGTCACAATGCATGGTCAAGATATTACTATCAAGACCATAGTTGTCAAGCATATGTTTCAACCATATCAATTGTGAACAACAACTCCCGGCTGCTACATACTCGATTCAAGTCTCGAGAGAGACACAGTTTTGCTTGCGACTGTACCATGACACAAGATTATTACCCAAGAAAAAACAACCCCCACTAGTGCTCTTTCTATCATCTATATCCCTGCCCAATCAGAGTCACTAAAACCAACATAGTTGGTATTAGTGTCTTTGGTGAACCAGATTCCTAATTCATTTGTCCCAGACACATACTTAATGATTTTCTTGACAGCATTTAGGTGAGAAATTTTAGGAGCAGACTGATATCTAGCACATACACCTACACTGAACATAATATCGAGACGACTGGCAGTAAGATAAAGAAGACTACCTATCATGGATCTATACAGAGTTGGGTCAACATCCTCCCCTGCCTGATCTTTGGTTACCTTAAGAGATGATCCCATAGGTATTTTTGAGCTCTTTGCACTCTCCAATCCAAACCTTTTCACCAGACTCTTAGCATACTTGCTCTGAGAGATGAATATTCCATCATCTGACTATTTCACCTGCAATCCTAGGAAATAATTAAGTTCTCCTATCATGCTCATCTCGAAAGTTGATGTCATAGCTTCCACAAAATTCTGTAAACACGTTTTAGATGTGGAGCCATAAACTATGTCATCAACATAGATCTGAGCAATGACAAGCTCTTTATTTTCCCTAAGAATAAATAATGTCCTATCGGCTTCTCCTCTAACAAATCCATATTCAAGAAGTAAACTTGTTAGACGCCCATACCATTCACGAGGAGCTTGTTTCAAGCCATATAAGGCTTTATCAAGTCTGTATACATGATCTGGGTGGAATGGGTCTTCAAACCTTTTAGGTTGCTCAACATAGATCTCTTTATCTAAGTACCCATTCAGGAAAGCCGCTTTAACATCCATTTGGTGCAATGTAATTTTGAGGTAGCAGGCTATAGCAAGAAGTAGTCTTATTGACTCAATTCTAGCCACAGGTGCAAAGGTCTCGTCAAAGTTGATTCCTTCCACTTGTGTATAGCCTTGAGCCACAAGACGAGCTTTATTACGAACAATATTACCCAATTCATCAGATTTGTTTTTGTAAATCCATTTAGTTCCAATAATATTTGTATTTAAAGGACGTGAAACTAAACACCAAACCTCGTTACGGGTAAATTGTTCAAGCTCTTCTTGCATAGATTGAATCCAGAAATTATCATTTAAAGCCTCAATCACATTTTTAGGCTCAATAGAGGAAACAAAACAAAAGTTTTTTACCTTAGAGTATGTGGAGGACATACACACATACCTAACCATATCTCTGTAGTCAACTGACTCCTTATTTCTTGTTCGAACCCCTTCATTAACATCACTAATTACCTGAGTAATGGGATGATAATTTCTAATACGAGCTGGGGGATCTCTCCTGCCTTGATGGTACACCAATCCATCTTCTTCTTCTGAGTCAATGCTCTCAGAATTTCTAGCCACTGTTCTGTTCTCCTGTGTTGCCTCAGGTGTTGCCATTTCAGGGGCAACACTTGAATTTGTGGCCGTATCGCCGAATCGCTCGTTCTGCCCTCTGTTCGACTTCTTCCAGCAAGGTCAGAGGTATATCATCAGCTGGTTCTCCTGTAGCACTCAAGTAATCGTTAAATTCAATATTTACCGATTCTTGAATCACTTTTAACCTCAAATTATAGACTCAATAAGCATGACTGTTTTGAGAGTAGCCAAGAAAGATGGCTTTGTCACTCTTGTAATCTAGTTTTCCTAAGTATTCCCGATCGTTTAAAATGTAGCACAAACACCCAAACACATGAAAATAGTGAATCGTAGGTTTCTTTCCATTTAAAATCTCATTGGGTGTCATAGTGGTACCGGGTCTTAAGAAAACTCTATTCGTAGAGTGACAAGCTGTGTTTAATGCTTCGGCCCAAAACCTTTGGAAATATTTCTAGCAATTAGCATAACACGAGCCATCTCCATTAAAGTCATATTTTTCCTTTCAGCAATACCATTTTGTTGTGGTGTTTTAGGTGCTGAAAATTCTTGGTGTATCCCCTTTTTACTACAAAATGTAGAGAAGGAGAGATTTTCAAACTCTCTACCATGATCTGACCTTATTCAAAAAATAGGAGAACAAAACATGTTTTTGATTTTAGAGACTAAGTGAGTAAATTTATCAAAATTTTCAGACTTTTCTCTTAAGAAATAGACCCATGTATACCTAGAAAAATCATCAACTATCACATAAACATACTTCTTACCTCCCAAGCTTTCTACCTCAATAGGACCCATCAAGTCCATATGTAGAAGCTGAAAACAATGTGTTGTTCCTGAGTGTTGCTCATTGTGTTGTCCAACACTGTGAGCAATACGAGTTTACTTACCCTTTTGACAGTCACCACACATCACGGTGTCTTTGAGGTTTAGTTTAGGAACACCTTTGACGGCATTGTGCTTGATAATCTTCTCAAGATTCCTATAATGAGAATGACCTAACTTTTGATGCCATAACCTTATATCATCAAGTTTTGTCAAATTGCACACTGATTTATTACCAACCAGGTAGCAATTATCGCTTGATCTTATTCCAGTCATGACACAAAAGTTAGTATTATCAAACACTTCACAGGTATTTTAAATTGAATTTTACCTCCAAATTGTCATCACATAATTGGCTAATGCTAATTAGATTAGCAAGTAAACCATCTACGTGCAAGACATTTTTCAAAGGAGGAAAACCAACAATATCCAGTGTTCCTTTTCCAACTATTTCACTCTTGCCTCCACCACCATAAGTCACTGAGCCTCCTTGAATAGGTTGGTACTCCGTTAGAAAAGATTTTGTACCCGTCATATGACGTGAACAACCACTATCAAAGTACCAAGTTCCTGCAATGTTAGTCCTTAAAGCTGTTTAAACAACATAGCATTTTAGTTTTTCCTTGGGTAACCAAGCCCTTTTTGAAAATATGGATTTCTGTTCACCAGTGTTGTCGTGAGTGTTGCCCTGAGAAATTGGCGACACTTGAGGTAACACTTCAAGACTGGACATTTTCTTTTGAAGAAAAAAATAATCTGATTTTATATGTCCAGCTTTGTGACAGTATCCACATTCATTGGATTGATCAGGAGTATCACTAGGAGTACTACCCTTTTCCTTGACACGCTCTTTTATAAAATAATTTTTAGTTTCAACATCAAACAAGGAAGAGGTAATACTTTCTAGTGATTCATGGAACCCAAGACCAGCTTTCAGAGGCTTACTCAAATTTAGTATTTCATCCAATTTGGATGAACTCGTGTTGAGTTTTTTGAAGGTGGATTTGGCTAGGTTGAGTTTGGCCTTGATTTTATCAAGCTCCAAGTCTCTCCTACTGAGTTGAACCTCTAGCCGAGTCAAGGTGTTTTTAAGATCATGATTTTCCTTTTTCAAGAAAACCACCATCTTATTCTCCTTTTTCCATTCCACGAAGAGAGACTTATAGAGGTTTTTTAATTAATAAATGAGCTCATCTTTACAAAGATCATCCTCTATAGTCTCCTCTGAGTTTAAACCAACTGAATCACACAAGCAAATATCATTTAAAGAATCATACCTGCTGAGTGTTGTGTCAAGTGTTGCCATTTCCTGGACGACACTTGGGGCAACACTTTCTGAAGAAGTCACAAGTGTTGTGTCAAGTGTTGTCAAATCTGGAACAACACTTGAAGTAACACTTTCTGTCGAAGGTAGCTCCTCTACCGTGGCCATCATGACCACTTGCTCCGTCTTTTCTTCTTTCTTCGTTCCTTCCTCCTCTCCATCACTAAGAGATACCCACAAATTTTTGCCCGCCTTTCTCAAGGTATTAGCACATTCATTGGCATAGTGACCCCAACCGGAACAAGCATGACATTGAATGGATTCCATGTATTTAGGATCGGACCGGATCTTTTCCGAGGATGCACGCCTAGGTGGGGTATCCTTTTGATTTGGAGGAGGACCTCTCCTTGGCACAAAACTAGAGGTTTTGGCCGATTGGTCCTTAGCCTTTACCTGCACACTGTTAAATTTTCTAAGCATAGAATTATATCTCTTTGCAAGTAAAGCTACACTAGTATTTTCATCTAACTCCTCGAAGACTTCATCTTCATCATCCACACATGTGTCCGAAGATTCGACTTTTAAGGCAATATTTTTGCCTTTAGAAGCCTCGGTTTGTTCATTGAGATTCATCTCAAAGTTTTTCAAAATGCTCATTAAGGAGTTAATGTCCATAGTTGAAAGATTATGGGCCTCTTTGATAGCCAAAAGCCTATGAGAAATAGCCGAACGGAATTAACAACCAAAGTTCTGAAGAAAAGCTTCAGCTTTCTTATGAAAATTCAATAATCAAAAGTCTGTGTTCAATATCTAAAAACAAAGTATTAATACTCCGGGTAAACCCTAAACAAAGAGACAAACGAAAGACCAAACTATCCCTATTAAAATTTCAAAACACCAGTTCAATCACGCAGCAATACGTAAATATGGAAACACCAACGTCGTGAGGCGCCCGCCCCAACAGATTGATGCGCCCGCTTCATTCACCGGTTGTCATGGCTTGGTCGAATTCTCGCGAGGCGCACGCCCGTGCACCGAAGCGGCCGCCTGCCTCGCGCAGAGTTGGCCCTTGTTGATCTTCTTTGAGGCGCACGCCTGGTTCTTACTTGGGCGCCCGCCTGGCCTTGACATGCTGTCGTTGATTGCTGCACTGCTTGGCCCTTTGTCCCTTCCTCCTTGAACTGCTCCAACCACGCCACCTTGTGTTGTTGTAGTAGAATGTGGAACTATATCATCCTCCCCGTCTTGAGAAAAACTCGTCCACGAATTGCCATCATCGTCATTGTCTCCATGATAAGCTGATAAATCCGCAACATTGAACGTGGCCGAGACGTTGTACTCACCGGGCAAGTCAATCTTGTACGCATTGTCATTGATCCGCTCCACTACACAAAATGGACCATCAGCCCTTGGTTGTAGCTTGCCAAAACGACCAGCAGGGAATCTCTCCTTTCGCAAGTGTACCCACACTAAATCTCCAACCTGAAACACAACCCGTTTGCGATGCTTGTCCACCCGCTGCTTGCACATGTTGTTTTGCCGAATAATGCGCTTGCGAACTCGCTCATGAAGCTCTTAATGTCGAGTTGCACGCGCCCGCATCGAACCGTATTGACCGGTAACCGGAAGAGGAATGAGGTCCAATGGATCGACAGTGGTTACGGCCATACACAACTTGGAAAGGGCTTTTGCCCGTAGTGCTGTTCTGAGAATTATTGTAAGCAAACTCGGCTTGTGCAAGTGTCAAGTCCCACTGGCGGGGATGGTCACCCACCAAACTGCGCAATAAATTACCCAAACTATGATTAGTTACCTCTCTCTGGCCATCCGTCTGCGGGTGATACGAGCTACTGAATTGTAAGTGCGAACCCATCTTCCTCCACAACGTGCGCCAAAAATGGCTAACGAACTTGACATCCCTGTCAGAGGTAAGTGATTTTGGAATGCCATGCAACTTCACAATCTCCTTGAAATACAAGTCTGCTACTTGTGTTGCATCAAATGTCTTATCAAGTAGGGAACAAAATGGGACATTTTTGAAAAACGATCGACCACCACTCATAATGGAATCCTTCGTCGCCGCGTACGAGGCAATCCCAACACAAAATCCAAGCTAATGTCCTCCCATGGAGCAAAAGAGGGAACCGGCAAAGGAGTATAAAGGCTCTGTTAGACTTGCGAGTCTTGGCTACATGACACACACGACATCTCTCCACAAAACGAGCAACATCATGCCCCAATTTTGGCCAAAAAAACTGCTCGCCTACAAGAGCCAATGTTTTATCTTTGCCAAAGTGTCCTGCAAGTCCCCCTTCATGACTCTCAGATATGATAAGGTCCCTCAACGAACAATAAGGAACACAGAGCTTGTTCCCCTTAAACAAGTAGCCATCATGGATCAAAAATTGTAGAAAATTACCCCGAGTACACTTATCCCAAACCTCCCCAAAATATGGATCATCACGGTATAAATCACGAAAAGTGTCAAATCCGCATACCTCAACCTGCAATGTAGATAGTAAGGCATGTCGACGGCTCAAAGCATCGCCCACACCTGGCTCGAACTCCCGCCTTATGTGTAATGACAAACGTAAAAATCTGAATGAACTCCACCCACTTGGCATATTGCAGATTAAGCTTATGTTGCCCTTGTATGTATTTGAGTGCCTCATGATCAGAATACAACACAAACTCCCGTGACAATAGATAATGTTGCCAATGCTCCAAGGTGCGAACAATGGCATAGAATTCCTTATCATAAGTAGAGTACTTCTTCTTTGCATCGTTCGCTTTTTCACTAAAGAAGGCGACAGGCTTCTTATTCTGACTCAACACACCACCAACGCCAACATTGGAGGCATCACAATGAACCTCAAAAACCTCATCAAAATCGGGCAAAATAAGAACAGGAGCTTGTGTCACCGCCTTTTTCAAAAGCTGAAAAGCATCCTCCGCTGCCTTGTTCCACACAAATACACTCCCCTTGATGCAGTCAATAAGAGGGGCAATAATACTGCTAAAATCACGAATGAAACGGCGATAGAAGGAAGCCAAACCATGGAATCGCCTAACATCATGAACATTCGTCGGTGTAGGCCAGCTAGTAATAGCTTCCACCTTCGAATCATCCATACGAATACCCTCCTTGGTAACAACATACCCCAAGAAAGTCACTTGCTCCGTCAAAAAGTGGCACTTCTTACGATTAGCATACAATTTCTGCTCACGCAGAACATCAAAAACCTGTCTCAAGTGTCCCAAGTGTTGTGCCACGTATTTACTATAAATCAAGATATCATCAAAGTAAACAACAACAAACGTACCAATGAAAGGTCTGAAAATCTGGTTCATGAGTCGCATGAACGTGCTAGGAGCATTAGAGAGCCCAAATGGCATCACCATCCACTCATACAAACCATCCCGAGTCTTGAAGGCCGTCTTCCACTCATCCCCCGGCCCGACACGAACTGCTGGGTACCCGCTCCGCAAATCAATCTTGGAAAATACCACCGCACCATGTAACTGGTCGAGCAAATCATCGATCCGAGGAATGGGAAACCTGTACTTGATGGTGATTTTATTGATCGCCCGACTATCCATACACATACGCAATGTTCCTTCTGCCTTGGGCACCATCAAAGCCGGAACCGCATTACGGGCTCATACTTTCCCCGAATGACACCCTTGTCCAAGAACTCCCTCACTGTCTCTCCAACTCTTCATGTTCCTTGGGTCTCAACCGATACGCAGCCTTGTTTGGAATAGAAGCACCGGAACAAGATCAATACAAAGGTCTTGAATATCTCGCATGGGGAAGTCCCTGAGGAATCTCATCGGGAGTAACATCACCGTAATCCTCAAGTAATGATCGTACTCTGCGGGTGTGGCCATACCCGACTCGTTCTCCTCAAGCACAACAAGAACATAGAACCCATGCTCCACTCAAGTAGCTTGCCGAATCAAACTTCGCACGGCTAAGGAGTTGGTGAACAACAGCAGTCGTAGGTTTCTCATTAATAGTCTGCTCCTGTCTCGGGTCCGTCGGACATAGAGTAATAGAGACATCATTCATGCGGAAGGTGTACGTATTCTTGAACCCATCATGCTTAACCCGCCTGTCAAACAACCACGGCCTACCCAACAAAATATGGCATGCATCCATTGGAACCACATCACACCACACCTCATCTCTATAACGCTTGCCAATGGAAAACTGCACGAGGCACCGCTTATCCACCTTGAGCTCATTGCCCTTGATCAACCAAGACAACTTATATGGCTGTGGGTGTACAACCGTAGGCAAACTCAGCTTATCCACCATTGTAGTAGACACAACATTCTCACAACTACCACCATCAATAATAACCTTGCAAACCTTACCCTCGGCAAGTGCACTTAGTATTGAAGATATTATGGCGAAGCCACTGATCATCATCCACAGCTGTTGCGTTCAACACACGTCTAACCACCAAGGCCGGACCCTTGTCTGCATAAACCACCTCTGACTCGACGTCGGACACCTCTTCTGCTTCATCATAGATCGGCAACTCTTCCTCAAGTAAGGCAACAACATTCCTGTTGGGACACTCGGCTTGAAGGTGACCAATACCCTGACATTTGAAGCATCTCGCAGGCTGTCTCCCCCTAGTATTTGCTGCAGTGGTACCCGAATTGGTCAGAATCGGTGCTTTCGGAGCATTGGGGAACCCCTTTTGGTGTGCTAGAACTACCAACGCCCCTAGTGTTTGTAATATCCCCGCTCGGCCAACGATTCACCACTTTCTTTCGCTTATTTGTTTCTCAACCTTCAAGGCAAGTCGACACACATCCGTATAGGTCCAATACTGCTGCAATTGAACCACCTCCGACACGTCAACTTGCAGTCCCCCAAGGAAGCGAGCAACGGTCTGTTCATCCTCTTCGGAAACATCACACCGCATCTGTAACCGATCAAACTCGTTGATGAACTCCTCAATGATCATATCCCCTGTTTCAAATTATGGTAATCAAGAAAAGCCTCCTGTCTATAGTGGTCCGGAAGGAATTTCCTTCGTAGCAACTTTTTCATCTTATCCCAAGAGTGAATTTTCGATTTCCCCTCTCTCGCTCGTTGCTTCTTAACATGTTCCCACCATATAGAAGCATGTTTTTTTAATTTGATTGCCACAACCTTAACCTTATGACTATCGTCCATGGGTTTCAAATCAAACACACGTTCAACAGTATTTAGCCAATCAATGAACTCATCAGGGTGTGCCTTACCTTCAAACTCCGGGATGTCGATCTTCATGCCGATATCCTTCGAAGGATCAGCTCCAAGCTCTCGTCCACGATCATGACCACGAGCGAAGGGATTGCGCCGTCTCGCAAGCCTCCCTCATCGACGAGCCGTCCGAATCGAGCCCACATCAGTGGGAGCCCTCATATCAGCAATCTGCTGTTGGAGCCGCTGAACTTGGTTTCGCAATTCGTCATTCTCAATATCGCGTAGGTCTCTCTCCCGATGGATTTCCTCCGCCTGGGGGTTTGCACGCCGGCCTCTACCCTGTCCACGACGACCATCTCGAGCACCACGTCCGCGTTCGGCCATTGATAACCAGGATACTGATACCAAATGAAACTTTAATATTAAAACGTTCGGGAAGAGTACGAATAGCTTTTGAAACAAGTTGTTTATTTGTAAAAGGTTCCCCTAATACTTGACAAGCATTTGAAATATCAATCAACTTTTCAAAATAAGACGAGATGTCTTCGTTTTCACCCATTATTAATCTTTCAAATTTACTAGTGAGACCTCTAAGCTTTGTTTCTTGGACACTACCATGTCCTTCACAAAATCTTTGTAAAGTATCCCAAGCATCTTTTGCAGAGGGACTATTTTGAATGAGTTTGAACATATGCATGTCATCCCATTCATAGATGGCATTCAGTGCCTTTTCATTGAAACTAGCAAGATTATTCTCTTCAATTGTCCACTCGAATTCAGGTTTTACTTGAACGTCACCATCGTCATCCGGAGAAAGCATTGGAACAGAATAACCATTTAAAATAGATCGCCAAGCTCGAAGATCAATTGATTTGATATGCGAGCGTAGGCGAATCTTCCAATAAGCTTAATTTGATCCATCTAAAACCGGTAATCTCTTTTGATTAGGGTTGGCAGGATCATAAGCCATGACAAAAGGATCTAAACACTTAGTATATCAAGTGCTAGGCTTTGATACCAATTGAAATTGTCTATTGCTTAGAACAAGTGAGGCGAAACTCACAAGGTGAGACGAAACTCACAAGTGTTGTCCTTAGTGTTGGCAACACTAACAACAACACACACCAATTCTAGAAAAACACAAATAAATAGTAATAAATCTAATTTGCAACGAAAGAATTAAAACAATACACAAGAATATAATTTTTATCAAGTTATATAAATATATAACTTGATGGGTGCCAGGAGGGCAAGACCTTTCTATTAATAATATGAATTCAATACAAGGTCGAAGAAGTTTCTTAATGATAAACAATCATTAACATAAGGAACAACATATGAAAGAACTCTCTCTGAAAATGAACACTTAAAACCTCACAAAAATATAAAAATCTATATGAAATTCTCGAGTGTCGGACTGAGTGTTGCCAACACTGAATGGCAACACTTGAGAGCAGAATTCTATTTCTTGTGCAGATTTGCATTTTCTGAATTGGATGATCTTCAATGAAGATCCACTGCACTATTTATAGGTCACAAAGTCTTGGAGCCTACTCAAAATGATCAGCAACAGCCTTGAAGTTTGTTTCCTCCATTTTAGCCTTCTCGCCTCAAATGTAGGAGACTTAGTCTTCTCTTGCTTCTCTTGCTTGTACCTCTCAGCTGTAGTTGCCTTGTACTCTGACTTATTCTCCCCCTGAATAGCTAGATATTATCTCTTTTTGCTTGGTCATTAATTAAACAAATAAACACATGTTTATTTGTTAATTTTCTCCTCTTCTTCGTGAATCACGCCTGGGCAGTTTCTGAGGACCTATTCAAGCTCATTTTAAGCAAACTAACTACTGTTATTTAAACATTAATTTCCACATTTTTATTTATGAAAAATACAGTAACTATTTCAGTGTTGCCAAATCCAAATGGCAACACTTGTGGCAACACCAGTGGCAACACTGGTTTGCAATACTTGGGACTACATTCATGGCAACACATGATCTAACATTAACATTGTATCCACTCTTACTCATGGGAAGATAAACTCTTGGCCCATAAAGCCTAAGGATTTAGGAAGTGGATTTCTTACCTCTCTTTATTGTTTTCTCCACTGCATCTTAACTGCCAACCTATGCCCCTCCAACAATAAGACATCTGTGACTAGGGTGAAAGCAAATTTACTCTATAGGTTGGGTGCCAAGAAAAATATCAACTTTGGAGAGTTTATCTTTAGGATGATTTGTGGGTATTGTGAATCCCCTTCAAAGAAATGGTCCATTCCCTACCCTTCTCTCATCTCCCAAATCTTAGTTGCCCAAGGAGTGAAACCAGAAAAGGGTGATGCAAGGGTTAGCAAGTTTGAATTGTTTAAGGAATCCAAAACCCTGCTGGATGAAAAGCAAAGATTTGTTGATCTCCCTTTGGGAGTTGTTCCAGAAATTTCTATGCCAGATGTGGGCATATCCAGCCCCACATCTGTGGATCCCTTTGAAGCTCAAATGCAAGATCTGGATGCTGAAATTGTTGCTGCTGAAGCTCTCACCACAGTTCTGAATGTTCAAATGCGAGCCTCCCAATCTCATGCCAATAATCTCAAAGCTCTAAAGGATAGACTCAAGAGATGGCATTCTACATTTTCTAGTCAAAAATGGGGAGATGAATCTGCTGCTGGTGATGATTCTGTGTTTGCAGCTGCTGCTGACTATTCATCATGGAGAAGCTGGGATCTATGAATTCAGGGGGAGCTGAAGCAAATTGTTTTTTGTTTTAATCTGTGGTTCTGTGGTGGTTCTCATAAACAATCTTAATTTTTTATTTTAGTATTTTGTTAGATTAAAACTTTGGTCTGTAATCCTAAGCATGATGCTGAATGGTTGGTTGGTTATATTTGTTGAACTGCAGTTTTTAGTTCTAACCTGTTCTATGCAGTTTTGTGTGGATTTGTTGACACATCTTCACACACATCCATTCAGGGAGGTTTTCAAATCTGAAAATGTTGGTATTTATTATCTAAATCATAAATCTTAAATTTTGACCAGAAAGTCCAAAATAGGGAGCGATTGAAAGAGTGAGTTTTTAGGAAACAAATTTTTTCCTATATTCGAATCAATGTCATATATTTGGTAAGTTGATTTTGGAACTTTCATGAAAGATTTATAATTGTTAATATTTTAAATATGTTTTATTTATGTACATAGATTTATACTAGGACTAACCTACTAATAAAATCTCTTTCCTTGTGAGTGTGCTTTATGTTTCCTTGTAGGAATTGGAAAACTCACATAAGGAAGGTGTTGGATTCGTGAAGATCTTCTCAAGGTGCATATCAATACAAGAGATCAGCACAAATAGAAGACACGACTTTGGAGTGAATTTGAAAGACAATACACAGTTGTTCTTCACGTTTTCATATTGTCAATTTAGGTTGTGAGTGAAGGTTGTGTCTTACATCCGAACTCACATCTATGTTTTCATCAAGTTCTTTGTTTTACTTCTGATTAGAATAGGATCTACATGGGAAAGGGAAAATGTTCTTGTCATAGAAGGCGATTAGAACTTGTTTAGTATTTTCGTATTTTAGTTTTCATTAATTCGTGTTTTTGTAAACAACACAATTTTTAATAGTGAAAAGTTTTTGGGCGTAAGCCTTGTTTGTTGGGATCAAAACCAGTAAACGTTATAATTCTTGTGTTTTACTTTTTATTTCACTGTTTTAATTGTGGATGTGTGAACAGTTGTATCTCACATCTGTACTCACTTCCGTGAACTGTTGAGTTGACTAGATTTCCTAGCTACACGAAACTTTTACTCTGGTACGTGATGTGATGGCCTATTTTGGGAAACATGGAGGTACCCTCACTGTTGATTTCCAGAGTGATATCTTGCGAAGGTACAATGCATGTAAGGAGAGATAAGGCGTGTGAGGGTGGAGAAACCAACTCATCATTATTATCGTTCTTCGATGGGTGTTGTGGCAACTGAAAAGATGTTTTGGTTTTGAAATTACTCTTAATACTTCCGATTTGGATCTGGTTCACTATAAGAATTTATTTTATCTTTCCTTTTAGCGGTCCGGTTTTCAAATTTATGATCTACGGGTTGAGCTTGGGCTTACGGATTAGTTGGTTTTGGATCCGATATAGTAAACCTGTTAGACATGCCCACTTCAGATGGCCCAACTTCTCCTCTTATTTCTTGTATTAGACCATGTCCAATAAGGGGTTGAGAGGGGGTTGAAAGGGGGGTCAACTAGTTGAGACCATGCAATAAGGGGTTGAGAGGGGGGTGGTTGAATGTTTGGGATTAAGAGTTTCCAACCCGGTTGAAGAAAAAATTGGGGGACCCGCTTCGCCACGCGTCAGCCTCCGAGTGGACCGAATTCGGCGCGTGGCCTACACGCCAAGAGAAGGCGCGATTTGCTTTTTTGTTTCTTGCAATTGACACATGGCGAGCATTGATTGGTTCCCCATATTTTTTAATTTTATCTTCAATCCAGATTTTCGAGCTCAATTATTTTACAGCTAATTTTTTTTTTGCGAAAATTCTGGATTTTTTTTTAAAATTAAGTTAATTGTAACTTTTCTTATTTTTATTAAAATTAAAATATTCTCGTATTTATTTAATTGCTTCGAAAAAAAATTAATTAAGTGTGAATTAAAAAAAATCTCGAATTTATAAATAAAAATATTAATAATTTATTTTTAATAATGTATTATTATTATTATTTTTATTATTTTTTTAATTATAAAATTAAATATTGTAAATAAAATAAAAAGTGATGGGGTATAAAATGATGAGTTAGGAGGAGTTGAATTTTAAACTAAACTAGCTTATTGTGGGGGTGTAGTTGAGAAGTAGTTGAATGATTAAGTGGATGGAGAGAAAAGATGAGGTGTCGTGATATTATGGTAGTTAAATGTTTTTTGATAGTTGACTTATTGGACATGATCACTTCCTCTTCCACTTGGATCCCACATTCGATTACGTGGATTCTATCCTTTTGCCACTTGGAAAGTTACCTCACTTGGACTTTCTTAACCTTTCTACACAGAAATATTGAGGGACCTATTGACAGCAGATACGCCGACATGTCGTAATTTGTCCTCTTGCCTGTTATTCACCAAAAAATTTGGTCCCACCGAGGGTTGTCGTCTTCTTGTGTCTGCCACCGAAATTGTGTTCACCGGCCGTTGTTGTCTCTTTGTTGCTGGATGTTCAGTCTTCCTTGTTGACAATCCTCTTTTTTGTGCCCAATACATCCACAGCTTAAACACACATGGTGGTTGGTTTCATATACAATTTGCTGGAGATGCCCAAGAAGCCGGATTATGGATAACAATGGCTTTGTTGTGTCAATTTCCGCACATAATCGAGCATACCGAGCTCATTCCATCGATCCAGTGTGAACATCCACTTTAATTGGCGTGCCAACCATACGAGCAATTTTCTCGAGTAGCTTAATATCATAAAATTCCACCGGCAACTCTGGCAAGCGGATCCATACAGCTAGCTTTGAGAAAAGTGATTGCGATGGCCTAAAATTTGTTGTCCATCTCTTGACAGCTAAATAGTTACCATTTATGAACCATGGTCCACCTGCCACTGCTATCGAGTAGTCGTAGGAGTTCATGAACTTTACTGAAAAACACTCTGCTCCTAGATCAATATCCGAAATCGATTGCTGCAAGTGCCATATTTTTTCCAGTCTGTTGTAAATTGAAAAACGAAAACTTTCACCCAATAAGTTTGACAATTACTGTTTGCATCCATGGTTTTTTAAGGGTTAACGTTTCACCAGGAATGATATTCACTTCCGGCACTTCAGATTGTGTCGGTTCCAATGTTGCTTTGGGCTCCTGGTCTTCCTCCACTTCCTCCTCAAACCATGATGGAAAGAATCTATGGCGTGAATCAGGTACTACACAATTACGAAAACTGGTTTTCCCTTCTTGGTTTGTGCCGCGAAGGACTGACATTTAAACCTGGCCGTTGACGCCGTTGTTAGTAGTTTTCAGGGCTAGTGATAGTATTTTGAGTGCCTATGAAAATGATTATTGAGTGTCAATGATAGTGTTAATAGTGAAGTGTTAATGTTAATTAGTGTAGTGTGTTAATAAATTTCAGTTATTATAATATGACCATCGCGTGTTTTCAAAATGAGTTCCTTATTTTTTTTTTTTTTTTTTTTTTTTTTGATAAGGGTTACCGGACTAATCTGGGCCAAGTGCCAGGCCTCAAGTATAATTCATTATCTTGTTTGTATATTACTTGTATTGTATAAAAGATAAGAATGCAATGTATCACTTTTTTCTTTTTTTTTTTCTAGAAATGCAGTACTTATTTTGAAACAAAACAAAATAAAAATGCGAAAATATTATGGAAAGTGATGCGCCACAACATTTAAACATTTTAAGTACTACATGAGTTTGGCAAGTTGTATTATGATATGAATTGAATATTTGCTGAAAGTTATAAATTTACCAATACATTTCAGTTGGATCCATCTTGCCACAGAAATCTATTTCATTCAACTGAATTTAATGTAAGAATGACTAAAAGAGTTGCTATGTCCGCCTATATAATACTCCCATTTTCTTAAAATAGATGTCATGTATTGATTTTTTTTTTATCCAAGTTAATTGGATTTTAATCAAAATTTTAACAATACTAATTTATGAAATTGTGAAATTTGTTATTGAAAGACTTATAACAATAGTTGGTATATCGAAATATCTCGTTAGGGACTAGTCCGAACTAAGCTTGCGAAATGCTTTCACTTGTGTTACAAAACCACGAACGTGCCTTCAATCACCACACTTCTTTTGTCGTGCCGATACCACAAAGTCCCCCTCCAGCTATGATTTTGATGACGCCAAGCTTTTTAGGGTCAGAAGCGGTTCAAGGATATTTGGCATGATATTTTTGGTGGTTTGATGTACCTAGAACACAACACAAATGAAGCATCGTTAAGGTCAAAGTTGGATGTTACTCCAACTCAGGCCCTCGGGTGTGAGAGTAAGAATACTGAGTAAAGAAGGCTTTGAATACCTTGAGTGTGTGTGAGTATTTAGGATTTGAGAATAATATGGCTTACTCAATATATTTGGAACTTACCTTGCCCAAGGGGACAAAGGTCATCTATTTATAGGCAATGGAGAGGTGCTTGTTGATGTAAGCAATGAGATCAGCCCTAGAGGGTACTTTGGTATTTGACCGCCTACACGTGTCCGCAGCTAATTGGCCCTGTCAGGGAGGGAACATTGACTGTAAAGGGGGCATGGCTGAAAGGGACATGAGTCGTGTATATGGCTTGACGCATTAAATGAAATAGTAGGCGCATGTCTAAGCCTCATTGAATGCGTGATGGGGGAGCCGTCAACTTGCATGTCAGAGCCAGTGAGCTAACTTGCTCAGTAAGGCTTGACATTAACCGGGAGGCAGGTGAGATAACCGGGAAGCAGGTATGAGCCCGCGGTCAAAGGTATTTGACGCGGGCACGGATGGAGCGGTCATACCTCCTGCGGGTACCAATCCAGTGGTCAGGATCCCTCCGGTCTTTGAGAAGGATGATGCGGGGAGGAACGCGGTCTTGACCTCAAGGGTCTATCTGTCCGCGGTCTTCACCTCAGCGGTCTAGGGGATGCCACGTCACCGGTTCCTTAGACCAGGCCGAGTGTGGGCTCGGTCCAGCAGGTACGGTCTCATCAATGGCCCCTAGCTCCAAGTGTGATTATTTATGGTCTGAGCGAGGAGCTACTAGTTAAGCTCGGTTGGATCAGACCGCTACCTTGGCGAGCACCAGTGTTAGCAGTTTTCGTTGGTCGTTGCTCTGCCTCCTGTGCTTATAGGCACGTTCGGGAGGCACAGAAGAGAGACACGTGGACCCTTGCATGTTCTGCCTCACGGTTAGCAAGTCGGCCCTGGGGCATATGAAAAGACAATGCTTGGTACGTACAGAGGGTACGTGTCAGCCATCTAAGAGGGGTAATAAATGCTAACCGGCGGAATTTTCGAAATTTCAAACATTTGGAGACGGTTCACGGTTCGAGGAGCGGTTTGTGGGCTAATTAATATGGGTCAAACGGGTTTAACACGTATTGGTAGGCCTTATAAATACCAAAACCTTATTCCTCAAACCCTTTTACAGTTTCCAAACCTTTAACTGCTTAGAGAGAGAAAATTTGTGCTGCGTTATTGCGCTTCCGTCCTTTGAATCTAACCTCGAATTTTCCTTCGTAAGTAATTTTTGTGTTTGTTTCTTTCTTCATCTCCCCCTACTACTCATGGGTTTTAATGGCAACTCGAGAATTTGGCCCCCGTCGTCCCAAAGAACTAGGGTATGGAACCACCCCGGATTACTTTGCCGTTTGTAAACGGACAGGGGGGATTTTTAGGAAGGTAGCCCTTGGGTGGCTAAGGCTGTCTCTGTCTTGTTTTTTATATTTTTGTGAGAAATACCAGTGGGGGCCATTTGTCCCACCCCGGTTGTGGGAGGCCAAGAGGAAATATATGTTGAACCGTGATGTACTGGTGTTGGGGGATACGAATAGACTAAGAAATTTTGTGATGGGGGTTTTGTGCAGGTTTCCCCGTGAGAGAGATTCGGCTCTGAACGCCGTAGAACTAGTGAGGAGAGCGATCCGCGTCCTCGACGAGATAATTGACTAGGAAAAGTGTAAACTGATGGACCCTAATCAAGTTAATGAGAAGCGGTCACAAGACCCCGCGGACCTGAGCAATCCTTTAGATATTCTCCCTTTGAGGACTGTTTTCCCTGATATTGTGACCGGGGCCCCTGAAGTGCCCACGGTGGTCCTGAGTAGCAGTGAGGAGCTTTATCCTCTTAATTTTGAGGTGACCGGGGGTGGGGAGGATGAACCTGAGGTGGCCCACTTAAGGGGTTCCTCCACTGGTCTCTTTGGCTCCGTGAGCTCGGAGATCGAGGAGGATGACCGTGAGCAGGGAGATCGCATGGCTGCGGGCACCGCCCAGAAGGCAATAGAAATTGTTGATGCCTTCGAGGAGGATTCCGGAGAGGTGGCCCCTGGCCGAGGTAGAGGCAAGCGGCCGGCTGTTGAGGCGAACCCTGGCCGTGGCCGCCAGAGAAAAGCCAAGGAAGTGGCTATCATAGATTGGGAGGAGGAGATATACACCCTTTATAATGTGGACCCCAAAGAGTTTCGTGTCCGCACCCTTGGCCATGTTCAAATTAAGGATAAGGAAAAGCTGCGGCTAGAAACCATAGCAGATGTCCGCGAGGACAATAGGGCCTGTATTTTCTATGGGGCCCAGTTTGAGAATGGCTTGAGGCTGCCCCTGGATCCTTTCTTCTATTTTTTCCTTGAATTCAACAGTTGTCTCCCTATGCACCTGACTCATAATGCCATTAGGGCCCTGGTCTCCTTCATAACCGTTTGCAGGGTCTTGGACTATGAACCAACTCTTTCTAGGCTTTATGCCTACTATCAGAATCAGATCTCCAATGGCAACCTGAGCCTGAAGGCTAAGAATTATTTTGCCCGGACCTTCCTCCCCCATCAAACAAATTTGACCAATGGAACCAGCGGGACATCCTGTTCATAGAGTCTAGGTTCGGCTGTCCCTTCCCCAAACCTTCCAATCCTGTTCCGATGAAGGTGTCTGCCAAAAATTATCCTGACCCCTCTCATTCCGAGGCTCTGCGAGTCGCTCTGGAGTCCCATCTGGCCCCGTACATAGCCGATGAGGTGGAGCCCGTATACGATGTGGGCGCCATTGTTGAGTTTGAGCCCCTGCTCGTCTACTCAGGGGTGGCTCCTCGAAGGGAGGGCGCCCCATATGCCCCTAGAGTAGAGATAGAGGCCCAGCCTCGTGACCCTGATTGGAGGGTGCACGAGTATTATCAGTTTGAGGCCGACTGTAAGACCTGCATGCTGGGCGCCGAATGCGAGCCTCCAGAACTGATTGGTCTCTGATTTCTTCTGAAAATTGCTTGCTTTTCTTGCTTTTTAATTTTTTGAACTGTCCCTTAACCAATTCTCTTTTCTTTCAGAGTAGACCCCGAAGAATACAATTTCTGATGGCCCCTCTGAGCGCCAAGGAGATGAAGGCCAAAAATATGAAGGCCCAAAAAGAAGCTGCTGCGAAGAGGCAGGATTCTTTGACTGGGGCGGCGGGCAAGGATTCCAATCTGCCCGCGGTGAATAGGAAGACCGGTGCCATTCTGACCGGTCCAAAAGTTATCCCCACCACCGGGGAGCTACCACCACCCCCAGGGGTCCTCCCCCTGCTCATGCTATTCGCGCCTCCACCTCTCCTGGCCGCACAATCTCCTCCGGGCACAATCAAGAGTCCCGGAAGAGGACTGAGAGAGAAGGAGATTTGGGGCACAGGGCCTCTAAGCTCCAGAAAGTTGGGGATGCACCCCTCCAGGCCGCCACTACCTCTGCTGTGGGCTCTGCGACCGCTCCCCCCATAGGGGGAACAATCTGCTCGGTCTCCTACCCAGTGGCCTCCCTCAATACTCGTGAGGAGACACTGGCCGTTAGGAAGAAGCTTTCTGAGGTGCCCGCCATTACTGGGGTGGACATCTACACCAGGAACGTCAACAATTCCTCCGTGGGGATCGGCCTTGTCAACCGGCTTTACTCCCCAGACTTCTACAAAAATGTAGTTGCCAAGGAGAATCCCTCTGCCCTGGTGGGGGATATAGGCCTTGCCCTTACTGAGGTTTGGACTTGTATGCCTGTATACTTTCATACTTTTGAGTTTGTGATCCTTTTCTTACTCTCGGTCTTTCTCCCCGCAGGCGGACAACAAAGTGCTTAGGCTGCAGGAGTGCTGTGATGCCTGTCCGCCGATCTTGAGGCCAACACAAAAATTCTGGCGGGCAAGCTTCGCGAGCTGGAGCAGATGCAGGAGAAGGTCGCGGTTTTGAACTCCTCTCTTGATGACAAGGAGAAGGCCCTCAAAGTCAAAGAGGACGACCTAAAGGGCTTCTCCGACCGGTTGACGGAGGTGGAAAAGGACTTGGAGAAAACCAAGGGCCAGCGGGATGAGCTCCGCGGGCATAAGGCCGAGTGGGAGCCTCGAAATGTTGAGCTCACGGCCAAGCTGGAGGCCACTAAGAAACAGGTCTTGGTGCTGGAGGCCAAGGTTGATGAGCTTTCCGAGCAGCTGCTCCTCTATAAGCGGTTGGAGGTGGAGGGGGAGACTGCCCTGCAGGTTGCTCGCAGGGAGGCAGTGGAGGAGTATAAAAACTTCGAGGAATTCAAGAATTTCCTCAATGCTGAGAATCTGGCTCAGTATGAGGCCGGCTACCGGACACAGATTCGGAATTTTGCTGCCACGGGCATGTTCTCCGTTCAGCAGTTGGTCGTGATCGGCTTAGTCGTTGCTACTGATGATGAGTGCCTGCCCGGGCATGCATCAGTTCCTCTGTCCGAGGACGACATCAAGGGTTTGGAACTGTCTGCAGCAGCCTCCCTACCACCGGTGGCCGAAATAATGACCCTTAATCTTATTGCTGAAGTGGACGCCATGAGATTTGGGGACGAGGAGTTGTCCCTTGCGGATGCCATTGCTCGTGTTCTTCCCACTGGGCCGGCAATAGGTGATCTTTTCCCCGGCGGGCAGCTCCTACTCCAGTCTCTACTGAGCCCGCCTTTGATCCCATCACGGATCTTCTTGTGAACAGCCTTCCTTCCCCTACCCCAGCCTCAGAAATGGCCGAGGAGGCAGCCTCTGAAGATCCCAAGGGGCAAGCTCCTTTAGCTTAGGATTTTTGTTTACTTTTGTTGTAATAGATTGTAGGATCTTTGTAATTATTTTTACCAATGAATAGAGGTATTTTTCTTACTTGCCTTCTTGATTGCTCTCTTAGTTGTTTGTTCTCTTAGGCTGTTCTGAGTGTTGGCAATATTTGAGTACCTTAGTACTTGCATTCTTGCTTTTACTTTTTCCAGCGTCTTTGACTTGAAACTAAATTTTATACTCTCCTTCCGCGGTCAGAGACTTAGTAGGCCTTGTGCCCGCGTTTTTTGAATTTTCCTAACTCTGTATTCAAAATCCCCTTGGATTTTTTGTGAGAGTCAGCCCTATTTCTCTGTGACCGCGTTTGTTTGGCCTTGTGGCAAACTTTGAGGCCTTAACCCCGTTTGTCTGTTTGGCTTTGTTAAACTCTTTTGATCACTCCCATCCATTTACATTTATTCCCAGCCTTGCGAGCCGTGGTGTAAGTCAAAAGCAACCAAGGCAAGCTTCTTTCATAGGGCATGTAGAGTGTGGCCGTGAGGCGATAGTCTACGCAACAGTAGGTAGGAGCATTTTGGCCCTTTAACCTACCGGCATCTGTATCCACTATTGGTGGTTCACGCGTTTTGACCCTTTATTCAAAACTTCTTGAGTTTTTTGTGAGGGTCTTGTGGTGATCATGTGGGCGGGCTCATATGTTGGCCTTTGTCACGTACAGGCATGCGAGTAACGGCCCTAAAAAAGGCATTCGCACATTTAGTCGGTTCGGGCTTTGGCCTTTGTACCCACTTGCATCTATACCCACTTTTTCTTGGTTGTGTCACACAGGCAGGACAGGGTGTCGTGTCTGTGATCGAGCACGGGCGTAATGGCCTTTGTACCCATATAGGCGTGCGGATCGTAATGGATCTTTGCACATCAGTAGGTAGGAGCTCATATGTTGTCCCTTTTAACCTACTGGCATCCATTTGCGGGCATCCACTCTAGCTTTTGAGGCTGGTGGGAATAGTGCTACAACAGTTTTGCACCAAAATTTGATGGTAACTTCATACTTATATATATAGGGGTCTATACTCCCTCAAAAATTTACAAAGATATCAAAAGAAGTACTTTTTAAGGTGATCGCTATTCCAAGCGTGCTTGAGCTCTTTTCCTTCCTTTGTTCGTAATATATAGGTGCCCTCCTTGATTATTTTGGTGACCTCATATGGACCCTCTCATTTCGGGGAGAGCTTGTTGAAACCAGGTTGGGTCCCTTGGACCTCCACATTTCTGAGTACCCAATCTCCAACTGAAAAACTCCTCCTGTTTACTCTTTTATCGTGGTGACTCTTCGCCTTTTGTTTGTAGTTAACCATTTTCTCATTTGCCCGCATTCTCCTCCCTTCGAGATCGTCCAGGTCACACCTTCTGTTTGCCTCATTTTGAGACTCATTGAAGTATGTGACTCTGTACGAGGGTAGGGCAACCTTGACTGGAGCTATTGCCTCTGACCCATACATGAGCAAGAAAGGAGTCTCCCCTGTTGAGTTTCTGATTGTTGTGCGGACAACCCATAATGCGGTCTGGAGGTCGTCCAACCATCGTCCTCCTCGCCCCTCCAAATTTTTCTTTAGGGCGGTCAGGACTAGCTTGTTCGTGGCCTCAGCTTGACCATTTCCCCGGGGGTAAGCAACTGCGGATTGGCGATGTTGTACCTTCATTCTCACACATTCAGCAGTGAATTTTGCGGAGAACTGAGTGCCATTGTCCGAAATTATTGCTCGTGGTACCCCAAATCGGCAATAGATGTGATCGTGGACAAAATTGATAGTATTCTCCTCGTAGATAGTGGCTAAGCCCTTGGCTTCTGTCCACTTGGTAAAATAATCCACGGCCACAACGGCATACTTAATGCTTCCTCGAGCAGTTGGGAATGGTCCAATGAGATCAATCCCCCATGTATCAAACGGCCACGATGGTACAACCAAAGTTTGTTCTGTTGATGGTAGTCTAGGGATGTCCGCAAATCTCTGGCGATTATCACACTTTCTTACGTACTCCTATGCATCTCTTCTCATTGTAGGCTAAAAGAATCCCTGGAATTTGATCTTGTCCGAGAGAGTGCGAGCACTTGGTTGCCCGCCACAAACTCCTTCATGAACCTCATAGAGTAAGTTGGTGACCATGTGAGTTTTGACACATCTTAGCAAAGGCTTGGTGAATGATCGTCGAAAAAGTACCCCATCGAGGACGAGGTATTTCGCGGACACCATTCTAATGGCTCTAGCCCTTGCTAGATCTTGAGGGAGGGTCTGCTTCTCGATGTAATCCTTGATCTCATCTACCCAGTCCCTCACTTGATCCTCAATATTGCTTATCTGAATCCTATAGCAGGTCTCTCCGTGAATTCTATCTGGCAATCTGTCTCTAAGTCTATGATTTCTTGATCGGTTATTCTGAAGAGGAGGTCAGCCTCCATGTTATCCTCTCTCATGACTTGGTTCAGCTCATAGTAGGTGAAATTTTTGATGAGGGTATTTGCAAGACCGCAGTACTGAGTTAGAACTGGGTTGATTGTATCATACTCCCCCCTAATTTGATTTACTATGAGCTGAGAGTCACTGTTGATCTCAATATTCTGAACTCCCAAGTCTCTTGTCAATTCCGTGCCTGCTATAATCGCTTCATACTCAGCCTGATTGTTTGATGCCTCGAACTTGAATCTCAAGGCTCTTTTGAATTTCTCCCCGCAGGGCGCGATCAGGAGTATGCCCGCTCCACTAATTAACTTGCTCGCAGAGCCGTCTACCAATAAAGTCCACACTTCTTCTGGACGCTCCTTTGGCTGTTCAATATTAGTGCTTGAGCTATCTGGGGCTTCCTCTGATTCTTTCCGCTTTCTTTTTCCAAGGTCGCTGCTCTCCAATTTAAATGATGATTCTGCCACAAAATCAGCTATGGCCTGTGCTTTGATTGTCCTTCTCGGGGAGTAGGTGATCTGGAACTCAATAGTTCAATAGACCAAGCAAGCATTCTCCCCGAGGACTCTGGTTTATGCAAAACCTTTCTAAGCGGGGCCTCAGTTATTACAGTTATAGGATGTGCAGAAAAGTAGGCTCTTAATTTTTGAGCAGATACAAGCAAGGCGTAAGCTAACTTTTCTATATTAAGATAACGCCCTTCTATGGAAGACAGTGCCTTAGATACATAATAAACTGGTTTTTGGGAGTTATTATCCTCCCTTACAAGAACAGCCTACGCGGATCAAGAATCGCTAAAAACGTAAAAAGTTCTTCCAGGGCATCGGCCGCCGATGAGTAGGGGCTGCCCTAGGTATTTCTTGACTTCTTCAAAAGCTTGATGGCAGTCATGACTCCATGTTAATTCGTCAGCTCTCTTCCCCCCTTTTAGAGTTTTGAAGAAGGGGAGGCATCTCTCTGCTGACCGTGAGATGAAGCGGCCAAGTGCGGTGATGCGGCCATTGAGTTTCTGTACATCCTTCACGCAAGCAGGAGGTTTCATGTCCAACAGTGCTTGAATCTTTTCAGGATTAGCCTCTATTCCTCGCTGGTTGATCATGAATCCAAGGAACTTGCCCGCCTTTACCCCAGAAGCACATTTCAGGGGGTTTAGTTTCATGTTATTGCGGCACAAGTTTTTGAAGGTTTCCTCCATGTCGAGCTCGTGGGAGTTTTCCTTCGTCTTAATAACCATGTCATCAATGTAGGCCTTAAGGTTTTTGCCTAGTTGATTTTTGAAGACAAGATTGACCATTCGTTGATAGGTGGCTCCTGCATTTTTTAGCCCGAAGGGCATCATGGTGTAACAGTAAGTCTTGCCCGCAGCGATGAAAGCTACGGAGCGGACATCTTCAGGAGCCATCTGGATCTGGTGGTAGCCGGAGTATGCGTCAATGAAGCTCAATACTCTGTGACCGGCTATTGAATCCACCAATCTGTCTATGCGAGGAATAGGGAAGTAGTCTTTGAGGCATGCCTTTTTGAGATCAGTGAAATCAACACACATCCTCCACTTGTCGTTGGATTTTTTGACCATTACTACATTTGCTAGCCATTTGGGGTAGGAAATCTCCTTTATTATCCCCGCTTTGAGCAATTTCTCCACCTCCTCCTTGATCACAATCTCTTTCTCCGGGGAGAAGTACCTTGATTTTTGATGAATGTTCTTGAAGGATGGGTCATCATTGATTTTATGGAGGATCACGTCCTCGCTGATTCCCTGCATATCCTCCACCCTCCAGGCGAACACATCACAGTTTGCTCGAAGGAACTCGATGAGGATCCTTCTCTCCTCGTGGTGAATTTCCAGCCCGACCTTAACAGTTTGCTCGGGGAAGTGGAAGTTGATAACCACCTCCTCGAGCTCATCGATAGGTTGAAGGTCGCTGATTTCACGATTATGCAAGGAGTCAATGACAATAGTTGGGGGGTTGACCTGGGCTCCGGTCAGCGCTGCCATGGAATATATGACCTCGCGGTCAATCTTTCCCTCAATTCCCCTATCAATGTAACCTCCCTCAATAGGGGCCAACTGCTTAGATTTTCTGCTCGTCTTGAGCTCCACCTTAGTGGTATGGAAAGAAAGCATGCCAATTGGAATGCGTTCCGGCACAAGTGCAATGGCCTTTCCCTTTTTCAATTTGTCCTCGCCCTCTTTCTGCGGGCAGGACGTCTGACCTTTATTAGCTTTTCTCTTCTCCTCAAATGCTCGGAGGAATCTCCCGGGCTGATTCTTGATGGTAGCAACCCCGCCCGGGGTGTTAAATTTCACCCTTTGGTGGGGAACAGAAGCAACTATTCCCAATTCAGCCTGAGCAGTTACGCCGAGAATGGCATTGTATTGGGAAGGAAGATCGTCCACCATGAAAGTAATTTTGGCTGTCTTCTGTATGGGTTTTTCCCCAATAGTTACTTCAAACATAATCATCCCCTTTACCCCAACGGCGTGATTAGTGAATCCTTCGAGCATGCCCGCATAAGGAGTCAGGTTAGCTTCGGTCATTCGCATGCCTATCAAGGTATGATAGTAGAGTATATCCATGGCCGCGCATGTATTAATCAAAACTCGGTGTATGTTGGCCCGGTTGATTTTTATGTGAAGAGTTAGGGGTTGAGTAGAGTGAAATAGGGAGGAGACAAGTTCACTCTTTTTGAACCCTATTTCCTGCTCTTCCTCAGAAGCCATTGGGGGGATTGAGAAAACCTTCTCTAATGTTCGAATCTGAATGGAGAGCTGTTTGTTGGAGGGGGGCTCCTCGCCAATGAAATTAATGTCATAATCCCCCAAATCGTTATCGTAATTGTCTCTCTCATTTCTCTCGGGGCCATGCGTGCCTCGTGCTCGCTGCTGATTATTATTATTAGGGGTATTGTTGTGGCCCTTAACCCATTTCGTTAGATCCCCATCATTGATCTTTTGCTGGATAATTCGCTTCAGCTGGAAGCAGTCCTCCGTGCCATGACCGTGGTCATTGTAATATTCGCAGAACTTGGCCCTACTCCTCTCATTTGGTTTCTGGATCATTGGGGTAGGAGGGGGAAATTCTGAGGCTCTCATGATTACTGCTCGCGACTCATTGAGGGGTGTATAAACTGTTTCATCCACAACCTTTCGTAGCTTGTCCGACCCCCGGCCTCTGTTTTTGCCTTGATTATTAACGCGGGTAGGCTCTGGGGTGGTGTCCTGGACTTGGCTGATTCTTTCTTTGGCGGGCACGCGGGCAGGAGCCACATTGGGTTCCTCGGCCGAAGCAATGGCAGAGGCCCTCTCATACATCTCCTTTACGGTTTTTGGCCGACTGGAGGCAAAATTCATTTTGAGGAAAGAGGAGCTGAGGCCACCCTCAAAACAGAGTCTGATGTTCCCTTCCTCCAAATCCACGATCTCCTCGCTCACTTTTCGAAACCGGGAGATGTAATTTTTCGTGGTCTTTGTAAGTACCCAAATCGGGCTCATGCCTTCCGGTTAAATTTCCCGGCAATTTCCCGGACTTTCCTAAAGTTCAGGAGCAATTCGGGAACTGTTCCGAACCTTCCGAGTGGTGAAGGAATTACTTGGAATTAAAAAACCACGTTGTCCTTTAATATAAAAACCCTTCTAGAAGGCCACCTTGCATGATTCTAGAAGTATACTGAGTCATTGGGGATAATGCCGCACGGCTGCATTAGGCCAGGACTCCAAGCCGCACGTCTTCATTGGCTGTCACCAGACTGCCTATAAATAGAGGCCTCCTATACCCATTTTGATATACAGTTTTCAGCACTGAAACTCTGCCAAAATAACACTACGAAAATACAGAGAGCTGAGAGTGCCAAAAACTACCTCCCTCCTCCTTAAAACCTCCAAAAGTTGGTCCCTTCCCTAGGAAAACTTCCAAGAGAAAGAGGTCACCACCATTGGTAACCTCGCATCCCCTTTATCTTACATTATGCTTGTATATATGTGATATATTTGCTCCTTGATTTACATATTACTATATATTTGCTCGGGATTTGGTACATTGTCATTAAAGGTCATATCTTTAAGCATGTAAATCATATCCCCCTCCTTTTGCATCCTTTGCATTAAAGTATCATCTTTTGCTCTTAAAAATGATATATTTATGCATCATTTGCTCATAAAAATGTTATCTTTGCATAAAAGTTGCATCCTTTGCACTTGAAACTTCATCTTTACACATAAAGATGCATCATTTGCATTAAAGATCATTTCTTTAACATCAAAAAGCATCCTTTGCAAACCAATAGCATCCTTTGCACCAAAATGTCATCTTTTTCATTAAAAATGTCATTTTAGTTTAGAATGCATCCTTCATGTCCCTCATGGTTGGATCTCTCTTTCCTAGGATTGCTTAGTGACCTTCCTAAGGCACGAAAAGCATAGGAAGAGCATAAAGATCCAATCTCTATACCCTTCCCCTAGTCCTCTTTGGTAGGTGATGCATCCTTTGGAGTGGACCGATGTAAAGATCCTATCTTTACATCGTTTCTTCCATTAAAGGTGCCACAATCTCTTTAGAAAGGGATAAACTTTGAACCCTATATCTCCGATCATCACTTGAGACGAGCATAATAGTCCCTACATAAGCACAATCGTCTCAAGATGTAGGATTGATGGGCTAAGGATACTCCTTTCTAAAGAACCTCATTTTGGACTATGAGAGAGAGTCCTTCTCTCGATCACACATGACCCAAGGTCAAATAGTGATGATCACAAGTCCAAGATGAGGACGGGATCAAAGTCCCGAATACATAAAAACCCAAGGAATCCCGAGCGATAACCAACTAAATGGTTTATACGTCCGGAAGACAATTGGAACATCCCCCCCTTTTTCAACACAAGCACACAAGAAAACACGCAAGCAAGCACGAAAAATGGAATCTTGGGAGACTTGCTTCGGCAAGGCACCTTGGGTGAACGACGATCCGTTCTTCCCAAGGGGTAACTTAACCTCCGAACCCTTATTCCTTTTTTGCAAAGTTTTGAGGAAATCAAAATGGCGTGGCGACTCCATTTTTCAAATTAAACCGGATGTTTTCAAACTCAAGTGAATCCAAACTAAAACACAAAAAATATTTGGGCACCACATTCACAGTTTGGCAACTCCGCTGGGGACAAACCAAAGGAGAAAGCTCTCGTTTTTAAAATATATATAAAAAAAATGATACCCGGTATATAGGTGGAAACCACTAACCTTCCTGTATCGCTTCCTAACCCGGGGCTTGGGATAAACGGTGGTCTAACAATCCCACATATCGGTATCTCTTTTCGAAAAATAAGAAAAGAAAGCTTTTTCCTTTGAGCGGGTTAGCCTCCCGTCACGGATTCCATTTGTCGTGCTTGCTTTTTCTTTCTTTGCATTGCATTGCATATTGCATCTTGGGAATTGTGCATACTCTGTAAGCTGAACAAGAAGCCTTCTGAAGCTGAAAGGTGCCTAAAATATTCGGGGAGCAACCTGAAACTGAAAAGGATTGGAACCTGGAAAATTGATCCATGCAGCCGCACGGCTTAATTCGCCTCGGATTCCAGCCGGGCGGCCACATTGGCAATTCCACTAGGACAGATTTGAGGTTAATCTGGCAGCTTAGGCAGTTTGGGGCTATTCAGTTCCAAAGCTGACCAGGCTCCAGAAAATTTACGTGCCTTAACTGTTGCATTTTCCCCCGTCCCGAAAAAGCATTCCTTTTAAAACACATTTCTGAAAATCTCTGTTTTAACTCTAAAAGGAACATTTTTTCGGAGACCGCACACTACGCGTACCTTATATATCCTGTACACTTTGCACGCACGTCCCTTTAACCCGGGGTGGTTGTTCAGTTGCAGTCACGGACAGCCTTACGATGCTCCCGAGCGCGCACGGAATCACCCCAAACTCCCCATGGCAGCCAGTGTCGACCAATGCACAGTCCGTGTCACACGTTTCAAAAAACCGTGACTTATTGTTGGTTTTTGGTTTAGTCCGTGTCATATAGCCCAATTGTATATCCCCGTAAAGGTCAAGCCTTAGTCCGTAACGGAAGTCAAGATCCTTCGCACAAGCGGAGTTCTACCGAAATTCCGACAAGGAAAAATTGGTAGAATCTTGACTCCAGCATTGACTTTGACCTTGACCCGCACGGAATGCGTAAGAGTCGAGACCGAGTCCATGCCAAAAATCCGAAGATCTTTCGCGCAAGCGAAGCTCTGCCAAAATTCTGACAAGGAAAAATTGGCAAGATCTTGACCCGGCATTGACTTTGACTTTGACTCACGCACAGCGTATGCAACGAAGTTCAATGTGACACTGTGTCATCCGACTTTTACCGCCCGACCCATGCCTATTATCTTCTCGGACATTGCCGAAAAGTCAAAACGTCATTTGCGCAAGAGAAACTCTGCCGAAATTCCGTTAAGGCTGAAAGACGAGACTTTCCCGGTATTGCCTTGACTATAATCCGCATCGCTCATGCGTTAAAAGTTCCTATGACCCGCTAGACCCGTTAGGAGCGTTCTTTTCTCTCGGTCGGTGGGATCCACGTGCCCTATAGGACCCTCGCCCGGGGCTGTCCACCCTGGGAGGTCGAAATACAGGTGGAATACGAGGGGCTTATAGACATAGTGACGGAACCCACTGATCCAGGATCTAGAGTAGTTGCGAGAAAGAAGGGCAGAACCCCTTTTCCAACCAAATAGAAATAAATAAAAGACACTGTTTTAAGTAAACTGGAAGATTCTTAATTTGCATATTGCTTGAGCCTTCAGCCTAAACACCTACCCCGAGTCTAAACCTCTCCTATCCCTTTCCCGCAGCAAGAAAGAAGTGGGTGAGTATAACGGGTCAGCGGCTTATTAGCACAGATTTCTCTGACAGTTCGCCAGAATCCTCAGTTTTGTCAGTCCAGAGAGTCAGAATGGCCGATTTGATGGAAAACAGCAGCGATTTGGGTAATCAGATGACTAGGGAAGAAGAGCTGGCCTTAGCCTTGGAAAACAATTGTAAGGCCCATGAGGAACAGCAAGCCATGCTCATTGATGCGCTCCGTCGTCATGGGGTTCAAATAGTGGTCGAGTCCAACGGTTCCCTGGTTATGGTAGAAGATGAGACTCCAGAAGTAGCCATCTCAGCTCCCCCAGCCTATAACCAATGCCCTCCTCCATCCACATATGATCCATTACCAAGAACTGCCCCTTTTCAATCCTTTCCAGCATCCCAGGCCGTCAGGGTTCCAACACCCTCGCCTCCTGTGAATGTGGTGCCCAAATATTTTTTTGTGTTTTAATTTGGATTCACTTGAGTTTGAAAACATCCGATTTGATTTGAAAAACGGAGTCTCCACGCCATTTTGATTTCCTCAAAATTTTGAAAAAAAGGAATAAGGGTTCGGAGGTAAAGTTACCCCTTGGGAAGAACGGATCGTCGTTCACCCAAGGTGCCTTGCCGAAGCAAGTCTCCCAAGATTCCATTTTTCGTGCTTTCTTGCGTGTTTTCTTGTGTACTTGTGTTGAAAAGGGGGGGGGGATGTTCCAAGTTGTCTTCCGGACGTATAAACCATTTAGTTGGTTATTGCTCAGGATTCCTTGGATTTTTATGTGTTCGGGACTTTGATCCCGTCCTCATCTTGGACTTGTGATCATCACTATTTGACCTTGGGTCATGTGTGATCGAGAGAAGGACTCTCTCTCATAGTCCAAAATGAGGTTCTTTAGAAAGGAGTATCCTTAGCCCATCAATCCTACATCTTGAGACGATTGAGCTTATATAGGGACTATTATGCTCGTCTCAAGTGATGATCGGAGATATAAGGTTCAAGGTCTATCCCTTTCTATAGAGATTGTGGCACCTTTAATGGAAGAAACGATGTAAAGATAAGATCTTTACACCGGTCCACTCCAAAGGATGCATCACATAACAAAGGGGACTAGGGGAAGGGTATAAAGATTGGATCTTTATGCTCTTCCTATGCTTTTCGTGCCTTAGGAAGGTCACTAAGCAATCCTAGGAAAGAGAGATCCAACCATGAGGGACATGAAGGATGCATTCTAAACTAGAATGACATTTTTAATGAAAAAGATGACATTTTGGTGCAAAGGATGCTATTGGTTAGCAAAGATGCTTTTTGATGTTAAAGAAATGATCTTTAATGCAAAGGATGCATCTTTATGTGTAAAGATGAAGCTTCAAGTGCAAAGGATGCAACGCTTATGCAAAGATAACATTTTTATGAGCAAAGGATGCATAAAGATATCATTTTTAGGAGCAAAAGATGCTACTTTAATGCAAAGGATGCAAAAGGAGGGGGATATGATTTACATGCTTAAAGATATGACCTTTAATGACAATGTACCAAATCCCAAGCAAATATATAGTAATATGTAAAGCAAGGAGCAAATATATCACATATATACAAGCATAATGTAAGATAAAAGGGATGAGAGGTTACCAATGATGGTGACCTCTTTCTCTTGGAAGCTTGCCTAGGGAAGGGACCAACTTTTGGAGGTTTTAAGGAGGAGGGAGGTGTTTTTTGGCACTCTCAGCTCTCTGTATTTTCGTAGTGTTATTTTGGCAGAGTTTCAGTGCTGAAAACTGTATATCAAAATGGGTAGAGGAGGCCTCTATTTTTAGGGAGTCTGGTGACAGCCAATGAAGCCGTGCGGCTTGGAGTCTTGGCCTAATGCAGCCGTGCGACATTATCCCCAATGACTCAGCATACTTCTAGAATCATGCAAGGTGGCCTTCTAGAAGGGTTTTTATATTAAAGGAAAACATGGTTTTTTAATTCCAAGTAATTCCTTCACCCCTCGAAAGGTTCAGAACAGTTCCCGAATTGCTCCTGAACTTTAGGAAAGTCCGGGGAATTGCCGGGAGATTTAACTGGAAGGCATGAGCCAGATTTGGGTACTTACAGAAGCCCCTCGGCAACGTCACTTGCAGGGCGAGTGGGGTTGTCGATAGAAAAGGATCCGATCTGGCGAATGTCGAGACGGAATTGGGTGACCAAGGTGGTTGAGTGGCTGAACCTTTGGAAGGCTACCTACGTATCCCAAATGGGAATCAAGCCATAATCGTAGATCGGAATAAGATTTGCTGAGGAAGGGCGAAGATAAACTGGTCTCTTGCTGGGGAAATAGAAGAGAAAGTGACCTGGGAGGTCAAGCGACTGATCCTACTGGGATATGCTAGAAGTGACCGATGTGGTCGGATATCTAGACCTCTATGAGGGGCTACTTCACCACTGAGGTGTGACGAAGGAACAGGGTGACCGATGTGGTCGGATGGCTGGACCTTTATAAAAGGCTCACGCACCACTGAGGAGTGATGAATGAAAAGGGTGACCAATGTGGTCGGATGGCTTGACCTTTATAAAAGGCTCATGCACCACTGAGGAGTGATGAATGAAAAGGGTGACCAATGTGGTCGGATGGCTGGACCTTTATGAAAGGCTACCTACGTATCCCAAAGGAATCAAGCCTTGGTCGTAGTTCAAGCATCACTAGATAGCTAGGAACGATGTCTAGGATCCTTGAGGTTTTAACAATTAATGGAGGTTGTCACCTGATTGACAATTAATGGAGGTTGTCACCTGATTGACAATTAATGGAGGTTGTCACCTGATTGACAATTAATGGAGGTTGTCATCTGATTGACAATTAATGGAGGTTGTCACCTGATTGACAATTAATGGAGGTTGTCACGTGATTGACAATTAATGGAGGTTGTCACCTGATTTGACAATTAATGGAGGTTGTCACCTGATTGACAATTAATGGAGGTTGTCACCTGATTGACAATTAATGGAGGTTGTCACCTGATTGACAATTAATGGAGGTTGTCACCTGATTTGACAATTAATGGAGGTTGTCACCTGAGGACTAAAGCTTACGTCACTATCGAGTGGATAGAGGTAGCTGGAGTTAGGAAAACTTGAGCGTACTTCTCAATCTGTGATAGAGGTAGCTTAAGTTTGAAGAACTTGAGCATACTTCTCAATCTGTGATAGAGGTAGCTAAAGTTGGGAAAACTTGAGCGTACTTCTCAATCTGTGATAGAGGTAGCTTAAGTTTGAATAACTCGAGCGTACTTCACTATCTGATAGAGGTAGCTAAAGTTTGGAGAACTTGAGCGTACTTCTCAATCTGTGATAGAGGTAGCTAAAGTTTGGAGAACTTGAGCGTACTTCACTATCTGTGATAGAGGTAGCCTAAGTTTGGAGAACTTGAGCGTACTTCTCAATCTGTGAGATAGAGGTAGCTAAAGTTTGGATAACTTGAGCGTACTTCTCAATATGTGATAGAGGTAGCTAAAGTTTGGGTTTCGACAATTCGGAGGTTGTCTCCTAGCGTTATTCCGTTATAACGGAAGTAACGGAGGCGACTTGGGAGAGAAATTAATTCTTCTTGGAGATAACGGATATACTTGGGATCACAACGTTACTCTAGTTAAGAAATAACGGGAGTTGTATGCCCAAGTGGAAAGTCCAAGGGCAAAGATGTAATTTCTGCTCAGAGAAAAAGAAGTCGCCTGGTATGAGACGGGGGCAAAAGAGGCCATACGGCCAGAAGTTTATTTTCACCAGTTTATTTAAAACTGGAGTTGGACGGGCATTGGGCACCGTTGTCACCCTTCTGCTGCCGAGGAATAGAGAGAGAGGAGAGAAAGAATTTTCGATAATCCTTCAATTCCCTTGCTTCTTTTGATTTAGATGAATCCGGAAGGGAATCCGATGCCTAGGCAAGCACGGAGGAACATCTCCGAGGCCACTCGAAGGAGGAGGAGGGAGCTTGTTCGAACGGAGAGGAAGTATGACTTCAATACGCCTCCATCTGAGCTTTATCCCGGTAGGAGAGAGCACAAATCGACGAAACCTCAATCGGTTGGGGTAAGCATTCTTGATTTGCTCGATTCCGTCAATTTTGATTGAATTTTGACTGATTTTAGGGCTTGATCCGAGTTTTAGGAATTTCTCAAATTTTCCTAGGATTTTTGTTGATGATTTTGGAATCTTGATGATTAACCTATGAGGCTAAGGGCACAAATGAACATGCGTGGGCAATTTATTTGAAAAATAATGAGAATGACCCATTTTTTTTCGAAAATAAAGTAAGAAAAATAATTGTCTAAAATGTGACGGAGTTCTTGCATGTGCTAGAACTAGGTCAATTTTTGATCATGGATGAGGAAACGGGATTTTGGACGATGAAAAGGATTCATGCATGCCATTTTTTTTTGAAAAATTAATGCTTATGTGCAAAGAATTTTGAAAATCAGAGTTTTGTGCTTAGGAGAGCAATGTGCTTGACATGATGTGTTTCAAATGATGAAAGACACGTTTTCTACGCAAAGGATGCTAGAAATCTTTTATGAATGCTTTTCTTTTGAAAATACGCGCACTTTTGAATATATGCATGCTTTTGAAATGAGATGAAGGACTGACACATTTTTTGTTGTGTTCTCCTACAGGAGAACAAGTCGAGGGGACCTTCTGAGGTGGCGGTGAAGCTATGGGATAGGATGCCCGACTTTGAGAAGGATGGGGTGAACCCCAAGAAGCTAGTGAGGGCTACCAGCCTTGATTTGTTCATTGAGGCTATTGGCAGAGGCATTCATGTGACCTCGAAGAGTAAGGGCTTGATCCAGGCCCTCTCAGAGTTCTGGTGGGACACCACCCACAGCTTTCACCTTAGCTGGGGGGAGCATACAATGACGCCCGTAGACTTTACTGCTATCACTGGCTTGCAGTTCACCGAGAGGCCTGTGACCTGGAGAGACCATATCACGGCAGAGGAGTTCAGGGCTCTAGTTGGGTTTGAGCTTCATCCCAAGGGACTCGGGATGAAGACGAGGAATGTTGAGGTTTAGGATTCTTAGGGTTGATCTAGGAGGAAGGAAACAAACAATGAACAATTTTATGCACATTTTGTTTATTTTTTGCTTTATTCGGGCGCCGATGGGGCGAAACAATGTAATACTGTTTTATTTGCTTTTCTAATTTATGCTTTATGAATTTGCATATTACTTGAGCCTCGGGGCTGCTTTTTTGCTTGGAAATGGGGTTGAAACTGGGCCAAAATGGTTTGTAATGGTATATAACTGCATGGATGATCTTTGGATGTGTTTTGGGACAGGTTTCATTGAGAAAGTGGGGTGAGAACTCAACTTGGGCAGCAACTTTGGTTGCTGCAGATTCTTTTTCTGCAGATGGAAAATGAGGCCGTCCGGCCTAGAATCGAGGGCAAATAAAGCCGTGTGGCTAACAGTTCTGTCTCGACTGGTTTTTTTCAAAATAAAACCAAGGCTTGGCCATTTCATTTCATTTTCACTCTAGACTTGTCCCAATTGATCCCAGAGCCTATTTCTGACCAAAAGACATCAACTTTGATCACTTTGCAATGGAAAGACCCGCTAGACTACAAAAGGGGAAAAGAGGCCGTTTTCTGTCCTATCTTCAATCTTGGGTGAGACATAACTTTCAATCTCACAAGGGGCTGTTCGATGCTAACTTCAAGATCAAATATTTATGGCATTTGAAGGATCTCCCGCCGGATTGGGACCTTTTGAGAGCAGCAGCAAAGTTTTGGGATGTTCGGAGACATGTTTACTGCTTTTCCTACAATGAGATTGTTCCAACCTTGGAAGACTTACGAGCATTGATTGGGGGTCCAGAAATTGAGGCTGTGTCGATTCCTCCGATTGGAAACATGCCGGTGGCGGCAAAGCTGGCATCTTTTCTGCAAATCTCTCTGGGAGAGGCTGAGGGGATGATGATAGCCCCTGATCGGATTGACCTTTCTGATATCCCAAGCAGGTTTGGGTTGTATCCCTTGGGTGCGGAATGAGCTACTGCTGTTGATGAGATGTTGTCAACGTAGACTAGAATTCCCTCTTGGGCTGAGACTGGGTTTAAACCTCGGGTCTTGACTATAGTTCCCTTCTCAAACTCTGACACTTGAAGCTGATGCTGACAGACTTTTAGAACCAAAGACTAAAGCAGGTGTCGAAGTGACCAAACCTCTCTTCTAGGGGTGGATGCGACTTATCGAAGCCCCGGTCTGAGGAAAAATTTCTGCAAAGCCCCATGTCTTATTAGAGCAAGGAAAGATCATTTCATTGGCAAAGCCTCGGTTGGATGAATTAAGTAGGCGAAGTTTTAGGTTACGAAGAAGTGACTTGGTGAAGCCCCAATCTGATGACCTAGCAAAAATCCCAATATGATTGGTACTGCGAAAGTGATCCTGAGTTTAATCTGACCAAGACTGAATCCATCTTGTGACATGGTGAGGAACCCGATGCGGACCCCAAAAATGACTAAAGAAGCCCCAGTCTAAAGAAATGGCTTAGCAAAGCCCCAACTTTGAAGAGTTTCAAGGCAGTCCTAATGCGAATTGTAGCAGAAGAGGGGAACCTATCTCTTTTTTTTTTCTCTTTTTTTTTTCTTTAGTCAATCAGTCAACCTTAAGAAGATGTGAAAGAAAGGAATTTATACATGCAGGGGCATATTTCTCGAAAGGTGGGAATAGATCCCGATTTCGTGTTATTTTGATGGCCTTATTCAATGTAGGCACAAAAACTCGCTTTGGACTTGACTCTTTTGAGAGAGTATAAGCGTAGAAAGGTTTGTAAAAGTGTATGGAAGCCCCTGCTGACAGAAAATCAGTGTTTAGCACTATCTTTCCTAAGATGTAGAAGGAGAAGACTTGTCAAGACATCTGAAAACTTGTTTTATTTTCAATGATCACAAGATTGCTTAAAACCCTTTATTAATGTTCGGGTTATTCAACCACTAATCTCGATATGAACAAACATTTTGCTTAATCATGAGGAGAAAGTCAACCAGTGTCGAGGATCAAGGTTGGCTATGTGTGAAAGAAAGGTCTATGTATAGGGAGGTCATTGATGAGACCAGGTTTTCTGGGATTTGAATGTGTTTATGGGAGAGGTCATTGATGAGACCGGATTTTTATGAAATTTGAATATGCTTATGACTGGACCATTTCTGGTTGCCTACGTTCCCCTCATTGTGAGGAGCTCAGGTCGCCGTAGTTCGGCTTCGGCTGAACTGTGTCTGGCTTTGGGAAATGGGATTTGTGGTTCCTTTAGTGAAAAGGCTCGAATGAGGAGGTTGGATGATGAGGCATGGGCCTCGGGATGATTCCTTGACCAAATTATTTTTGGACGACTGCTTCAATTGCTTCCTGATTTTCGTCTTTCATTGGAGGAGAAAGAGAAAGGCTTCGCATATGTCTAAAGGCTTATGGAATGTTTCTGCTTTTGCTTTGACCTCTCCATTGCTATTGACAACTTTCATTCTCTGAGCTTTGATTTTGCCTGTCTGTCAAGCTTTTGATTGGCGGCGCTGGGTCCTTGGCCTCATTTTTTTTATATGTGCAACCCTGTTTTTTTTGCCTAGACTGTCCCTTTACAAGGTTTTTAGCCTAGTTGGGTATTACTCTTTTTGTACTATATTTTTTCTTCTTTTTTTCTTTTTTTTTATGTGCAACCATGTTTTTTGCCTAGACCGCCCTTTTTTGGGATTTTCAGCCTAGTTGGGCATTACTCTTTTTGCACTAAGATTTTTTTTTGAAGCACCTAAGGGCCAAGGCGAGCCCCTGCTTGAACTTTCATGATAACCTTGAGGTCTAAGGCAAGCTCCTAGGTTGTTGTCGACATGGGTTCAATCTTTCGAAGCTGAGTGGCCTTTTGTTGTCCCTTGACGATGCCGCCGTCGTTGACTTGATCAAGGTGATGGTGAGGAAACGGTCTGGGAAGTGTATGGCTTGATGAAGGCTTTTTATGAGATAAGAAAAGTGTATGGTTTGATGGAGACCTTTTGGGAGGTAAGGAAAGTGTATGGGGAAGGCATTAGTTGACTTTCTCACACTGATTAATCGGAACGTTAATTATTTCGAGAGATTATTTGTTGAGCAATGCAAGTGATCATATAAAATAAAACCATTTCATTAATTGTAATGTAGGTGTGCAAATAATGTCTTAAGTCTAGCAAGAAAAGAAGAAGACTCTTTTATAGAAGATTGAAGACTAATTACAATGTCCGAGGAGGACTTGATTGAAAGAGGAAAACACTAGAACCTACGAAAGATGACTGAGAGACTATTTTATTTCTTAGTCTTGCTTGAGGATAGGTAACCCCTAGCCTAGCTACTCTTCGCTGGTTGGACTGCCAGGACGCTTGAGCTTTCCATTTTTCTGCTAGCTTCTGAATCCCCTATCGCAGACTGAGGCAGTGATCCGTTACGTGCCCATGATACTGGTGGAAGTGGAGGGATTTGAGGCCATGGAGCAGCTGGGGCAAGCACAAGGTGTCCAAAGAAACGGGCCGAAAAAGTCACGGGGATGAACTTTGTTGACTGAGCATATTGATGGAAGGAAGTGAACCTGGGAGGACATTGAGGGATATTGGGATCTGTTTGATAGGATTCAGCACTGCGCTGGTGGTTTTGAGTGAAAGGGGTAGTACTGGTTGGTTGGTGAAACTGAGAAACAGGCGTAATGAAGCCCGATCCGTTCTGAGGAGCTGAGGGCGATGAGACCCTGATGGCCTGGGATGTTGAAAAGGATTGAAAAGGGGTAGTCCTTGTCAAGGGATCATATGTGGGTGGAGGAAGGTATTGGTTATATGACGGAGGGTATTGGTTATAGGATGGAGGGATTGATATCACTGTTTCTGGAGTCTCATCTTCAACAATGATCAGGGAACCATTTGCCTCAACTGTTACCTGAACTCCATGATCGCGAAGAGCACCGATGAGCATGACCAGCTGCTCTTCATGAACCCATGGGCATTTTCCAAAGCTAGGACTAACTCTTCTTCTCTGGTCATTGATTGACCCGAACCATCACTGTTTTCTGTTAAATCTGCCATTCTGAATTTCTGGGCTGATGAAATGGACGATTCTGACAAACTATCTGAGCCTGAAATTTCCGCACTGACAAGCCGCTGACCCGATATTCTCACCCACTTCTTTCTCGCTGCGGGAAAGGGATAGACAAGATTTAGACTCGGGGGTAGGCAAGGTTTAGACTCGGAGGTAAGTGTTTAGGCTTGGAGGTAAGTGTTTAGGCTGAAGGCTCAAGTAACATGCACTTATCGCTTAACACATTTTCTCCTAATCCTGATTGATCGGGAAAGATTGGACCTTGAAAGGCCGAGATCGGAAATCGGAGATCGGACCGAGGAGGTCGCGACTAGAGATTTGACCGCGAAAGGTCGAGATAGAAAATCGGAGATCGGACCGAGTAGGTCACGATTAGAGATTTGATCGCGAAAGGTCGAGATATAAAATCGGAGATCGGACCGAGGAGGTCGCGATTGGAGATTTGACCGCGAAAGGTCGAGATAGAAAGTCAGAGATCGGATCGATGAGGTCGCGATTGGAGATTTGACCGCGAAAGGCCGAGATAGAAAATCGGAGATCGGACCGAGGAGGTTGCGATTGGAGATTTGACCGCGAAAGGTCGAGATGGAAAATCGGAGATCGGACCGAGGAGGCCGCGATTAGGGAATTCAGAGATAGGACCATGCAATTATGATTCCGTTAATTGTTCAAGTTTACTTAAAACAATGTCTTTTATTTATTTCTATTTGGTTGGAAGTGGGGGCTTGCCCTTCTTTTTCGCAACTACTCTAGATCCTGGATCAGTGGGTTCTGTCACTACGTCTATAAGCCCCTCGTATTCCACCTGTATTTCGACCTCCCAGGGTGGACAGCCCCGGGCGAGGGTCCTATAGGGCACGCGGATCCCACCGACCGAGAGAGAAGAACGCTCCTAACGGGTCTAGCGGGTCATAGGAACTTTCAACGCACGAGCGATGCAGATTATAGTCAAGGCAATACCGGGAAAGTCTCGTCTTTCAGCCTTAATGGAATTTTGGCAGAGTTTCGCTTGCGCGAATGATGTTTTGACTTTTCGGCAATGTCCGAGAAGATAATAGGCATGGGTCGGGGGGGTAAAAGCCGGATGACACAGTGTCCGAGAAGATAATAGGCATGGGTCGGGGGGCAAGATCTTGAACTTCGGGTCAAGATCTTGCCAATTTTTCCTTGTTGGAATTTTGGCAGAGCTCCGCTTGCGCGAAAGATCTTCGGATTTTCGGCATGGACTCGGTCTCGACTCTTACGCATTTCGTGCGGGTCAAGGCCAAAGTCAATGCCGGAGTCAAGATTCTACCAATTTTTCCTTGTCGGAATTTCGGCAGAGCTTCGCTTGCGCGAAAGATCTTGACTTCCGTCATGGGCTAAGGTTTGAACTTTACGGGGGTATGCAACTGGGCTATATGACACAGACCAAACCAAAAACCAACCAAAAGTCACGGTTTTTTGAAACGTGTGACACGGATTGTGCATTGGTCGACACTGGCTGCCATGGGGAGTTTGGGGTGATTCCGTGCGCGCCCGGGAGCATTGTAAGGCTGTCCGTGACTGGAACTGAACAATCACCCGGGTTAAAGGGACGTGCGTGCAAAGTGTACAGGATATATAAGGTGCGCGTAGTGTGCGGTCTCCTAAAAAATGTTCCTTTTTGAGTTAAAACAGAGATTTTCAGAAATGTGTTTTAAAAGGAATGATTTTTCGGGACGGGGGAAAATGCAACAGATAAGGCACGTAAATTTTCTGGAGCCTAGACAGCTTTGGAACTGAATAGCCCCAAGCTGCCTAAGCTGCCAGATTAACCTCAAATCTGTCCTGGTGGAATTGCCAATGAGGCCGCCCGGCTGGAATCCGAGGCGGATTAAGCCGTGCGGCTGCATGGATCAATTTTCCAGGTTCCAATCCTTTTCAGTTTCAGGTTGCTCCCCGAACATTTTAGGCACCTTTCAGCTTCAGAAGGCTTCCTGTTCAGCTTACAGAGTATGCACAATTCCCAAGATGCAATATGCAATGCAATGCAAAGAAAGAAAAAGCAAGCACGACAAATGGAATCCGTGACGGGAGGCTAACCCGCTCAAAGGAAAAAGCTTTCTTTTCTTATTTTTCGAAATGAGATACCGGTACGTGGGATTGTTAGACCACCGTTTATCCCAAGCCCCGGGTTAGAAAGCGATACAGGAAGGTTAGTGGTTTCCCCCTATATACCGGAAATCATTTTTTTTTTTATATTTAAAAAAAATGAAAGCTTTCTCCTTTGGGAGATCCCCAGCGGAGTCGCCAAACTGTGAATGTGGTGCCCAAATATTTTTTTGTGTTTTAATTAGGATTCACTTGAGTTTGAAAACATCCGGTTTGATTTGAAAAACGGAGTCGCCACGCCATTTTGATTTCCCCAAAGTTTTGAAAAAAAGGAATAAGGGTTCGGAGGTTAAGTTACCCCTTGGGAAGAACGGATCGTCGTTCACCCAAGGTGCCTTGCCGAAGCAAGTCTCCCAAGATTCCATTTTTCGTGCTTGCTTGCGTGTTTTCTTGTGTGCTTGTGTTGAAAAAAGGGGGGGGGGAAATGTTCCAAGTTGTCTTCCGGACGTATAAACCATTTAGTTGGTTATCGCTCGGGATTCCTTGGATTTTTATGTGTTCGGGACTTTGATCCCGTCCTCATCTTGGACTTGTGATCATCACTATTTGACCTTGGGTCATGTGTGATCGAGAGAAGGACTCTCTCTCATAGTCCAAAATGAGGTTCTTTAGAAAGGAGTATCCTTAGCCCATCAATCCTACATCTTGAGACGATTGAGCTTATGTAGGGACTATTATGCTCGTCTCAAGTGATGATCGGAGATATAGGGTTCAAGGTCTATCCCTTTCTAAAGAGATTGTGGCACCTTTAATGGAAGAAACGATGTAAAGATAGGATCTTTACACCGGTCCACTCCAAAGGATGCATCACATACCAAAGGGGACTAGGGGAAGGGTATAAAGATTGGATCTTTATGCTCTTCCTATGCTTTTCGTGCCTTAGGAAGGTCACTAAGCAATCCTAGGAAAGAGAGATCCAACCATGAGGGACATGAAGGATGCATTCTAAACTAAAATGACATTTTTAATGAAAAAGATGACATTTTGGTGCAAAGGATGCTATTGGTTTGCAAAGGATGCTTTTTGATGTTAAAGAAATGATCTTTAATGCAAAGGATGCATCTTTATGTGTAAAGATGAAGTTTCAAGTGCAAAGGATGCAACTTTTATGCAAAGATAACATTTTTATGAGCAAAGGATGCATAAAGATATCATTTTTAGGAGCAAAAGATGCTACTTTAATGCAAAGGATGCAAAAGGAGGGGGATATGATTTACATGCTTAAAGATATGACCTTTAATGACAATGTACCAAATCCCAAGCAAATATATAGTAATATGTAAAGCAAGGAGCAAATATATCACATATATACAAGCATAATGTAAGATAAAGGGGATGAGAGGTTACCAATGGTGGTGACCTCTTTCTCTTGGAAGCTTGCCTAGGGAAGGGACCAACTTTTGGAGATTTTAAGGAGGAGGGAGATGTTTTTGGGCACTCTCAGCTCTCTGTATTTTCGTAGTGTTATTTTGGTAGAGTTTCAATGCTGAAAACTGTATATCAAAATGGGTAGAGGAGGCCTCTATTTATAGGCAGTTTGGTGACAGCCAATGAAGCCGTGCGGCTTGGAGTCTTGGCCTAATGCAGCAGTGCGACATTATCCCCAATGACTCAGCATACTTCTAGAATCATGCAAGGTGGCCTTCTAGAAGGGTTTTTATATTAAAGGAAAACATGGTTTTTTAATTCCAAGTAATTCCTTCACCCCTCGGAAGGTTCGGAACAGTTCCCGAATTGCTCCTGAACTTTAGGAAAGTCCGGGGAATTGCCGGGAAATTTAACCGAAAGGCATGAGCCAGATTTGGGTACTTACACCTCCTCAGATTAGACCCATCTTTGTTCCCTATCAAGAGAAAGCAAATGCCATAGCTATCCCAGTTACGCGGCCTATGCATTACCCCATGGGATTCACTCCCTCTCCTCAGTATGGGCCGTCCCAGACAATCCCTAGGCCTCAAAATCAATCCAGTGATCCTTTCAATCTATGCCCTGCCACAGCAGATCTTCCACCTCCAACTTTACCAACGGGACCCCATGAGGTTCCGTATCCTTTTCCCTACTTCGGTAACTATGAACCTAATTCCTATGCCTTCGGCCAGTCTCACGGAAACACAGGATCAGGCCAAGTTTACACTTACTTCCCTTCTAAAGATCCCCAAACCTTGGTACCAGCTACCACTGTGCCACCTACTGTTCTTCCATCCAAATCTGATAAGCCTGCTTCAGAATTGAACAATCCTAAACCGTCACCCGACTCCAACATGACTTGGTTGGTGGAACAAGTTAAGTCCATGCAAGAGAAATTTGGGGAACTGAGCACCAAAAAGGCAGCATACCAGATCACTGATCCCAGCAAAATTGTCCCTCTTCCTCCAAAATTTCGAATGCCTGAGATTGAAAAGTTCAATGGCACCGATTGTCCCCGAACTCACATTGAAAGCTACCTTCTTGCCATGAGAGCCAAAGATTGTACACATCAGCAAATGGCCAACCATTTTCAATTGTCATTAAAGGGTTCAGCTCTTAGGTGGTTCCTGCATGTGAAGCCAGAGGCCCGAGCCACCTGGGACCAGATCAAGGAATCATTCCTGGAAAAGTATAAGGCCAATTTGAATTGGGAAACCAACAGGAATGACCTACAAGGCACTCTACAGCGCCCAGATGAGCCAGTAAGTGAATTCTACAAGAGATGGAAGTGGAAGCTTAGTGAAATGATGACCCCGCTGAATGAAGAAGAACAGATGGAGATCTTTCAGTCTTGCTTGAAGCCTCATTTAAGGGTCCAGATTGACAATTACTATTATCCTGACCTTCGAGCAATGGTAAATGCCAGCACCAAGTTCGAAAATGCCTTCAATATGGCTCCGGTCACAGGAACAGGCAACTCCTACCGCTACAAAGCACCAATTTCAATTGCCACAGCTGTAACTGTAAAAGGAAAAGAAACGGTTGGCACTGTTAATTATATCCAGAATGAGATAGTTGGACAAAATTCAGGTTAAGTCGCTGTGAAGCCAAGGCCTCGTTCCTATACTGCTGAAGATTTTGGGATGCCACTAGAGAAGGTCTTCGATGGTTTGGTAGCTGAAGGACTCATCAGACCTTTGGAAAACTGGAAACCAAAGAACCCTAGTGTCAGGATGGACGAAACCAAGCACTGTCGCTTTCACAAATATCATGGGCATAACACCAATGATTGTACCTACCTGAAGTTCCTGATCTCTCGTCTGATTGAAGAAGGCAACCTGGAACCGCCTCGGGGTCCCAATGTGGTCAAGAATCCTCTTCATGCTAACAATCGAGTCAACGTGATTAAGTTTAGGGAGACAAATGCAGCCAGTTTTGGGAATCCAAAGATCATAGACATCCTAAAATTCAATGTTCCTTATGCTGAATTGCAAGGAGAGTGGAAAGATCTGATTGATGCCTCCGCCATGGAAGGACAGTTTGGACCCATAATAGGAACCGATTTCGTTAATGTCGTCAGGGCCCGACCTCTCTTTTGTGATATCGAACCAGTGACCATAGTCAAGATTACAGAAAAAAGGCTCACCTATGAAGATTGTGAGTTTGAAGTAAGCCAAGCTATGTTGATGAAAGTCTCTTCGGAACCCTTCATCATTCACGGTGAGCATAATGTGTTTGTGATGGCTCTTACTGTCCCTGAGGATCTGTCCTAACCCCCTATTTGGGAAAATGTGGAAAGAAGAGTGAACAGGCCAGAAGACTTTTATGATGAAGAAAGCTGTCTCTCAGATGCCGAAAGTGCAACCGGTCCCACTACCCCGGAGGTACAGATGGATACAGTCAGATTCGGAAAGGAGATTGCGCCAGATCACTCGGACATCCTCCATGGGAATGGTGTCAACAAAGGCAATGATGATCCACATGATGCACAACCAAATGGGAACGCAGACAAGACTGCTACTCCCCAGGGCAAAAGCAGGAAAGAGTAAACCCTAGTCCAACCCGCGTCAAATACTTCGAGTCAATAAGTAGTATAGGGTCCAGAGTCAGTAGGGTCAAGAGTCAGTTGAGTCAGGAATCTTTGTATTCCAGTCCTCCGAGTCATCCGAAGGCCTCACGCCTAAGGATTATGAATATGTAACCAATGTCATCTTTCCTCTTGCTTTGAATGAAATGACAGATCTTTCTGAGTATCCCCTTATTGCCAACTTAACAAATGATAAATTAACTCAAAACTTAATAACAGTTAATAATGAATCATTTGAACAAGATGCAAACATACTAAATGAACAATACTTCAAAGAAATCTTTAAGCAGGTTGCAGAAAAAGAGGAAAACCGGGCCCAAGCTGCCGAGGAGGTTTTGACAAGTGTTAACTTGGGTACTGTCGAGGAACCTAAAGAGACACAGATTGGAAACTTCTTCCAGGGGGTTGAACGGGACGGTGGTCAATCGCTCGTAGAGTACATGGACGTGTTTGCATGGTCGTACAGGGATATGCCGGGGCTAGATAGTTCGATAGTGGAGCACAGAATCCCTCTAGCACCAGATGCTAAGCCAGTAAAGCAGAAATTGAGAAAGATCAAGCCAGAATGGTCTCTACAGGTCAAAGAAGATATTGAGAAGCTACTGCGGGTAGAATTCATCAGAGTCATCGAATATTTGACATGGTTGCCCAACATTGTGACCGTAACCAAGGCCAATGGGAAGGTGCGCTGCTGTGTAGATTTCCGGGATCTGAACAAAGCCAGCCCCAAAGATGACTACCCCTTGCCGAACATAGATATCCTGGTGGACTCCACTACCAACTCCGAAGTCAAATCCTTCGTTGATGGCTTTACAAGCTACAACCAGATCAAGATGGCCGAGGATGACCAAGAAAAGACAGCCTTCACCACACCGTGGGGAACTTACTGCTATACAGTGATGCCATTTGGGCTTAAGAACGCTAGGGCTACTTATCAGAGGGCAGCGACCGCGCTTTTTTATGACATGATCCACAAGGAGATTGAGGTCTACGTCGACGTCATGATAATCCACTCCAAAGGCGAGGATGGACAGCACTTTGTTGACCTGCGGAAGTTCTTTGAGAGGCTCAGACAACATTCCATGAGACTAAACCCTGCCAAATGCACCTTCGAAGTGACAAGGGGAAAAGTACTCGGGTATATGGTCACAGAGTGAGGTATCGAAGTCAACCCCCAAAAGATCAAAGCCATTATGGACATGAGGCCACCTCGAACTCAGACAGAAGTCAAAAGCTTTATGGGTAAACTACAGTACATCAGCCGTTTTGTCAACCAATTGACCACTATGTGCGAGCCTATCTTCAAGCTCATGAAGAAGAATGTAGACACAGAATGGAACGAGGAATGCCAGGATGCCTTTGACCAAATCAAGGCATACTTAGTACATCCTCCGATGCTATGCCCCCCACATAGACAAAAACCTCTTCTGCTCTATCTCACTGTCACTGATACGGCAGTTGGGGCTATGCTTGCTTAGGAGAATAAAGACTCTCGGGTAGAGAATGCCATTTACTTTGTCAGCCGGAAGCTGCAAGGAAGTGAGCTCAATTACTCAGCATGTGAAAAGACTTGTGCGGATCGAGTGCAGGTAGTCGGTAAGCTGAAGCACTACATGCAAGCCCACCCTGTGAACTTGGTCTCGAAAATGGACCCCATCAAGTACATCTTCGATAAACCTTCCCTCTCGATGCGTCTAGCAAAGTGGTCCTTCTTCTTAGCTGAGTATGACATCAACTATGTGACCAGAAAGGCCATCAAGGGTCAAGCGTTGTCAGACCATCTGGCAGACTTTCCTAGTAATGAGGACCGCGGGCCTGAACCCCAATTCCCAGATGAAGGGATCTTCGTAGTTTAGCCTGAGAACCGATGGCAGCTATTCTTTGACGGAGCTGCTAACAAAAGAGGAAATGGCGTAGGGATGCTACTGGTCAATCCGAAAGATGAGCACACGCCCATAGCCCTTAAGTTGAACTTTCCTGCCACGAACAATGTCGCCGAATACAAAGCCTGCATTGCTGGTTTAGAGGCTGCTTTAGAAAGAAATGTCAAGGAGCTCGAAGTTTATGGAGACTCAGCCCTGATCATCAACCAGGTCTCCAACAAATGGAAGACTGTGGACCCTAGTCTTCAGCGGTATCATGCCTATATGGAGGAGTTGACTGGACAGTTCAGAGAAGTGACTTTCCACTACCTGCCAAGGGAAAAGAACAGATTCGCAGATGCCCTAGCTACTCTAGCCTCTCTGGTAGAGATCCCCGAGGGAAAAGCCATAAAAACCTTCAGAGTGGGTAGAAGAGAAGCCCCGGCTTTCTGTTGTGAAATAGACTTGGGACTTGAGCCTATCAAGGAACCGTGGTACAGTCAAATTTACCAGTTCCTCAAAGATGGAGAGTCAGCTTTCAAAGACTAAGAAGGTAGACCAAAAGAATGTGTCAAAGCCAAGAGCTTGCAAGCCCTGAAAAGGTTGGCCTCCCATTATGTCATTTTAGGAGGCGACCTGTACAAGAAGCGGTACCAGGGACCACTCCACCTGTGTGTCACCCAAGAAAGGGCTAGAGAGTTGATGACCAAAGTCCACAATGGTCCCTGCGGTCCTCATATGAATGCTAGAGCCCTGATGCAAGTGATCCTCAGAATGGGTTACTATTGGATCTCCATGGAGACAGACTGTGTCCAGCATGTCCGAGCATGCGACAAATGCCAACGGTTTACCAACCTCAACCACTTCACCTGTACTGCATGACGACTCCTTGGCCGTTCGCAACTTGGGGTATTGACGTGATAGGAAAGATAGTCCCGGCAGGAAGCAATGGGCATGAATTTGTGTTAGTAGCAGTCAACTACTTCACCAAGTAGGTAGAGGCCAAGTCCTACAAAGTCCTCACTTCCAAGAAGGTGGCCCAGTTCATCAAAGAAAACATTATGTGTCGATATGGAGTGCCCAATGAGATCATTTCTGATAACTGGTCACACTTTGAAGGGGATTGTGATAGATTGCTGTCAGAGTTCAGAGTCACTCGCCACAAATCATCCCCATACAGACCTCAAACTAACGGAGCCGTGGAAGCTGCTAATAAGACGCTCGAGCGGATCTTCCGGAAAATGGCCACCCGTGGTCGTGATTGGCCCGAAAAGCTGCACCTGGCACTCTGGGGCTACCGAACGTCTGTCAGAACAGCCACGGGAGAAACCCCTTTTGCCCTCACTTACGGGATGGAAGCAGTATTGCCAGTAGAGTTTGAAATCCCGTCACTAAGGGTCCTCCTGGAAAACAGTGTCAACGAAGTAGAGTGGCTACGTAGCCGGCATGATGAATTGGCCCTGCTCGACGAAAGAAGGCTCAAGGCCATGGAAAACACCCGAGCCTACCAGAGGCGAATGGCCAGAGCATTTGACAAGAAAGTCAACGCCAGAGACATCAAAGAGGGTGACTTAGTGTTGAAGGTGAAGCCCCATACCAGAGACAACCCCCTGGGAAAGTGGGAACCCGTTTGGATCAGCCCGTATGTGGTGCAGTAGATACTATCGGGAGGAGCAATGAAGCTTGCAGACCTGGATGGCAATCCCTTTGTCCACCCAGTCAACGGTGATAAGCTCCGAAGGTACTATGTCTGAAAAAAAATAGAAAAAAAAAGAAATAAAATAAAAAAATAAGAAAAAAATCTTAGTGCAAAAAGAGTAATGCCCGGCTAAATTTGAAAAACCACAAAAAGGGCGGTCTAGGCAAAAAACGGGGTTGCACATAAAAAAAAAAAGAAGAAAAAAAATCTTAGTGCAAAAAGAGTAATGCCCAGCTAGGCTGAAAAATCCCAAAAAGGGCGGTCTAGGCAAAAAACAGGGTTGCACATAAAAAAAAATCTTAGTGCAAAAAGAGTAATGCCCAGCTAGGCTGAAAAACCCTAAAAAGGGCGGTCTAGGCAAAAAACAGGGCTGCACACATAAAAAAAAAAAAAAAACCAAAAGAACAAAAATTCTGATAGTTCACCAGAATGAACTACGAAGACCAGAGCCACTTAGTCTTTCTTGTAAAAGGGGAACGTAGGCAGCCATATATGGTTCGGTCTAAATAATAAATAATAAAGGGCAATCAAGTTTTCATAAAATGGGTCCTAAGCAATCAATAAGACATCTGAAATTTCCATGAAATGTGTCTTGATTAATTTCTAAGATCATATCTTTGTTAATTACAAGTTAAAAGACTTCTTGATGAGTTCAAGCACGGTCTACTCTTGACTCTGCTAACCTGCTACAAGGATCTAAAATACGATAAAATGCCTAATAAACTACTGTGTTTGCAAAATGGCAATAAGGAAATCCTAAGAAAATATTTATCAGCTATTATTCACTGAGTCTTCTTTGGTCTTCTTCCCTTTACCTCGACCTCGTCGAGTGTTCTTTCTCTTCTTCTCTATGATGTCGGTCTCCCTCATCCCGATCTCCGGTATCCTCACTGGAGCCTCCATCAAACCTGTGTGAATAAGTTCCCTCTCAACCCGGGCACGAGTCCGCACTTCCTCCCTCTGAGCCTTAGTCAAGGGAGCGACTTCAGAAAGCCTCTCATATCGAGCCTCCATGTCTTTGACAAGGTCACCCGACTGGTTATGGCGACTCGCCTTAGCTTCAGTCTCCCTCAGAGTCCTTCTCGAATCGCAGTCAGCCCCCAATAAAGCCTGACGTCTCTCTTCCAAAATGACCTGAGTCGCTTCCATTTCCCTCTCATACCAATCCAAGTAGGCCGTAGTCAAGATGGTACTCTTCCTGCTCTTGAGAATGGCCCTGGGTGGAAAAATAGTATATGTCCAAGCCCTCGAGAAGAATGAAAAGCTGGCTGGATCCCTCATGTTTAAAGGCACCACCTCCATGGTACGGATGTCTTCCCAATCGCCCAACGGCTCCTGTAAGGCCCCGAACTGCCTGGATACCAAGCAGGGTATGTAGAAGGATGACCAAGAAAACCCTGGAACCCTCACCACATAGGACTCCTGAAATGTCCTTCGGGTCTGCAACCTCCAGTGAGGTACCCACCAGTGAATATCCGAAGTGGACAACCTAGCCATCATTAGCTCCCAGTCACCCTGGTCCTGCTACCTAGGCGAACCCCTCCGAGAAATCACCCAAGGGCACTGAGTCGGCAAAGCCCCTGGAAAAGCCCCGAGCCTCTCCTGCAGCCATAAGGTCAACACGGTCGGACTCCCAGACCTCATGAAATGGTCTCCTCTAGCCATCCTGTCAATACCATGCAGGGTCTCACTCAAAACCAGTGGGATAATATCCTTCCCAGCCCTGCAATCCATAACCATGTCCAAGAGGCCACCATGACAAATCCCCACGGACTCAGAAGTGAACAAAGATGAGAATACGCAGAGGACAAAGGCATCCATAGCCACCGTGGTCATAGCCATATTCGGAGATCCAAACCTGCCCGGGATATCAGTAAGGTTAATCCTGTCCGGAGCTATCATCATCCCCACAGCCTCTCTTAGAGAGATTTGCAGAAAAGATGCCAACTTTGCTGCCACCGGCACGTCTTCGATCAGAGGAATCGATATAGCCTCAATTTCTGGACCCCCAATCAAGGCTCGGAAGTCTTCATAGGTTGGGACAAGCTCGTTGTAAGAAAAGCAGTAAACGTGTCTACGGACGTCCCAAAACCTTGCCGCGGCCCTCAAAAGGTCCCAATCGGTCGGGAGATCCTTCAAATGCCATAAAGATTTGATCTTGAAGGTAGTATCGAACAACCCCTTGTGAGATTGAAAGTTATGTCTCTTTTGCAATCTGACGGGTTTCTCCATTGCAAGATGATCAAAGTTGATGTCTTTAGGTCAAAAATATGCTCTGGGATAAGTTGGGACAAGTCTAGGGTGAAAATGAAATGAAATGTCCAATCCTTGGTTTTATTTTGAAAAAGACCAGTCCAGACAGAACTGTTAGCCGCACGGCTTTATTTGCTCCCAGGTCCAGACCGCACGGCCTCATTTGCCATCTGCAGAAAAGAATCTGGAGCAACCCAAGTTGCTGCCCAAAGGGAGTTTTCACCCCAATTTTCCAACAAAAAAACCTGTACAAAAACATATCCAAACACCAACCATGCAGTTATGTGTCATCACAAATCATTTTGGCCCAGTTTCAGCCCCAATTCCAAGCAAAAAACTGCCCCGAGGCTCAAGTAATATGCAAATTCATAAAGCATAAATTAGAAAAGCAAATAAAACAGTATTACATTATTTTCGCCCCATCGGCGCCCGAATAAAGCAAAAAATAAACAAAATGTGCATAAAACTGTTCATTGTTTGTTTCCTTCCTCCTAGATCAACCCTAAGAATCCTAAACCTCAACATTCCTCATCTTCATCCCGAGTCCCTTGGGATGAAGCTCAAACCCAACTAGAGCCTTGAACTCCTCTGCCGTGATATGGTCTCTCCAGGTCACAGGCCTCCCGGTGAACTGCAAGCCAGTGATAGCAGTAAAGTCTGCGGGCGTCACTGTAAGCTCCCCCCAGCTAAGGTGAAAGCTGTGGGTGGTGTCTCACCAGAACTCCGAGAGGGCCTGGATCAAGCCCTTACTCTTCGAGGTCACATGAATTCCTCTGCCAATAGCCTCAATGAACAAATCAAGGCCGGTAGCCCTCACTAGCTGCTTGGGGTTCACCCCATCTTTCTCAAAGTCGGGCATCCTATCCTATAGCTTCACCGCCACCTCAGAAGGTCCCCTCGACTTGTTCTCCTGTAGGAGAACACAACAAAAAATGTGTCAGTCCTTCATCTCATTTCAAAAGCATGCATATATTTAAAAGTGCGTGTATTTTCAAAAGAAAAGCATTCATAAAAGATTTCTAGCATCCTTTGCATAGAAAACGTGTCTTTCATCATTTGAAACACATCATGTCAAGCACATTGCTCTCCTAAGCGCAAAACTCTGATTTTCAAAATTCTTTGCACATAAGCATTAATTTTTCAAAAAAAAAATGGCATGCATGAATCCTTTTCATCGTCCAAAATCCCGTTTCCTCATCTATGATCAAAAATTGACCTAGTTCTAGCACATGCAAGAACTCCATCACATTTTAGACAATTATTTTTCTTACTTTATTTTCGAAAAAAATGGGTCATTCTCATTATTTTTCAAATAAATTGCCCACGCATGTTCATTTGTGCCCTTAGCCTCATAGGTTAATCATCAAGATTCCAAAATCATCAACAAAAATCCTAGGAAAATTCGAGAAATTCCTAAAACTCGGATCAAGCCCTAAAATCAGTCAAAATTCAATCAAAATTGACGGAATCGAGCAAATCAAGAATGCTTACCCCAACCGATTGAGGTTTCGTCGATTTGTGCTCTCTCCTACCGGGATAAAGCTCCGATGGAGGCGTATTGAAGTCATACTTCCTCTCCGTTCGAACAAGCTCCCTCCTCCTCCTTTGAGCGGCCTCGGAGATGTTCCTCCGTGCTTGCCTAGGCATCGGATTCCCTTCCGGATCCATCTAAATCAAAAGAAGCAAGGGAATTAAAGGATTTTCGAAAATTCTTTCTCTCCTCTCTCTCTATTCCTCGGCAGCAGAAGGGTGGCAACGGTGCCCAATGCCCGTCCAACTCCAGTTTTAAATAAACTGGTGAAAATAAACTTCTGGCCGTACGGCCTCTTTTGCCCCCGTCTCATGCCGGGCGGCTTCTTTTTCTCTGAGCAGAAATTACATCTTTGCCCTTGGACTTTCCACTTGGGCATACAACTCCCGTTATTTCTTAACTAGAGTAACGCTGTGATCCCAAGTATATCCGTTATCTCCAAGAAGAATTAATTTCTCTCCCAAGTCGCCTCCGTTACTTCCGTTATAACGGAATAACGCTAGGAGACAACCTCGAATTGTTGAAACCCAAACTTAAGCTACCTCTATCATAGATTGAGAAGTACGCTCAAGTTCTCCAAACTTAAGCTACCTCTATCACAGATAGTGAAGTACATTCAAGTATTCCAAACTTAAGCTACCTCTATCACAGATTGAGAAGTACGCTCAAGTTTTCCAAACTTTAGCTACCTCTATCACAGATTGAGAAGTACGCTCAAGTTTTCCTAACCTTAGCAACCTCTATCACAGATTGAGAAGTACACTCAAGTTTTCCAAACTTAAGCTACCTCTATCACAGATTGAGAAGTACGCTCAAGTTTTCCTAACTCCAGCTACCTCTATCCACTCGATAGTGACGTTAGCTTTAGTCTCTTCTGGTGACAACCTCCATTAATTGTCAATCAGGTGACAACCTCCATTAATTGTCAAATCAGGTGACAACCTCCATTAATTGTCAAATTAGGTGACAACCTCCATTAATTGTCAATCAGGTGACAACCTCCATTAATTGTCAATCAGGTGACAACCTCCATTAATTGTTAATCAGGTGACAACCTCCATTAATTGTCAAAACCTCAAGGATCCTAGACATCGTTCCTAGCTATCTAGTGATGCTTGAACTACGACCAAGGCTTGATTCCTCTGGGATACGTAGGTAGCCTTTCATAAAGGTCCAGCCATCCGACCACATTGGTCACCCTTTTCATTCATCACTCCTCAGTGGTGCGTGAGCCTTTTATAATGGTCCAGCCATCCGACCACATCGGTCACCCTGTTCCTTCGTCACACCACAGTGGTGAAGTAGCCCCTCATAGAGGTCTAGATATCCGACCACATCCGTCACTTCTAGCATATCCCCAGTAGGATCAGTCGCTTGACCTCCCAGGTCACTTTCTCTTCTATTTCCCCAGCAAGAGGCCAGTTTCTCTTCGCCCTTCCTCAGCGGATCTTATTTCGAACTACGATTATGGCTTGATTCCCATTCGGAATAATTAGGTAGCCTTCCAAATGGTTCAGCCACTCGACCACCTTGGTCACCCAATCCGTCTCGGCATTCGCCAGATCGGATCCTTTTCTATCGACAACCCCACTCGCCACATAGTGACGTTTAGGGCTTACGTAAGTACCCAAATCGGCTCTTGCCTTAGGTTAAATTTCCCGGCAATTCTCCGAACTTTCCTAAAGTTCGAGAGCAGTCGAACTATTCAGAAACCTTCCAGAGGTGAAGGAATTACTTGGAATTAAAAAACCATGTTTTCCTTTAATATAAAAACCCTTCTAGAAGGCCGCCTTGCATGATTCTAGAAGTATCTTTGAGTCATTGGGGATAATGCCGCACGGTGCACGTGAGCAGGACTCCAAGCCGTAACGGCTTACGTTAGTGTCAACAGGCCTTTGCCTATAAATAGAGACCTCCTCTACCCAATTTGATATACAGTTTTTAGCACTGAAACTCTGCCAAAATAACACTACGAAAATATAGAGAGCTGAGAGTGCCAAAAACCACCTCCCTCTTCCTTAAAACCTCTAAAAGTTGGTCCCTTCCCTAGGCAAACTTCCAAGAGAAAGAGGTCACCACCATTGGTAACCTCTTATCCCCTTTATCTTACATTATGCTTGTATATATGTGATATATTTGCTCCTTGCTTTACATCTTACTATATATTTTCTTGGGATTTGGTACATTGTCATTAAAGGTCATATCTTTAAGCATGTAAATCATATCCCCCTCCTTTTGCATCCTTTGCATTAAAGTAGCATCTTTTGCTCTTAAAAATGATATATTTATGCATCCTTTGCTCATAAAAATGTTATCTTTGCATAAAAGTTGCATCCTTTGCACTTGAAACTTCATCTTTACACATAATGATGCATCCTTTGCATTAAAGATATTTTCTTTAACATCAAAAAGCATCCTTTGCACCAAAATGTCATCTTTTTCATTAAAAATGTCATTTTAGTTTAGAATGCATCCTTCATGTCCCTCATGGTTGGATCTCTCTTTCCTAGGATTGCTTAGTGACCTTCCTAAGGCACGAAAAGCATAGGAAGAGCATAAAGATCCAATCTTTATACCCTTCCCCTAGTCCCCTTTGGTATGTGATGCATCCTTTGGAGTGGACCGGTGTAAAGATCCTATCTTTACATCATTTCTTCCATTAAAGGTGCCACAATCTCTTTAGAAAGGGATAAACTTTGAACCCTATATCTCCAATCATTACTTGAGACGAGCATAATAGTCCCTACATAAGCTCAATCGTCTCAAGATGTAGGATTGATGGGCTAAGGATACTCCTTTCTAAAGAACCTCATTTTGGACTATGAGAGAGAGTCCTTCTCTCGATCACCACATGACAGATCAAATAGTGATGATCACGAAGTCCAAGATGAGGACGGGATCAAGTCCGAATACATAAAAATCCGAGGAATCCGGCGATAACCAACTAAATGGTTTATACGTCGGAAGACAGCTGGAACATCCCCTTTTTGACACACCTGCGAAAACACGCAAGCAAGCACGAAAAATGGAATCCTGGGAGACTTGCTTCGGCAAGGCACCTTGGGTGAACGACGATCCGTTCTTACCAAGGGGTAACTTAACATCCGAACCCTTATTCCTTTTTTTCAAAGTTTTGAGGAAATCAAAATGGCGTGGCGACTCCGTTTTTCAAATTGAACCGGATGTTTTAAAACTCAAGTGAATCCAAATTAAAACACAAAAAATATTTCGGCACCACATTCACAGTCTCGCCCGCGGCCTGCTTGACACGGACAAGATCTGTCTTTGGTCGGGCGGGCTCACTGGCCCCAGCAAAGGCATTTAGAAAGAGGTTTCTAAATTGGCTGAAGGATTGGATGGATCGGGGTTTGAGAGCCAGCATCCAAGATAGGGCCTTGCCCGTGAAAGTTGTATATAGGGCCTTGCAAATCACCGATTCGTCCGATGAGAATAGGCCATCTGTCCCTCGAATCGTCACATATGGCTCTTGGCATTCTTGGAGCCATCGTATGTATCCATTTGGGGGGCTTGCACCCGTTGAATTGGTGCCCGAGCAATCTTGTCAATGAAGGCATCTATGGTGCGGCCACACCTCTGGGCGACCTTTTGGTGGGTCTCCCACATCTCGTTCATAAACTTGATAAATTCAGGGCTCTGATTATCAACCTTCTGTTTTTTAGCCCGTGGAGTCACGGCCTTCTCCTTGGTCGGAGCCAAAGGTATGGCTTTGGACCTCGCACGGTGATTTGATTGGGCCTCTTCCCCAGCCTCCTCGCTATACTCCACATGCACCACACTGCGTCTGGCCAGCTGTCTGCGATCAAGGGTTGGTTCATCCCGGTTTGCCCCCTAGCTTGACTAGCAAGCGAGTTAGCAGGGGCTCGTTGGGAGAACCTCGGTGACCCTTGGGGGAACTGAAGCCCGCCGTTGGCCTCTATCTCAAACATCTCCATTTGAGCGTCATTGATGGCCATGGCCTCAGCGACCAGTTTGGATTTGGCGGCGAGGATCTCCTGCCTCTTCAGCATTTGCTCCGGAGAGAGTGGAGTGTTTAGGGTGGTGTTTTTGATAGGAGCCTGGGGAGTTTATGGGCTGTTGTTTAAGAGAGCTTGGGCTTTTTTAGCTCGTGCCTCCTCGGTTAGCCGGTGTATAACCCGTTGAGCTGGGGACTTTTATGGTTGAGAATGGGCCCCCATTCTATTAAAAAAAGAGGTAGTAGGCTTGTCTTTACGGACATTGGAAGGTGAGGCCTTGTCATCCATATGCATGGTTAAATGACCAACATTTTCCAAAGTTTTAGACATGTTTGGAAAAGAAGAAAATGACTGAAAAGAAGAGCCTTTTGACAGTCAGCTGTTTAGAACACAAAGTGTGCCTGAAAACAAAGATTTTTAACGAGAAAACAAATGACGATTCCCGGCAATGGAACCACTGATGACGCCAAGCTTTTTAGGGTCAGAAGCGGTTCAAGGATATCTGGCAGGATATTTTTGGTGGTTTGATGTACCTATATCACAACACAAATGAAGCACCGTTAAGGTCAAAGTTGGATGTTACTCCAACTCAGGCCCTCGGGTGTGAGAGTAAGAATACTGAGTAAAGAAGGCTTTGAATACCTTGAGTGTGTGTGAGTGTTTAGGGTTTGAGAATAATATGGCTTACTCAATATATTTGGAACTTACCTTGCCCAAGGGGACAAAGGTCTTCTATTTATAGGCAATGGAGAGGTGCTTGTTGATGTAAGCAATGAGATCAGCCCTAGAGGGTACTTTGGTATTTGACCGCCTACACGTGTCCGCAGCTAATTGGCCCTGTCAGGGAGGGAACATTGACTGTAAAGGGGGCATGGCTGAAAGGGACATGAGCCGTGTATATGGCTTGGCGCATTAAATGAAATAGTAGGCGCCTGTCTGAGCCGCATTGAATGCGTGATGGGGGAGCCGTCAACTTGCATGTCAGAGCCAGTGAGCTAACTTGCTCAGTAAGGCTTGACATTAACCGGGAGGCAGGTGAGATAACCGGGAGGCAGGTATGAGCCCGCGATAAACATCTTGGGCGCGGTCAAAGGTATTTGACGCGGGCACGGATGGAGCGGTCATACCTCCTGCGGACACCAATCAAGCGGTCAGGATCCCTCCAGTCTTTGAGAAGGATGATGCGGGGAGGAACGCGGTCTTGACCTTAAGGGTCTATCTGTCCGCGGTCTTCACCTCAGCGGTCTAGGGGATGCCACGTCATCAGTTCCTTAGACCAGGCCGAGCGTGGGCTCGGTCCAGCAGGTACGGGCGCATCAGATTCCACTCTCATCTTCTAATGCTCTTGATGGTAGGTTATAGATAGTAATTTGGATGATATCTATATATTACATTACTTTCAATATTTTAGTATACAAAAGCGTAAATTATATAGTTAGATTAGAGTATAGAGTTAAAGTCTCATATTAATTGTATTTTATCATTTTATCCAACAATTAATTTTATCCTATATTTGAACGTATCATTATTATAGACTAAAAGACTTACGGTTATTAATAATTTTTATTTAATGGTGTAATGTAATAATATTGAAGATTTCTTCAATATTATCTAATCTAGGTGGAAGCAACTGCAATTCTTCTAGATGCTTATGTTTGCAGACGCAACTGAACACATACACGGGGCGTGACCACGAAAATACCCACCTCATGTACTATATATCTGCACATTTGTTATATGCTTCCTCTATATATCATCCAACTCAATATACCTAAAGGGAAAAGAAAGAAAGAAAGAAAGAAAGAAACAAAGAATGAACGAAAAGAAAACATGGAGGTGGTGAGAGTACAAGAAATAGCTTCACATGCAAAGTGTGTCGACACTATCCCAAAGGACTTCATAAGATTGGAGACGGAGCAGCCGGAAACAACCACCTTCCATGGTGTGCTTCTTGAAGTACCGGTCATTGATATATCTGATCCGGGCACTTCAATGGCGGATGCTTGTAGGGACTGGGGGATATTTCAAGTTGTAAATCATGGGATACCAAGTGAAGCTATAAGTAAGTTGCAGAAAGTTGGGAAAGAGTTTTTTGAGTTGCCACAAAAGGAGAAAGAGAAAGTTGCAAAGACAGAAGAAGAGGGTATTCAAGGGTATGGGACAAAGCTTCAGAAGGAAATAGATGGAAATAAAGGATGGGTTGATCATTTGTTCCATAAGATTTGGCCTCCTTCTGCCATCAATTACCAATTCTGGCCTCAAAATCCTCCAATCTACAGTTTTTTTTACTTGTTTTGATCATCTTTTATGATTGAAATTAAGTTGAAATGTATTTTGAAGTTGGCAGGGAAGCAAACGAGGAGTATGCAGAACGGTTGCGAGGGGTGGCAGACAAATTGTTGGAGGACTTAACAAGAGGGCTTGGTCTTGAAGAGAATGAGTTGAAAAGAGCAGTGGGTGGGGATGACTTAATTTACCTCTTGAAAATAAACTATTACCCACCGTGTCCTCGGCCCGATCTTGCTCTAGGTGTGGTAGCACACACCGACATGTCTGCACTAATCATTCTTGTTCCTAATGATGTCTAAGGACTTCAGGTTTACAAAGATGGCAACAGGTATGATGTCAACTATATCCCTAATGCTCTCGTTGTTCATGTTGGTGACCAAATAGTGGTATTTCTCGCACCTTTTCCAATCAACTCCACCCCCTTGGTAGTGCTTAGTAAATGGCTATTTAAATAGTTGAATAATTATTATTGGTTGTTGGATGGACAAATACTGAGCAATGGTATATACAAGAGCGTGTACCACAGAACAACCGTGAACAAGGAAAAGACAAGAATATCTTGGCCGGTGTTCCTAGAGCCACCACCGGAGCTTGAAACCGGGCCGATCATGAAGCTGGTCAGTGCGGAAAATCCATCAAAGTACAAGACCAAAAAATACAAGGATTATGTTTACTGTAAGCTCAACAAGCTTCCTCTGTTGGAATATTTTATGCACTTTACATATACTAGTATAATAAATAAAGTCTTGGGCACATAGACGTATGTGCACTATAAGTAATTGTATATGTCACATTAAATATTAAAGTATTTGGGCCTAATAAAGTGATCTACTAAAGTTAAAGGGGGCCCAAGTCATCTTTTATAAGTATGGGATCTACAGTTAATATGTGTAGATACCTAAGGGGCTTAGTTGTTAATCTATGATGGGCTGGCTAATATACTAGGTCATTATAAATATAGGGTTATGGTCCCCAATTGACCTACCTAGGTTTTATTCTCTTGATTCCCATTGTCAATTGAATTCCAAGAACCCTAAGGATCAATTGGAAGGCAATAATCGTTCATCAAGTCTTCATCAAGTATTCTCCAAATATTGCTATGGATTCAGGTTTGTCTATCGTTCCATAATCTTTGACAACTTAAAGCATGATTGTCCTAAAATAAATATTCCGCATCATTCTAGGGTTTATGTAAAATTAATTCCATCAAGTGGTATCAGAGCCGTAATCTTGCTTTGTTGTTGGGATTATTTGGATCGAATTGATTATGCTGTTTATGATTTAATTTGGCTTAACAAAACCCAAACCTCCGTACCTTCTCCCATGGCGGCCGACATTCAAGAACCGGCATTTTCCCAGCAATCAATCGTCCAAAGTTGTCCTAAACTTTCAGCCGGAACTGTAGTTGAAGTAATTGACCTCTCTTGCATGCAGATTATGTATTTGTTTTTATGACATTTGGGTTTTGTTAAATTATTAATTTTGTTTTTTGATTTCCTCGGTGGGTTTTGTGTTTCTTAGACACCGTGTTTTTGGTAATCCCCATGAGGCAGGCGCCTCGTCCTATTTCCTGTGCACCTCCGTGGCCTTGAACTGCATTGTGTTTATGCCACATATATTGTGTTTTGTTTTGTTTGTGATAATTATGTGTTATTTTGAATTAAGTAAATATTATTTATTGAAATTATTATTATGGACTTAATAATTTTAAATTTCAATAATAATGTTTAAGTTATGCCCATGTTTGAAATTACTTTGGGTTCGTTTATTCGAACACATCTTGTATTTTATGTTATTAAATTTTTGTAGCATGTTACCAAAGTAACCTCTCCTATGATTTTTTTTTAATTTAAAATACATGATTATTTGAAGTTTTAGCGTGTTTGTTTTTCATGCGGGTAATGGTCGGCCCAAAGGAAGGCTATTATTTGGCAGAAATTCAAATTCGTTTGTGGAAATAAATATGTAACAGTTATTAAGTGTCCATGTGAATATTGAGTCGGTCCAAAGAAAGACTTGGTATTTGACAGGATTTTACTGTTAATATTTGATTTCTACATCAAGAAAATCACTTGCAAGTTAATTTTCTATCCAAAGATTAAAATTAATGTTGCGTCGATTTTCTTGTAATGGGATAATTTTAATTTCAAACATTTATCTGCTTATAGTTATATGTGAGCTTATTTGTTTTATCTTTTGTTCTCTATTCAGTTAATTCATCAGCTTCTAATGTATCTGCTAACATCAACTCGATTCCCATGCTGAATGGGATGAATTTTAAGAATTTGGAAAAGAAAATGTCTTGATTGTTGAGGAGTTATGGAGCTAGACCTTGCACTCAGGGAGCCAAAACTTGCTGAACTGACTAGCACGAGTACATCTCAAGCTAAGAAGGATATGGAAAAGTGGGAACACTCAAATCGCATGTGTCTTATGATCATGAAGAAAAGCATCCCAGAATCATTCAGAGGCAATATAGATGATGAGAAAATTGCAATGACGTTCCTTACAGAGCTTGAAAAGCTTTTTGCTAAGAATGAAAGGGCAAAAACAAGCACGCTTTTGCGTAATCTTGTTGCCATGAGGTATAAAGGTAAAGGGAACGTGCGTGAGTACATTATGGAGATGGCCAATTTGGCATCTAAACTTAAGGCTTTCAAGTTCGAGCTGTCGGATGACATGCTTGTTCATATGGTTATGATCTCTCTTCCACCACAGTTTGGGCAATTTGAAGTAACATTCAATTGCCAGAAGGGAAAGTGGACTCTTAATGAGTTCATTTCATTATGTGTGCAAGAGGAATCAAGGTTAAAGTCTGAAAAGACTGAGAGTGCTCACTTTGCGGCTTCCTCTTCGAGCTATAACAAGAAAAGGAAGGCTAAAGAAACTGCAGTCAATGAGCCAAAGAAAAAGCAACATAAAGTATCAAAGGGACAAGCTAAGGATTTAGCAACGTCAACGTCCAAGGAACAAGATAAGGATCCAGGTTGCTTTTTCTGTAAGGAAATGGATCATATGAAGAGAGATTGCCCTAAATATCACGCATGGCGTGTAAAGAAAGGTATATCTCTTGCTTTTGTTTGTTCTGAGGTTAATTTGGTTTCAGTGCCGAGACACACTTGGTGGTTAGATTACGGTTCTTTTACTTACATCGGTGTGTCTATGCGGGGTTGCTTGAGCGCCGAAAGCCAAGTGATGTTGAAAGATTCATCTATGTGGGGAACGGCAATTCTATTGAAGTTGAAGCAATCGGAACTTTTAGATTATTATTAAAGTCTGGATTTTATTTAGATTTGTACGAGACACATGTGGTACCGTCTTTTAGACGGAATTTGGTTTCCATTTCAGTTTTGGACAAAGAAGGATTTACTTGTTCATTTGCAAATGGTGAATGTCGTTTCTCGTACAATTCTAAGTTTATTGGATCTAGTACTTTATCGGTTTATGATAATCTTTATATGTTGGATACTGTTGCTTCATATCATGAAAACCTGCATGTGGAAACACGTGGTACTAAATGCAAATTTACTAACAATAATTCCATGTCATTATGGCACAAGCGATTAGGACATATATCAAAACAGAGAATGCAAAGGCTTGTGTCAGATGGAATTATTGAAACACTTGACAAATCAGATTATGAAATATGTGTTGATTGTATTAAGGGAAAACAAACAGACAAAAGCAAATTAAAAGCTGAGTGAGCTATGAATGTTTTGGAATTAATTCATACGGATATATGTGGACCATTTCCTACACCCTCGTGGAATGGTCAAGAATATTTCATTACATTCATAGACGATTACTCTCGTTATGGTTACCTATATTTGATCCATGAAAAATCACAGGCATTGGATATGTTCAAAAAGTTTAAGGCCGAGGTTGAAAATCAATATGACAAAACAATAAAGAAAGTCAAATCGGCCGTGGTGGTGAATACTATGGCGAAATGACGGATCGGGTGAACAACGTCCTGGGCCTTTTGCTAAATACCTAGAGGAGTGCGGTATCGTCCCTCGGTACACCATGCCGAGCAAACCTAGCATGAATGGTGTTCTTGAAAGACGAAATCGAACTTTACGAGAAATGGTGAGAAGTATGGTTAGTCATACTACTTTACCGAGACTCACTGCAGGAGAGGCATTAAAGGCTGCAGTTTATCGCCTTAACGGGGTACCCACAAAGGCTGCTAACAAAACCCCTTATGAACTATGGACGGGCAAGAAACCTGTATTAAGGCATTTACACATCACGGGGATGTCCACGAGGCTAGGCCTTACAGGCCTAATGAAAAGAAGTTGGACTCAAGGACTGTTAGTAGTTACTTTGTTGGTTACTCTGAAAGGTCAAGGGGCTTTAAGTTTTACGATCCCAAATCCAGAAACTTTTTTGACACAGGAAATGCTCAATTCTTTGAGGATGTTGAGCTTGTGGGGGGACAAGTTAGAGATGATTTTGTCTTTGAAGAGGTTTCGGTTACCATTCCTCTTCCTACAATTGTCCTTGACCATGATTTGGATCTCAATCCTGATGTGGTTCAAGAACAAAATTTGGATCAAGAAGACATTGTCAATATCCCTCTAGTTGTCCATGAGGAACAAGCTCAACAACCTCAAGAACAAGTGCCTTTAAGAAGATCATCTAGAGAGACGAAGTGCCATTTCGAATGATTACTTGGTATTTCTAAATGAACAAGAGGTAGACATTGGTCAATTGGAAGATGATCCAATCAACTTTCATGAGGCCATTGGTAGTTCTAACTCTCAAAAGTGGATAGTCGCTATGGATGATGAGATTAAATTAATGAAAGACAATGATGTATGGGATCTTGTCCCATTGCCGGAAAAGTGAAACCTATTGGTTGCAAATGGATATTTAAAACCAAAAGGGATTCACAGGGCAATACGGAAAGACATAAGGCACGTCTTGTCGCTAAGGGATTTACTCAGAAAGAAGGAATAGATTATAAAGAGACCTTCTCTCCGGTTTCTTCGAAAGACTCTTTTAGAATCATTATGGCATTAGTGGCACATTATGACCTAGAGTTACATCAGATGGATGTTAAGACTGCGTTTCTTAATGGAGACATTGATGAAACAATTTATATGGTGCAACCAGAAACCTTGGTTTCAAAAGATTCAAAGGATATGGTATGCAAACTCAAGAAATCCATCTATGGACTCAAACAAGCATCCCGTTAGTGGTATTACAAATTTCATCAAGTTGTATTGTCATTTGGTTTCACGACAAATACAGTTGATGATTGTGTCTACCACAAGTTCAGTGGGAGTAAATACATTTTTCTGGTTTTATATGTGGATGACATCCTACTAGCCACAAATGATACGAATTTACTACATGAAACTAAGAGATTTCTCTCAAAGAAATTTGAGATGAAAGATCTGGGAGATGCATCTTTTGTATTAGGAATTCAAATACACAGAGATCGTTCTCGAGGTATTCTTGGATTGTCACAAAAGAGTTACATCGATAAGGTACTTAAGAGATTTGGCAAGCAGGATTGTAAAATGGGTGACACCCCAGTGGCTAAAGGTGACAAATTCAATATTGCTCAGTGCCCCAAGAATGAGATTGAATCTAAGGAAATGAATAGCATCCCTTATGCTTCAGCTATAAGGAGCTTGATGTATGCTCAGGTTTGCACTCGCCCAGACCTAGCATTCATAGTTAGTGTATTAGGCAGATACCTTAGCAATCCTGGAAAGGATCATTGGATAGCAGCCAAGAGGGTCATGCGTTATTTACAGAGAACAAAGGATTATATGCTCACTTACAGAATGTCGGATAGACTTGAGATCATTGGGTATTCGGATTCCGACTTTGCGGGATGCCAAGATAGTCGTAAGTCTACTTCGGGCTACGTTTATCTACTTTATGGAGGAGCAGTTTCTTGGAAGAGTGTTAAGCAGACACTTGTTGCTACTTCTACGATGGACGCAGAGTTTGTGGCGTGTTATGAGGCATCAAATCACGCAATTTGGTTGCGAAATTTTATCACTAGGCTGTGCATATTAGGTGGCGTTGATAGGCCATTAAAGTTATTTTGCGATAATAAGTCGGCAGTTATGTATTCTAACAACAACAAGAGCTCGTCTAAGTCTAAGCACATAGACATTAAGTATCTTGCTGTTAAGGAACGGATTCAGAGTGGAAAGATTTGTATTGAGCATATTGGGACTAACTCCATGATCGCGGATCCGCTTACTAAGGGTGTAACACCGAAGGTTTTTCACGAGCACACTGCTTGTATGGGTGTTGTATCACTAGAGTATGCTTAGATTGAGTGGGATTTTTGTATTTTGCTCTTACATTTATTGTTATAAGTATATTTGGTTTTTCGGTTTTGGTTAATAAAGTTATTTTGCACTCTGAATATTTGGTTGATCTCAAAATAAGGTTGGACCAGTTGAGAATAGACATGTGAAGATCACATTACTTGTTATTCCATGCTACACATCCATACTTGATCCATGTCATTTAGTTGAGTTAATATATGTGACCACTGATGGGTCTAGTTGCGCTAATAGTGACGAAAACCTCTTTGATCCTTATGTTGATTTGACTAATGGACCGGATTGGTTGAAGATGACACAATTTGGTAAAGCATTGCTGTTAAAGTTTGTAATGTGATATGCAATTAAACTAAGGTATTATACTATGTACATGTGTAAGTCCAAGTGGGAGATTGTTGGAATATTTTATGGACTTTACATATACTAGTATAATAAATAAAGTCTTGGGCACATAGGCGTATGTGCACTATAAGTAATTGTATATGTCACATTAAATATTAAAGTATTTGGGCCTAATAAAGTGATCTACTAAAGTTAAAGGGGGCCCAAGTCATCTTTTATATGTATGGGATCTACAGTTAATATGTGTAGATACCTAAGAGGCCTAGTTGTTAATCTATGATGGGCTGGCTAATATACTAGGTCATTATAAATATAGGGTTATGGTCCCCAATTGACCTACCTAGGTTTTATTCTCTTGATTCCCATTGTCAATTGAATTTCAAGAACCCTAAGGATCAATTGGAAGGCAATAATCGTTCATCAAGTCTTCATCAAGTATTCTCCAAATATTGCTATGGATTCAGGTTTGTCTATCGTTCCATAATCTTTGACAACTTAAAGCATGATTGTCCTAGAATAAATATTCCGCATCATTCTAGGGTTTATGTAAAATTAATTCCATCATCCTCAGTAATATTGTGAATGCTAAAGAACAATACTAATGAATCTACTATTGCTTTGGTTATATCAGTATATGGTAATAGTTTAAATAAGAGAGGAAATTAGTATGAGTAGGCAAATGCAATAGTTAATGTTGTTGGACACACTTTGCATGAGTAATTTCAAATACTAAAACTCGTGAATTAGTGACAGAAGAAGCAATTAAGGATACCTGCAGATAGCCCATGGTCTAAGTAGGGACAGATGCTTATCTCAGAATTCAGTCTCTAGTCCTAATAACACAAAAGATCCAAGGATGGGCCCTTTTTATCATGGCAATGAACTTGATCAGCAATAAAAGGAAAGGAGTGGATATCTTATGCAGGAGATTCAGACAATGAAGCCCAGGCAGACCACCATCCTCACACCATGTTGCACGCCCCACCACAGCCCAGGCGTCCGCCTCATATTGATGCAACTACGGAGGAAGTTTCTGCCGCCCAGGCGGCCGCCCCATCCATGCCTAGGTGCCCGCCCCAGATTGGTTCGACGAAGGGTGTTTCTCCTGCCTCCCAGGCGCCCGCCTGAGATCTCTCCAGGTGCCCGCCTCGCGACGTTTCACCAGTTTCCTTATTCCGTTTTAATTTCGTTTTTACTGATTTTTGAATATTAAGTTAGGGTTATTTTGGTCTTTGCTTATTTATTAATTCGTTTTAGGGTTTTGAGAGAGTATTTAAACACTTTTAGGGCTTTGTTAAACATAGTTTTTTATCAATTAATTTGAAGAATTTTCTCTCTTTTTCTGGTGGATTCTAGTTATTGTGTTTCTAGGGTTCATCGCTTGTGAACTCTTGTCATTAGTGCGCTATTCACGAATCTATCGCTTCCGTGCTGCGTCAGTTGGTATCAGAGCAGGCTTACCCTGTCTTTTCATCACTGATTCATTATGGGGGATCAAGCAACAAGGGCAGGTATCGATGGCATAACCACCGCTATTGCCGCATTGACGACACAGAGTGCAGCGTTGCTGGCTGCTCAACAGAATCAGAACGTTTGGGCTAATCGAAACCGGGGTGGCAAAAGAGACAGGGAGGTTGAACCGGTTTGACGTCCTAGAAGGGCAAAAAATCGGGATGAAGCGTTGACTACACAGATTGATCTAACGAAGAAGAAGACCATTAATGGAGGTAATACTGCAGACACCTATGCTCTTCTTGTTAAAATTAATTATAATCTTAATCGAGCTCGACGAGAGGAAAATCAACGTCTTCAGAGGGCATATCAATTGCTTGATTTGGAAGACGCAGAGGTCGAACAAACGGCTAAGCGAAAGTATAGGAGGCAGATTGATATTAATGCTGACAGGCTTGATTACTTGATAGAAGTAGTTATTCCGAGATTAGAGGCAAAAAAATCCGCTGCAATTAGGTATATAGATGAAGCCAACTCAACTTCAGATCCAAACACTTTGAACGAAGATTTCAAGGGAGAGGAGGTTATTTGTGCAGTCAAGGAAGAACATGTTGAAGAGAAGAATTTGGGAATTAAGGAGGAAGATTTATGTGCAGAAGACGAAGTCATTCAAGTATGTGATGAAATTATTCCTGCAAATATTATGGTCCATGATCATGCCCTAGTTGAGCCTATGAATGAAGATGTGGGTGGTATTACTTGGTCTACACCATCAATCTTTAATGAAGATTTTGGAATTGTTGTTGGGAAGGAGAAAGAAAGAATTAATTGGGAGTTTGTGGAAGAGTCCATGGAGGACGTTAATTTTTTATTTATTTTTGACCCCGGGGAAGATGGGACGGACGATCGCCGGATGAGTGCTGACATTGCTAGCATATTTTTATTTTTGGAAGAACACAAATTACGTTGGTTTAGGCTTAGGGAACAAATTTATTCCAAATAATTATTTCATTAGGACGGAAAAGTATTCTTTTTTCCGAGGACGAGAAGAGCATTGATTTATTCAAAGTATTTGTTCTTCTGGGGCGGATCTTGCCAAATATCGGATGAGAACTCGGGGTCGAGTTCTTTTGAAGAGGGGGTAAATGGTGTAGTACGAGACAAAAGACAAAGGGCAACATGGCCGAAGGAAGGAATTAATGAAGAAAAGGAATTGGTACAGATACATGGTCTTTCGGCAGTGGCTTGTGAGCGACCGAGTTCATAGTTGTTAAAGGCGAAAGGCGAGTGGCGGGCGATACACACCTGGAAAAGGCGAAAGGCGAGGTGATAGAAAAGCGGCAAAAAGGCGAGCAAGGCGGAAAAATAAAATAAATAATTAGTAAATATTTGAAAAATATATAAATATACCTGTAAAGAAGACACATGCTATTAAATATTAAAAAAAGGAAAAATAAAAAATAAAAAATAAAAAATGACTTAAAAATCATGAAAAGAAGACACATGCTATTAAATATTAAAAAAAGGAGAGGAAGACACGCAAACAAAGCGTCATTATTAACAAATCACATTCTGAAATTGATTTTTAATAGAATTGTTAATAATGACACAAACAAAGCGTCTGTATCGTTGTTGAAAAAAAGAAAACAAAAGAAAACAAAAATAATAAAGAAAATAATGATACAGACTCAGACGCAAACAAAGCATCAGCGAGAAAAAAAAAAGACGCACGCAGAGTACAAAACGACGACGCGAACCTGAAGAATTGCGTGATTTGTGAAGGGCCTTCGGTCTTCGTCGTCGTCGTCAACGTCAATGGTGAGTCGTCAATTGCTTGGTTTACGTTCTGAAATTGATTTCATAATCGATTTTATAATCGATTTCATAATTGATTTCATAATCGATTTCGGAATTCCTAATCAATTTCATAATCGAACTCGGAATTACTAAAATTGACAAGGTTTCCATAAAATTGAAAACCCTAGAATCCCAATTTGACAGCTTCTCGATTCCTACCTTGACTCGAAATTTTCTTAGCGTTTGTCGCTTTTACAAAACGACCACCACAATCCGCAAAGGCGGTGAAACCTCCTATGCGCGATTATGGCAAGAGGCGGGCGAGAGGCGAGCGCCTTTCGCAACTATGACCGAGTTGCATGTTCACCTCGGCCGAGGGGATCCTGGAACAAAGATCAACAGTTGGGGATGATGTGAACTCGGGGTCGAGTTCTTTAGAAGTGGAAGAGACTGATGCAGGAGATTCAGACAATGAAGCCCATGCGGACCACCATCCTCACACCATGTTGCACGCCCCACCACAGCCCAGGCGTCCGCCTCATATTGATGCAACTACGGAGGAAGTTTCTGCCTCCCAGGCGGCCGCCCCATCCATGCCCAGGCGCCCACCCCAGATTGGTTCGACGAAGGGTGTTTCTCCTGCCTCCCAGGCGCCCGCCTGAGATCTCTCCAGGCACCTGCCTCGCGACATTTCACCAGTTTCCTTATTCCGTTTTAATTTCGTTTTTACTGATTTTTGAACATTAAGTTAGGGTTATTTTAGTCTTTGCTTTATTAATTCGTTTTAGGGTTTTGAGAGAGTATTTAAACACTTTTAGGGCTTTGTTAAACATAGTTTTTGATCAATTAATTTGAAGAGTTTTCTCTCTTTTTCTGGTGGATTCCAGTTATTGTGTTTCTAGGGTTCATCGCTTGTGAACTCTTGTCATTAGTGCGCTATTCACGAATCTATCGCTTCCGTGATGCGTCAAACACTTTTAGGGCTTTGTTAAACATAGTTTTTGATCAATTAATTTGAAGATTTTTCTCTCTTTTTCTAGTGGATTCCAGTTATTGTGTTTCTAGGGTTCATCGCTTGTGAACTCTTGTGATTAGTGCGCTATTCACGAATCTATCACTTCCGTGCTGCGTCAATATGTGACCTCTTTCTTCATTGTTGCAAGGGTTGCCATACATTTCCATTTGAGATATCCTGCCCTTGAGCCTGGCCAAATTGAACCTCGTCCACACACCAAATGGTCCAACTATGCAGCCCAACCACAACTGAGCTGTATATTAAAGTTCCTCTGTTTCAATGCCCCACTCAAACCCCGAACCAAAACATGAAGGAAACTGCCACAAGTAACATGCCTTCAAACATATTCGATTAGATTTATAACAATAAAATAAGTATGACTTTCTACTGGCATGTATTCTTGCAACTTGTAGCATTACCTATGACAAAGCCCAGTGGCCTTCAACAGAGAGTTCAATCATTTTCTGGTTCCAACCACTAAATGTGGTAAGCCTTCCCAAGTAACTAGTTGTCAACCCTATATTGCTTCTGAAAACATCCCCCAGCCAACCCATCAAGAATGATCCAACCTTTAAAAGGTTTAGAGAGAGAAAGAGAGAGAGAAAGAGAGAGATGTTATGTCAAAAAAAGCTCAGGAATTATGCAACTCAAAGAATATCAAATATCCTACGTTTGGACTACAGGAACTGAAAGAACAAACAGAAACATAAATAGACATTTGGCAGATCAAAGTTGATATACCATGTAAAACCCATAGTTAAAGGCTTAAATAACAATTTTATCATTCTACTCAAAGCTTTTCTGTAGTAAACTCTCCGTAAAATATTTTTCATCTACTTAACCTTCGGACATCATATTTGCAGTTGTTTTTATCAATTCATCCACTTTCATCGATGTTGTGCGGAGAATGTTGAAAAGTCTTGAATGCCCATAATAACTTTTTGCAGCAACTACAGTACCCTTTTGTCATCTTTCATCTTTTCTCCTCTCATTTTCTTTTTCTAAATGGATTTTCTTTTGATAGTAATTTGTAGATTAGGATATTTTGTGTGCTACAACAAAATATCTCAGATATGAGATTTTTCAGAAATATTCAAGCTCTTTTGAATCTATAGCAGTTGAGTTCAACCATGGGGGTTAGGGGCTGTTATTTGATGAGATAGAAGAAAGTGAGAGGGTTGCGCGTGAAGGAGGAAACACCAAATACCCATACAACCCTAAAGCTGGGAAAAACAAATTTGAGTTCTGGCATTATGTTGATCTGTGAATGGCTTTCAAATTGAATCTGTGAAAATTCTTCTTTCAACGTAGGTACCTAACAGTCTTCTCCCGCACGTAGTTAGTTCCTACGCCCGCACCACTCCTTCTTTGTGGTTCTGTGTAAAGCCAAATGATTGGCTAAAGTCGCACGCCTACAAATTACTTATCAAGACAAGACTCGGCTACAAAACTGCAGCAAGGGAAAGTCCAAGGTCGATCCACCGAAGAACGATTATTTGTTTATGTAATAGTCACAGACCAGTTTGGGGGTTTGCTTGATTTGTTTGTTGTATTTATACTAAAGCAAGAAAATAGATTGGATTGTAAACAATAATTTAAAAGCACCTTGGATAAATAAATCTATCACTATTTATCAATCAATATCATTGGTTCAATCTTTCTATTCTTCCCCTAATCACTTGATCACGAGATATAAAACCTCTATCTCTTCTTTGTTATTAATTATTAGCGGCGACACGCTCAACTAATAATCCTAATCAATACTAAAACCTACCCGACACGGTCAAGATTCTAAATATTAGTTGATAAATTCTAAGAGATGAAGATCAAGGAATTATTCTATTCTTTTTCAAATAGAAAATAAAGCTAATCTTACCCGAATCACAATTCAAGATGACACATACAAGAATTATGAAATTGCTACAACGAAAACCCTAGTCCGACACGAAATAAGGGAATTCTAGCAAAAATCAATTAAAAGGATTAAGAAATTTATCAAGTTTCAAAATCCTAGAAATAGATTTAACAATAAGCACAAGTAAAATTATAATTAGGGAGAAAGAGATAGAAAGAATTAAACCTCAATTGATCTTCAAAACAGATCAAGAATTATTATCCAAAGTGGTGAAAGTTTAAGCTTCCATGAAAGTAATACGCTTCAAATGTTTTTATAGAGAAAACCTAATAAAAATGAGAACTCATCCTAATAAAATTCTAAAAGGAAGTATTTATACTCCTCCAATCAATAAACCTAAAAACTAAAAGGAAAAAGAAAAGTAAAAGAAAAGAAAACGTTTTCAGTCAACATCCAGCGGTCAATGTTGGGTCAAATATATATGGACTCAGAATTGCTTAATCCCAATCACGTGGCTAGTTAGAGAACCCTAATTTAATTATATTTTATTTTTGGATCTCTTGTTGATGCATTCTGTGCCAGTGTATAAAGTCTTGCAGGTTGACAACCTGCTGGTGAGATCAGTATGGTGACCAGCAGAAGAGAACACTATTCAACAACATTTTTCAGCAAGATAGGTGACTGAAATTCTCGATGACTTTCTTCGATAGACAATCTTCCAGTAACAACGGTCACATCTCTATCTCTTTCATCGTACTTGTTTGCTAAAAGTAGTTATATCTTTCTGCTAACCCCATTCTGCTAGTTCTGACACAAGAGCTATTTTTAGCTCTACTTTGTCCATTGTCTGCGTTTTGGAGGTAACCGGTTGGGACAAAGGGGTCTTTACCTACTGGACTACGTCGAAATGCCTTTTCCCAAATATCCCGCATTAAATGCAAAAGATATGGCATTTATTGATCCTCACCTACCAACCTCATATTTCAAATTCCAAATCTACCCTTCAACATCTCTTAGCTCTTCTCCCCCCAAGTATATATTGAAGACTTAAGAGCATTGAAGAGGGTTGGTTGTTGCATTGAAGAGAAAGTGCTTAAAGCATTCAATGAAGCTCAAGCTTTCAAGTCCAGAAAATCATTAGACTTTATTAGGGACATACACTCGTGCACAACTCAATTAAATTTGTAAGCATTCCCTAACAAGACAATCATTGGAATGCATTGATTGAGAATCATACACACACCTGAGTGAGATAAGTTCATAACTTGCCGCTCAAAAACACTTGATTAGTTTTTGTCTTAAGATCCATCAGTAGATCCTAGATTTGAATCCTTATAACCGGCAAGGCCGCTATTGTAATAGACTAGGACCAACTGATAGTAAACTTCTCTCCAAATCTAAGTTCTGACCAAACTTGGTAGATGACGTAGCAGCATTCACGCTGTGAACCTCTCCAAACACCATGTCCTTGTCTTTACTTTTCTTTGCTTTACTTTCATCTTGCCATTCATTCTCTATTACTGATTAAAGCGTTTCATCTTACTGAATCACAAGTTTTTCCCTATACCAAACCAGTTGCACTGCTGTGATGATGTGCCGCCGCGATTTTTCTTTTTTTTGAAAATCAACAAAACGGAGTCGCCACGCCATTTTTATTTTAAGGGTCAAAACTTTGAAAAATGCCCGAGATTAGATATTTGGGTTCGGAGGTCACGTTACACTCCGGGAAGAACGTTAGGGGTCACCCGAAATGCCTCGTAAAACGAGTCTTCCTAATTTGAAACCATTTGTGTGTGTGTGTGTTTTGGTCAAAATAAATGTAAACTGAGAAAACTAAAAATTGAGAACTCTTTTTAAGACATTAAACAAGTCCCATGATTTTTCGTATGATTTTAGGGTTGAGTTTTGGTACTCAAAAGACTCCTTGAAGTTGAAAGTCAATTCTGCCAGAATGAAAAAGGCAGTGGACACTTGATTTTAAAATGAATTTAAGAGCTTTAAAACTTCAGAATATGAGGAAAGTCAGAGAATGAAAGTTGTTCAAAACATCTTAAATAAGGTTTCTGAAAAATATATTTGTAATTGGAGATGATTTGATGGACCAAAACCTTCTGGAAATCACAGATGTGAAATCTGGATTTCCAGAGACTGCTAAACTGACCTTTAGAAAATAATTTGAAAAAGGGAGTTATACTAACGCAAAAAATAAAGTAAAAATATGTCTGGAATTCTATGGATGTTGGCTACTAAAAGTATTTTGTAGTCGACACCAAATTCCAAGTTTTTCTGTGTCCAAAAAAATTAGACAATGGACAGAGGTCTTAGAGAAACGCTACTGGACAGCAACATTCTCAAGAGGGAAAATGTTATTTAAAAGGGGTTTGCATCCATGATTTGTCCCCATTTCCTTAGGCTTTGATTAGTGATCACTAAACATTTTAGTGATGATCTACTATATCAAGCCATCCTTAGGGTACATTAGGACTTGAAGCATTTCATTTGCTTGGGAAGGGGAGATTTATCTCGAAATAAAGATTTTGTGTTGTGAAAATGATTTTAGGAAAACACATTCAAGTAAGTAAGAAATAATTTGGACCTTTTAAAATGGTTTAGAGGGAATGTTGATCCTTATAGAAGATCATCCATGGAGATGAACTTTCATGGAGATCCTCTTGGATCTAGGGCAAGGGATGGACAACAAGCAAGTTACATCTTTGAAAGGTGAGATGCATGCATGGATGAGGGAGTTTAAGGTAAGGAGAAGGAGGGTTTACCAATGGTGATTTAACCCTATCTTCTTGTGTTTGTGTTTGTGTTTGAATGGATTCAAGGCTTGAATGTGTTTAGTGTTTGATGATAGAGTTGGTCAAAGAGAAAAAAAGTAGATAACACTTAAGTCCTCTATGTTTTCTCTCTAATCCTCCTCTTTAGTGTTGATTTGAGCTTGAGCTTGTGTATGTTTGAGAGTGATTTGAGAGTGTTTGGAGTGAGATTGGGAAAGACTCAAGAGAAAATGGTGGCAATCTAAGGATTCCCACTGTTTTCTCTCTGTTTTTCACCAGAGAATAGCTTCTGTGGGTGAATTGTGTTGTGTAAACTGAGAGAGGAGGGTTCAATTTATAGGCCACTGGGAATTACAATTGGATCCGCACGGACAAGTCTGGAAGCATGCACTGTTCATTAAATGCTGCTCCAGGCTTTGGACAAGAGGAATATATTTTCAAAAATCCAACCAGTTGTTGTTCCAGCAGCTTCCAGTTTCGGAAATTCAACATTTGTGAGATTCCTTTACTTGTTTAACTCCAAATAGAAATCCCCAATTCACCCTTGCTTTGTTAGAAAAGTTAGGAATTGTTAGAAATGTTAAGGGATGTTAGGACTTTCGTTAATTTTCTGACGAAAATACTAACAACTCAAATTGGAGCACTTACAGTAGCCCCTCGGTGACGGCGCTTTCGAAGGAAGTGGGGTCGTCGATAAGAGTAAGGATCCATATTTGACAAAAGGGGTGACCAAAGTGGTCGAGTGGCTGGACCTGGTGATAGGCTACCTACGTATCCCGAATGGGAATCAAGCCGGTCGTAGTTCGGGTTTTCCGACTATCTTCAGTCGTTGACCCTAGAGTGACTGTTTTAGGATGTCAACCTGGTAAGCGAGTTCTGCAGTTGGTTGCTGAAAGAAACTCTGCTGGGGATAGGAATGACCATTTTAGTCTGATGGCTAGAGTTGTATATTCGCACTGCTCGGGAAAGGAATGAACATTTTGGTCTGGTGGCTGAACCTAATGATAGGCTACCTACGTATCCTTAAGAGGAATCAAGCCGGTCGTAGTTCGAGTTTTCCGACTATCTTCAGTCGTTGACCCTAGAGGGACTATATTAGGGAAGTCGCCCTAAGATTTGACTATTTTTGGGAAGTCGCCCTAAGATTTGACTATTTTTGGGAAGTCGCCCTAAGATTTGACTATTTTTGGGAATTCGCCCTATGATTTGACTATTTTTGGGAAGTCGCCCTATGATTTGACTATTTTTTGGGAAGTCGCCCTAAGATTTGACTATTTTTGGGAAGTCGCCCTAAGATTTGACTATTTTTGGGAAGTCTCCCTAAGATTTGACTATTTTTGGGAATTCGCCCTAAGATTTGACTATTTTTGGGAAGTCGCCCTATGATTTGACTATTTTTGGGAGGTCGCCCTATGATTTGACTATTTTTGGGAAGTCGCCCTAAGATTTGACTATTTTTGGGAAGTCGCCCTAAGATTTGACTATTTTTTGGGAAGTCGCCCTGGTAATGGTTTTGGTTTGTCGAATTAGGGGATGATTGCGATTTATCGCTTTCCTCGTGTTGTGTGTGATAGCGTTTTAGGTGCCTCAAACCTTAATGATGGCGTTTTAGGTGCCTCGAACCTTGATAATGGCACTTTAGGCTCCTCGAACCTTGACAAATGGTGATCTGGAGGTATCAACTTGTTTTGAAACAATTTCCTTCGATGTTCGTATCCTTTCATTGGGGACGGATTCTGAGGGGATAGACAGTCTTTTGGTGGACTTCATTTGAAGGGATCAGTCTTATGTTTGCTGCCGGAGGTGAAAACGAGGAAAGAAACGGGTTTCCGTTAACTTTCGTCGGGGATGAACCTAAGTTGAGATTCAGTTCAGAAGTATGGACCTAAATGAGGACTTGATTCAGGGGTATGAACCTAAGTTGAGATTTAGTTCAGGAGCATGAACCTAAATGGGGACTTAGTTCAAGAGTATGATCCTAAGTCGAGGTTTTGTACCTGAGGGAGACTATTTGAGGGCGTTCTTACTGGGGAAGATTCGAGCTTACGATGATTATCGGGGAGAAGGGTGACCGTGTTGGCCAAGCGGCTGGACCTATGGTAGGCTACCTACGTATCCCGAGTGGGAATCAAGTCTGGACGTAGTTCGAAATCCACTGGACAGTTAGGAACAGGTCTAGGATCTTGGGCCTTTTGATAATTCGGAGGCTGTCACCTTAAGGAACTAAAGCTTACATTGCTATTTGCGGAGATAGAGATGGCTAAAGCCATGAGTAATCATGCAACATTTATGAATGTATGCATATTTTGAGATATGTTGAGGGACTAACGTACCTTTGCTGTGCTTACCTGCAGGAGAGCATGTTGCGGGGGCTGTGTGGTAGTTGATAGTGTTGAGAGTCTTGATGTATCTGATCGAGATGTTGGAACATTTAGGGGCGTGAGGTACCTCTGACCGATTGGCATTTGAAAACTTGGCGTCCCTGACCTACTTGCCTTTGAGAACTTGGTGTCTCTGATCAAATTGCATTTGAGAACTTGGCGTCTCTGACCGAATTGTATTGGCGTCCCTGATCGATTTGCATTTTGAGAACTTGGCGTCCTTGACCAATTTGCATATGAGAACTTGGCGTCTCTGACCGAATTGTATGCGAGAACTTGGCATCCCTGACCGATTTGTATTTTGAGAACTTGGCGTCCTTGACCAATTTGCATTTGAGAACTTGGCATCTCTGACCGAATTGTATGCGAGAACTTGGCATCCCTGACCGATTTGTATTTGAGAACTTGGCATCCCTGACCGATTTGCATTTTGAGAACTTGGCGTCCCTGACCGATTTGCATTTTGAGAACTTGGCGTCCTTGACCAATTGTAGACACTGGAGGTGGTCTTTATATGTTTGTGGATGTTGGGGGTTGTCTTTACCAAGTTGCAGACGCCGGAGCTTGTCTTTGCCAAGCTATAGACATGGGGATTATCTTTGCCAAACTGTAGATGCTGGAGGCTGTCTTCATCCATTGGAGGTCGCCTTTGCCGAACTGGAGATGTCGGAAGATGTCTTCACGGACTTGATGCACTGTAGACCTGGAGCCAAGGTGGTGTTGTCCTAATGTGTCTGAGGCCAAAATGGTGCAGGATTGAGGTGTCTGAATCAGGCTGATGTCGACTTTAGGTGTCCGAGCACAAGCTGACGTGGGCTTGAGGGGTTTGAACCAAGAGGGTGTTGACTTGAGGTATCAATCATCTGGGTAGTTCTGTTGAAGTCATTGGAATTACGCTTCGGTGGAGACCATCCTCGCTGTGGAGAGGCTTCGGGTAGTGATGGAAAACTGGTCTTTCGTGCTTGAATTGCTACATTTGTTAGTACAGGGACAAATGCACATATGACATTCATGATGATGGATGCATGCATGGAACTAAAATGATTCGCGATCGCTTAGGTTTTTTTTTTATTGATTCATGTTTTGCGTGCTACATGAGCCCTGGGGAGATTTTTGTGGGGATGCATGTGGTGAGAGGGTTTGTATGTGTTGTGGACTGTTTGGGACAAGCTTTGAGCTGGTGGGGTGATATCCTTTGGCCGCGGACTGAATTGAATGTCATTGATGAGGTCCTGTTGTAGGTCAGCAGTATCATGCGAACCTCAATTTTGATCTTGGGATGAAGTTGGATTTGAACCCCGGGTCTCGATTGAAATTTCTTTTCGAGTCTCGGACATTTGAAGGCGATGCGACGGGCTCACAGCATCAAAGTATGTTGATATGAATGAACCCTCTTTCGCTTGGGTTAGTTGTGACTTGACATAAATTTGGAGAATGACTTGGTGAAATGCTGATATGAGGAGATTCCCAGTTCTCAACCTTTGATGATGCAGGGAGTTGCCATATACCAAGTTCTAAAGCTGAAACTCCAAGATAGTTGTTGAAGTGACTTGGCCTTTCTTCTGAAGATAGGTGTGACTTGATAAAGCCCCATTCCGTGGAAGAGACATGGCGAAAGCCACATAATCTTTCTCTGAATGATTTGATGAAGCCCCAGGTTCGACAAAGCATCACTACAGAGGTCCAGTTAAAGGTTTGACTGACATACTGATGAAGTACCGGGCCAAATCGATCAACGTGAGAGCCCTCAAGGTGAAGTTGTAGCATTACGTCATGAAGTGAGAAACCCATCTTTGATAACAACTAGAATCCTCGAGGCGAAATTGACAACAACTATGCAACTAGAATCCTCCCTTCGAAGGGTGTCTTTCATATGGGAACTGTTAGCCATTGTTTCACTTAGCTTGTTAATGGCTTCAATCATATTCACCCTACGGTTTTTTCCTAGGGAATGGATTGTTGACTGTATTGGGTCCTTGGAGTACCCTTTTCGATCACTTCTCACACCGCCCTTTTTCAGGAGCACACTAGTGGGAAGCACAGAGTTTGGTTATGTCCAAAGGGACATCGGGATCCATGGGCTGATGGTTGTCTGGTCAAACCTTCCTTCACAAATCCCTGAAAGACGTAGCTCAGAGGCATTCCGAAATCTTCAAGCTTAAAGCTTCGCGACTTGGGCACATCATCTTTCCTTGGCACGAAAGGAGTGGCATTATTGCAATCCTATCCCGAATAGGGCTGGGCAGGAGTCGTGTTGGAGGTGGAAGAAGCCCGATATCTGTAAGCAGGTGCAACAACTTGCTGCTGATTGTGAGCCCTCACAATTTTAGCCCCGGAATTGACCATTGCCCGCAGATCCGAATAGGGGAAATTGCTAAGTGAGGCCCTTAAATGCGGCTTCAAGCATTACTGGAAGATGTCTAACTGCTCCTCGTCAGAGGGAGGGATGGCCATTTCACTGAGCTTCAAGTTCCACCTTTTATAAAAATCCCCAATATTCTCATCTGGGCGCTGCATCGTCTTCTGCAGGTCAACTCTGTTTGTCTCTCATTCCAAGTTGGCTTTATACTTATCTTGTGAAAGTGTTGGTGATCTGTTCCCAAGTAGCCCTGAACTTGGGTTTCAACCGAAAGAACCACTTTAGAAGCCTCTAGTTTTAAGGAGAAGAAGTCAGCCGACTGCCGGTTTGTGCATCCTTTGGCTTTGTAGGTGTCAAGGTGGATCTTGGGACAGGCAGCCCCATCAAACAGTTCGGCATCACGAACTTGTGCGGTAGAGGCATAATGGAATCGGGATCTGCGGGCCGGAGGGCGGCCTTCTTTCGTGTCAGCTAGGCGACCTGCGCTTTCATTTCCTTATGCTGTTCCATGAACCAAAGCCAGATGAGGGTCCGGTGGTGGAACCAGAGTGTTCAAGCCGGTGATCGTGCTGGAGAGAGAGGTTACCATTGGCGGCACGCTGGCGAAAAGTATGGCAGGGCCTGGGGACATAGGTGTAAACCTGTCCTTAGCCCAAATTACCCTGGGGAGTGTGAGTAGGAGCCTGGTCAAAGGGATAGAACCCGCGGCTTGCTGTTGACTTCCAATTGGCAAAGAGGGTGGTGGTAGACTTGAGGTGGCCGGGTAGCTCGAGTTTCCGGGAAACTTAAATACGGGTTGTGACCCTTGGTTGTTGAACTGCATGTATGCCTGGCTGGGGTGATGGTGTATAAGCGAGAGGATACTGTGGTCCAGTGATTCTGATGAGACAGGGATTAGGGGCTTGGTGGCCCATTGATCCCTGAGTGAGAAATGGATTTGTGGGAGGCTTGTGTTAGGAGCTTGGTGAACTAGCATCATTGTTGTCCCGAACCAAGCTGTGGTGGCATCCCAAGCCATTCTTTGTGGCACTCTAAGCTGTTGTTGTGAAGGTCCGGCTTGATCGTTCCCGGCCGAGACGGGACCCCAATTTCTTTGTGGCATTCCAAGGTACCCCGACCATGAGAAGACATTCCGTGCGATTTCGTCCCCACTGAGGAGCTGCAAGCGATTCGTCCCGTCAGGCTGCATGGATCCGGTGGTGCGTAGTTGGGAGGCTGGTGACCCGAGATCGAGGAGATAGTACCATAGGAGGGTGGTGGTGGCATCACAGAGTAGCACAGGCGACCGAGAGTGGGATTGGGGTTTCTTTGTCCCATTGAGGCGGTCATGAAGGGATCTTGTGAGACTTGTGCGGTGCGGGGACTAGCTGTCTTGAAGCTGGAGTTCTTGTCGAGGCATTCCAAACTGGGATTGAGAAGTTCAAGCGATCCATAGTTGACCGCCGTCCCAAACCCAACTGAGAAGTCATACCAAGATGATGTAACCGAGAAGCCCCCGACCGGTCTGAGCCGCCGAGGTATACCAAACCGCTGCGAGATACCAAGTGACCCCAACCGCATTGAGCCACACCATACTTGGCCCAAATAGGGTGAATTCAATTTGTTTCCCCAAGCACGATCCCAGGCCTCGAGGCTGCGAATGTATACCAGACCGAGGCTGAAAGGATGGCTGATTCACAGGATGAGAAGAGTGTGGCGCGGTGGAGGTTCCATGCGAGGAAGGTGGTGGCATTCGACGGTAGTCTGTCTGGCCAAGATAGGGGTGGGGATCCTCTTCCTCTTCTACCGTAAAAGTCCCATCGGGATTGAGGGCAATCGTTAAACTAAAATTCCTAACGCCTTCCAAAATTGATCATCAACACCTCATTCTGATTGGTACAAGGGATTTTAATATTAGCCATGATGAATCCCTGGTTCTGATTAAAATTCTGTCCTCAACCTTGGACATCAAAGGACTGTACTTGACAAGCCCATGGCCAATATGGCGATCAAATCCCCCTTTGCTTGGCAAAGCCTTGGTCTGAAGAGATGTGTTGGCGAAGCCTTGATTTTGAAGAAGTGACTCGATAAAGCCTCAGTCTCATGATTGTGAATCTTGAAGAACCAACGTGGACCTGGCATGACCAGAGAAGCCCTACTCGAAGGAAATGGCTTGACGAAAGTCCCACCTGCAAATTGAGTTGTCATGTAGCAAAAGAGGCAACCCATCCTTCTATATTTACTTTATTATTTTCTTTAGTCAATTAGTCAACCGGAAGAAAATGTAAAAGAAAGACAATTTAGAAATGTATACCTGCAGGGGCATATTTTCGAAAAGTGGGGACGAATCCCTGATTTGTGTTATTTGATGGCCTCATTTGATGAAGGCACAAAAGAACTCAATTTGGGTTTGACTCTTTTGAGAGAGCATAAGTGTAGAAAGGTTTGTAAAGGTGAATGGAAGCCCCTGCTGACAGAAAATTAGTGTTTAGCTCTATTTTTCCTATAATGTAGAAAAAGAAGACTTGTCGAGACATTTGAAAACATGTTTTATTCAAAATGATCACAAGATTTCTTAAAATCCTTTATTAATGTTCGGGTTACTCAAACCCCTAATCTCGATATGAACAAACATTTTGATTAATCATGGGGAGAAAGTCGACCAATACCAAGGGTAAAGTTGGCGAATTGTGAAGAAAGATTGTGTATAGGAGAGGCCATTGATGAGACCGAATTTTCTTGGGATTTGGATGTGTTTATGACCGAACCATTTCTGGATGCCTACGTTCCCCTTATTATATGGAGCTCAGGTCGCCGTAGTTCGGGCTTGAACTATGTTTGACTTTGGAAAAGGGGTATGAACATTTGTGGTACTTTTGGTGAAAAGGTTCGGAGAGGATGTTTGGATGATAAGGTACGGGCCTTGAGGACAAGTCGTTTTTTGACGGCTTCTTCCGTGATTTCATTGCTTCTTGATCGTCGTCCTTCATCGGGGGAGAAAGATTTTGAATGCAGCTTAAGGGCTTATGATATGTTTTTTTTTTTTTTTTTGCCGTTGCATTAATAGCTCCCTTGTTGTCGACAACTTCTGTTCTTCGGGCTTTAATTTTGCCCATATGTCAAGCCTCTGATCGGCGGTGCTGGGCCCTTGGCCTCATTTTATTTTATTTTTTTATTTAAAGCTTTTGCTTGAGCTCTTTTATTTTTTTATTTTTTTGTATAGCACTTGAGGACGAAGGCAAGCCTCTGCTTGAACTTTCTTGATGCACGGGAGGCGGAGGCAAGCCCCTGGTCATGGGGTCAATCTTCCGATGTTGAGTGACCTTTTGTTGTTCTTCGATGCTGCCACCGTCGTTGACTTGGTCAAGGTGATGATGGGGACATGTTTTGGAAAGTGTATGGCTTGATGGAGGCCTTTGTGAGGTAAATAAAGTGTATAGGGAGGGCATTAGTTGACTTTCTCGCACCAATTAATTAAAATCTTAATCATTTCCAGAGATTATTTGTTGAGCAATGCGAGTGATCATTTAAAATAAAACCATTTCATTAAATGTAATGTAGGTGTGCAAATAATGTCTCAAGTCTAGCGAGAAAAGAATAAGACTCTTTTATAGAAAATTTAAGATTAACTACAATGTCCAAGGAGGACTTGATTGAACGAAGAAAGTACTAGAACCCACGAAGGTTGACTAAAAGACTGTTTTAATATTAAAGGATGGGTAGCCCCTAGTCTAGCTACTCTATGTTGTTGGACCACGTCTCTACCCTTCAGCATTGGAAGCAAATTCCTCATGAAGCTATGACAGACTATGCTCGCCTTTGGTAACTTCAGGAATTCCCCGCTCACCGGCCCTGACGGTTGCCTTATCTGCCATTAGATCGAGAGTTGAAAACACTTCACCAAATCCGGCCATGGTCACAAGCTTGTTGCCGTCAAACCAGCCATTCTCCACATTTGTTGCGACTAAATCATCTAGCTTGGAGCTTGAATCATAAAACTCAATCATGTTTACACTCGTGTTATTTGGGAAATGATCATTGGCAGGGTTGAGATTACTGAGGCGCTCGAGTTTGCCCTTCTTAATTAACCCCTGAATTGCCTTTCTCAAAGCTGTACAGTTGTCAGTTATATGATCGTGATACTGGTGGAAAGCACAATGCTTAGTGGTGTCCAAAGGGATTTTGGGATCCTTGGGCTGATAGTTTCTCATGGGTTCGAGGAGACCCTGCTTTAACAAGCTATTTAAAACTTTGCTTAAGGGAACACCCAAATCCTAGGGATGTGGTTTCTTCTTTGGGGGAGAATAAACTCTTAGTGCTCTTTGATTCGAGATTTGGTCATTGACTTGGTCACCATTCTGAACAGGGTTTACCGGTTTTGGTCCATTTGGGCGCTCAAGCTTGCCTGCTTCGATTAACCCTTGAACCGCTCTCTTGAGCGTGCGGCCGTCGGTTGTGTGGCCATAATGATTATGGAAGGCGCAGTGCTTACTCATGTCGAGGGGTGCATTTGAGCTCCTTGGATGGTAGTCCCTGAGAGGCTCCAAAAGGCCTTCCTTTACTAAACCCTTGAAAATTAAACCCATGGGCATCCCAAAATCATCAAAATGTTCTCGTTGCCTTAGAGGACCACCATTTCTTGGTTGCTTTTGGATGCCGTCAATCGTACACAATGCCTTTTTTCCTTTAATGGATGTTGCAGCCGTGTTGGAAGGGTATGGTTTATAGCGGTGAGACATGTTTCGACCCATAGTGCTTCCCCGTGCACGAACCCTTTTGATGTAACCATCGATGTAAGCGTCGAGATTTGACTTTTGGTAAAACTCATTCGTGTCAGATACACAAGATTGGTATGGTGAGACGGCCCGAGTCGAGCGATCTTCGATACTCTCGTTGCTAGGCTTTTCTTGTACCTTCTTAATTGATTCTACCAATAATCCGTTGGACGAGTCAATAGGAACACTAGGACTGCACGACCCCGCCACAAGATTGGCGTTAGTAAATGAAACCATAGTAGGAAGTACTCTGGTGGGAGGGATGACAGTCTGAGCATTAAAATCGTGACCGTAACCCTCCTCATAAAGCCAGGCAGTTGCCGAAGATGAGGATATATGGCTCGTAATGGGTGGATACCAGGGAGCAGTGAGTGTGGATCCAAAAGGCTGCTGAAGACATGAGGTTTGAGGCATCGTAACAGTAGGATCGAATGTGTCTTGACCACACTGATGAACGTGAACACAAGGGTAATGTGTATACTGTACTTGATGAGCAGGAGCAGCTTGCGTAACAGCCGGGTGGAGAATTTGATGAGGAGCATTTGACCTTGTCGGACTTCCCAACCGGAGGGGCGGGGTAGAGCTTGGAGTATATTGTGAATACGGTGAGCCTGATGAAGTGGTGATAAAAGCCTGGTGGCCCATGTGATCTTGCAGTATCATAGGGGTAAGTGTGCTTCGAGAATTGGAGGAAGCAAGCTGGCCCCCTCTGAACCATGGAGCTTGAGAAGCGAACTCTCCCATTCCGAGATGATGACCCGAACCAGACTGATGTTGTGAAGTAGTAAACTGAGCCCTTCCAAGCTGATGACCCGAACCAGACTGATGTTGTGAAGTAGTAAGCCGGCCCCTTCAAGGCGATGACCGAACCGGGCGATGTTGTGAAGTAGTAAAGTGAACCCTTCCAAGCTGTGGGGCGAAAGCCAGCGATTCAATCCTGGTGGTGAGACTGAGAGGCACCGGGGCGGGTTGACCTAGATCGGATTGTTGAGGAGTATCGAGTTGTAGGGTGAGATGTCTTGAGTGACCAATTCCGGCGATGGCGAGGCCGGGCGAGGTTTTGGAGTAGCGGCGGACCCATTCCATACTGCGGGGCAGAAATAGACTGATTGAAACCCAAAGGTGAAAACTGAGAGGCGCCGGGGGGAATTTGACCAAGATCGATATGATGAGGCCGAGAGGCAAGCTGAGTGATAGGCTGGGGGATGCTTGGCCCATTAGTAGTTCCACACGAAAGGGAACAGGGCATTTGAAAGGTAGTTGGCATGTCCGGTAGGGTAATTAGCTCCAATCTTTGCATCAACCGTAAAGGTTCCATTAGGGTTGCGTACAATTGCTAGCCCCTAGGTTCTGATACTCTCCAATAACTGACTGATCTGAGCCTCTTGATGTCGTCTTATCTGTTCCAACATCTGATTCCACTGTTTGGCATTTTGCAGATTTTCGGGGTGCGGAGTTGTACGTCCCCCACCGTTCTCCTTTGAGTTGGGCATTCTAAAACTTTGAGCTGAAGCGAAGGAGGAAACCGATGAAGTATCGACTCCGGAATGGCCGAAATTTGAACAAACGATGACCCGGGGTCTTGATCCAAACTTTGCTTCTGTGGAAGGCACAAAAGGGTGTGGTTCGGAGGCGGGAAGCGAAACGAGGTTGGTGTTTGGGCTTAGGGCTCATGCAACATGCGGTTATTTGTTCTTGTTTACTTAAAACGTGTTTTATTAACCTAAGCGGTTGGAAAAGATTGCTCTTCTTTTCGCAAACTACTCGAGTCTGGATCGGTGGGCCCCGTCACTACACTGCGGACCCTCGGCCTCGTAACCTCGAACAAGGGTTCCGTAGGGCAAGCGAGTCCCACCGACCGAAAAGAAAACGATCCTAAAGTCTGGCGGGTAATCGAGTCTTAACGAATATTCGATGTAAATTACGGACAAAGCTGACGTCAAAGGTCAAGATCATGTCCGGAGGGCTCGACGAAAAGTCGGCATGGCTCGGACTGATAAACGTCCATAATTGATCTTGACCCGTCGTTAGTTAGGCCGTAATTAGACATGGAATAATCATTAATCCTTGATGACTCAGTGTCATGCCAGGAGTCGGTGCATAAGTTGTGCCAGTCAAAGTCAAAGTCAAGGCGCCAGTCAATATCTGGTCAAAGTTCGCGGTGGAAAACCGGCATGACTTCGACTGATTAGGGTCCCCGAAAGATATTGACTTGGTATGTCGACTAAGGCTTGACAGGGAAGGTGTATACACAGACCGGGCATGACACGGACCTGACTAAAAACCAACCGGGTCTCGGACAAAGTGTGTCACGGACAAGTGCATGGTCGACACGAGGCTCCAAGGAATGTTTGGGTAGTCCCGTACTCGCACCGAGAGGCGTAATAAGGCCAAACGGGCTGCTACTGGGATTTTCCCGGATTAAGGACGTAGTGTGCAGTGTAAGGCCAAGTGCGCGTAGTGTGCAAGCAGTCTATCTTCTTTTTCTGAGTAAAATAGAAATTTTCACATGTGTCTTAAAGAGAATGATGCATGCAAAATAATGATTTTTTTTTTAAAAAAAAATTTTTTTGAAAATCTTTTTTTTTTTGAATTTTTTTTGCATTTTTTTTTTGAATTTTTTTTTGAAATTTTTTTTTTTTGAATTTTTTTTTGAAATTTTTTTTTGAAAACAAATAACACATAAGCACATAGGCACGAAAATTCAAACAGTTAGGAAAATGATTCCGACAGTCAAAATATCGATTTTTCCGGGACAGTCAAAACAACACGAAATGTGCAAAACAAACACACACACAGTACAAATGGTTTCAAATGCCGGGACGGAAGTTTGACCCACAAAAGCTTTTCTTTTTTTTTTGAAAAAGATTTTTTTTTTGAAAAAGATAAAGCTCATTTTTTTAGTCCCCAGCAGAGTCGCCACTGTGATGATGTGCCGCCGCGATTTTTCTTTTTTTTGAAAATCAACAAAACGGAGTCGCCACGCCATTTTTATTTTAAGGGCCAAAACTTTGAAAAATGCTCGAGATTAGAGATTTGGGTTCGGAGGTCACGTTACACTCCGGGAAGAACGTTAGGGTTCACCCGGAATGCCTCGTAAAACGAGTCTTCCTAATTTGTAACCATTTATGTGTGTGTGTGTGTGTGATTTGGTCAAAATAAATATAAAATGAGAAAACTAAAAATTGAGAACTCTTTTTAAGACATTAAACAAGTCCCATGATTTTTGGTATGATTTTAGGGTTGAGTTTTGGTACTCAAAAGACTCCTTGAAGTTGAAAGTCAATTCTGCCAGAATGAAAAAGGCAGTGGACACTTGATTTTAAAATGGATTTAAGAGCTTTAAAACTTCAGAATCTGAGGAAAGTCAGAGAATGAAAGTTGTTCAAAACATCTTCAATAAGGTTTCTGAAAAATATCTTCGTAATTGGAGATGATTTGATGGACCAAAACCTTCTGGAAATCACAGATGTGAAATCTGGATTTCCAGAGACTGTTAAACTGACCTTCGGAAAATAATTTGAAAAAGGAAGTTATACTCACGAAAAAAATAAAGTAAAAATATGTCTGGAATCATATGGATGTTGTCTACAAAAAGTAATTTGTAGTTGACACCAAATTCCAAGTTTTTCTGTGTCCAAAAAAATTAGACAATGGACAGAGGTCTTAGAGAAAGGCTACTGGACAGCAACATTCTCAAGAGGGAAAATGTGATTTAAAAAGGGTTTGCATCCATGCTTTGTCCCCATTTCCTTAGGCTTTGATTAGTGATCACTAAACATTTTAGTGATGATCTACTATATCAAGCCATCCTTAGGGTACATTAGGACTTGAAGCATTTCATTTGCTTGGGAAGGGGAGATTTATCTCAAAATAAAGATTTTGTGTTGTGAAAATGATTTTAGGAAAACACTTTCAAGTAAGTAAGAAATAATTTGGACCTTTTAAAATGGTTTAGAGGGAATGTTGATCCTTATAGAAGATCATCCATGGAGATGAACTTCCATGGAGATCCTCTTGGATCTAGGGCAAGGGATGGACAACAAGCAAGTTACATCTTTGAAAGATGAGATGCATGCATGGATGAGGGAGTTTAAGGTAAGGAGAAGGAGGGTTTACCAATGGTGATTTAACCATATCTTTTTGTGTTTGTGTTTGTGTTTGAATGGATTCAAGGCTTGAATGTGTTTAGTGTTTGATGATAGAGTTGGTCAAAGAGAAAACAAGTAGATAACACTTATGTCCTCTATGTTTTCTCTCTAATCCTCCTCTTTAGTGTTGATTTGAGCTTGAGCTTGTGTATGTTGGAGAGTGATTTGAGAGTGTTTGGAGTGAGATTGGGAAAGACTCAAGAGAAAATGGTGGCAATCTAAGGATTCCCACTGTTTTCTCTCTGTTTTTCACCAGAGAATAGCATCTGTGGGTGAATTGTGTTGTGTAAACTGAGAGAGGAGGGTTCAATTTATAGGCCACTTGGAATTACAATTGGATCCACGCGGACAAGTCTGGAAGCGTGCACTGTTCATTAAATGCTGCTCCAGGCTTTGGACAAGAGGAATATATTTTCAAAAATCCAACCAGTTGTTGTTCCAGCAGCTTCCAGTTTCGGAAATTCAACATTTGTGAGATTCCTTTACTTGTTTAACTCCAAATAGCAATCCCCAATTCACCCTTTCTTTGTTAGAAAAGTTAGGAATTGTTAGAAATGTTAGGGATGTTAGGACTTTCGTTAATTTTCTGACGAAAATACTAACAACTCAAATTGGAGCACTTACAACTGCATAAAGTTTTAAGAAATACCACGTGTTAAAACCAAGCTCTAAACAATCTCTAGTTGACTTTGTGTGAGTTCAAACTAAGTCACAAACTTTCCGCTGTGCTTACTGATTATTTTACAATCTACTGATTAGTGACTTTGACCTACAAGGTATTTTCTTTTAAAATAATAAAAAGGCTATTCACCCCCCCCTCTAGCCTATTTTTCTACCAATTGGACCTAACAATTGGTATTAGAGCTTGTCATTTTTGAAAGAAATTTCCAAGCCTTACAGCTTGATTGCCGATACCATGGTGGGAAAAATTATGCAGTCATTCAACATCACTACCATACCGATGTTGGACGCCAATAAATTTGGTGTTTGGAAATCCCGAATGATAAAGTACATGAACTCCATAGATGACCGATTGATGAAGGTAGTGGAAGGTGGACCGATTACTCCCCTAAAGGTTCAAACAACCTACAAACCTATACCATCCACTCCTTTGACTGCGCATGCCGATGTTGATGATGAACAAGAAACAAATGTCCAAGTTATCGAGACTCTGATTGAAAAACCAAGAGAGGAATGGACTGAAGAAGACAAATTGACCTATGCTCTTGATGGGAAAGCCAGCCACATTATCTATTGTGGTCTTGACAACAAGCAGTACAAGCTCATTGACTTGTGTTACATGGCACAAGAATGCTGGAACAAGCTCCTTGCTTACATCGAAGGAGATGCTCGCACCAAGGACAACAGACTTTATGATGCAATTGTCGAGTTCGAATCTTTCAAAAAGTCAGACGGTGAATCACTCAGAACAGCCTATGATCGATTCTGCGAGGTAAGTAACTTATGTGCTTCTCTAGGTAAGATATACACTATGAAATACCTAAATATACACTTTCTAAGTTCATTGGAAAGTATATATCATACTAAGGTCACTGTTATTAGAGAAGCTAGAGATTTAAACACTACTTCTATTCAGAATATTGCGTCAAGTCTATTTTTGTATGAGGGAGAACTACAAAAACTTAATGTTCTCGATAAAAACATCAAAAATGTGTCTCTCTCAGCACAGACTCAGATATCTCAAACTTCTACCTCCTATCCTCCTACTGATCACTGCTAAAACCCTTATTGTAACAAAACCTTTGAAAACCCTTCTGAGCCTCATTTGGAAGAAGATGAATTTGCTGCATTTGTCAAAAACTACCGAAAGTTCAAAAACTTCAAGAAAATGCAAAAAGACAGCAAACCCAATCAGCACAAATCATTTACTCCACCCTTCCATAAATCTACCAGCAACTACAAGCCTTCTACCAGTGCTGCCAATGGAAAGAACATCAAAGGAGACCTGGTGTCTTTTAATTGCCAAAAACCTGGACATTTTGCATCTAAATGTCCCCAGCCAAAATATGAGTATGTCAGGAAATCGGTAAACTAAAGACATCCCAAGTCCAGAATCTATGTTGCAGATGACAGCACAGAGAAAGCTATGCCAGTCTGGTGTGAAACTGACTCAGAAGATGAAGGCGCTGCCGATGACAATGAAGATCAATGCCAATATAAGTTTTGTTGCCCTGGATGCCGATGACGAAATTGCACTGGACCTACCGACTCCTGTTCACCGGAATGCAACACCTCCAAGAACACCAACAAGGACAGAACAACCAACAAGACATTCCTTTCAAGAAGTCAAAATCAAAGCAACCAATCCTTATGGCTACAAAGTTCATCAAGTTGGAACCTCTCTCTATGGACAGTGTGGACCTATCTCTTTCTATGCAACTGAACCAAGTCCTCCACAATCCACTGAAAAGAAGATATCCTTTACCAAGCACCCAAACATTAAAAATCTTGCCAAACCCATCTCATCCCTATCTGACTTCTCTCCTGAGCCAAAAGATCACTCAGCCAAAAGAAACTTGACCGATCCTCTTCCTGAGATATCTAAAGCTGAGATGATAGAGACCATGGATGAACTCATTATTGATTATGAAAAGTTGAGTAGTATTCATGAAATAATGACTGCTAATTTCAATAGAGTTTCTGCTGAAAGAGACTCACTCAAAACTGAACTTGATTTTCAGAAAACAAAATTGAGTGAGTTCGATCAGCTTAAAACTGAAAACCTGGATCTCAAAAGCAGAGCAAAAGTACACACTCCAAAGATTAAAGATTTAGCTCAAAGAAATGACTCTCTCATAAAAATTATTGATACTTTCTCTAAACCTAAAGCTGTTGTTGATGCAATCCTTGCAAATCAAATGTCTTATAAAAATGACCAATGTGGGTTAGGATTTGAAACCAGCAGTAGCAGTTGTACTGATGCTCCTGTAACCGAGAAAAGGGATAAGAAGGCTGATAACAACTTGATTAACTCATTGCATAAGGATACTAAGCCTAAGTATAATGCCGTGGCAATGAAGTATCCTAAATACCAGACTATGGAGAAAAAACATATACGTACAAAAGGGAATTAAGATTGCTGATAATGATTCTGCGGATGAAGGCATTCATAGTAAATACATCAGCAAAGCTGGTCTTGCCAATCTTAAATCTGCTGCTGATGAATAGTCTCCCTCCAAGGTGACTGGCAAAGGCAAGAAAAAAAGTAAGAAGGGCAAAACCAGCACCTATAAAGTCTCCAAGTGTGTACCTGCATATTCTCCTTAGTCTAATGATGCAATGACTAAATTTGGTAATATCTTGCCGACTTCCCAGTCAATCAGCAAAGTGAGATGTGATAGTTGTTTGGATTATGGTCATCAGGCTCATGAATGCCTCTTGAAAAGCCTTTCTGGACCCACAGTGGTTAACCCCTCTAGTGGCGGCCAGATATGGCTGCCCAAGAGGAACTAACCTTTTGGACCCATTGAATAAGGGGGACCATAAACATGTTTAATTTGCAGGAATGCTTCATGGCCTTGACTGATGCCAGCCAAGATGTATGGATTTTGGATAGTGGTTGTTCTAGACATATGACTGGCCGTGCCGATCTCCTTGCTGATATTGTTGACGCATCAGGTCCTCCTGTAGTTTTTGGTGATAATGGAAAAGAAAAAATAATAGGATGTGGAACCATCATTAGAGGTGCAGTTACTGTTCAGAAGGTCTCTTTGGTGGATGGACTCAAGCATAACCTTCTCTCTATCTCACAATTCTGTGATAGAGGAATGCAATGTGTATTTACTACTTCCAGCTGCTATGTGAAAGACATTGCTTCAAATGAAACTCTTCTCACTACCAAAAGGAAACGTAACATCTACGCAATAGACTTAATTGCTATTACTGGTGTTACTAAAATCTGTTTTGTAGCTAAGAACATCAGTGAGAACTCTTGGCTATGGCACAAGAGACTCAGTCACTTGAACTTCAAATTAGTTTCCAAGCTTGCCAGTTCTGGATTGGCAACTGGTCTTCCTAAAGTGTCTGCTGATCATGGAAAGAAGTGCAGAGCTTGCCAATTGGGAAAACAGCATAAATCCTCTTTTGATATCAAGCCCTGCATGTTAACTTCTAAGTGCCTAGAAATGCTACATATAGATCTTTTTGGCCCCACAACCATTGCCAGCCTTGGGGGAAGTAGATATACTTTGGTTGTAGTAGATGACTATTCCAGATACACTTGGGTGGAAGCCTTCAGCAACAAAGATGATACTTATGCGGTTTCCACCAAGCTATTCAGACTACTACAAACTCAGAAAGAAAGCGATATCATTAGCATTAGATCAGACAATGGGACTGAATTTACAAATAATGGTATTGCTCAATATTGTGACGATCATTGTATAGACCATAATTTCGCTGCTGCTGGTACACCTCAACAAAATGGTGTAGTTGAGAGAAAGAAAAGGACTTTAATTTAAGCCGTTAAGACCATGATTTCTGAAGCCAGGCTGCCGAAATATTTCTGGGCCGAAGCCATTCATACCGCCTACTTCACTCAGAACAGATCTCTCATCAACAAATTCCATAACAAGACTCCTTATGAACTCTGGAGAGGCCGAGTACCCAATATTGGATTCTTCAAAATTTTCGGGTGCAAATGTTATGTGCTTTACAATGGTAGAGAGCACTGAGGCAAATTTGATGAAAAAGCTGATGAAGGTATCTTTGTCGGCTACTCAAAACATAGTAAGGCCTTTAAAGTTTTCAATAAGAAACTTTTGAAAATTGTTGAATCTGTTCATGTTACCTTTGATGAATTTGATTTGTTAGAGTCTGACCAGGCTTCAAATAGTTCTAACAAATCTAATTGTTTTGAGACAGGTGAATCTAGTAATTCTAACCAATCTGCAGATAAAGTGTAAGATCCTGTTATTGTTGCAGAAGACCCAGCAGACAACCTTATCTTTCCATCTTCGGCAAATAAAATTTCCTACTGATAATCCTCAGAATGCCTCTGTTGATGGTCAATCTGTCGGTTCTCCTCAACCTGTGCCAATCAATCCTAGCCCAAATCCAATCTCAGTCATTCATCCCTCTATTCCTAAGTCAACTTCCAAATCCACTCAAAGTCCATGTAATCCTATCTCTCCTATTCCTTTCAACCTATCCACTTCCAATACGTCTAAACCTGCTGCTGATTCTGAACCTCCTCTAGAATCCTTAAGACAAGAATCAGTATGACAAGATCTACTGAGAGAAGTGAGACCTCATCATGACCATCCTATTGAAGATGTTATTGGTGATGTCTTGGACCAAGAGTGACCAGAAACCTGAGCAAGGCCTTTGATGAAAATCGTTTCTCTTCGGCAATGGTGTCTGATATTGAACATCAGAAGACTAAAGAAGCCCTTGCTGATCCAAGCTGGGTGGAAGCTATGCAAGAGGAATTGAACCAGTTTGAAAGATGTAATGTCTGGGAACTGGTACCTAGACCTTCCTCTCAACAAGTTATTGGAACTAAATGGGTATTCAAAAAAAAGTTGGATGAAGCCGGAAAGATTATAAGAAACAAAGCAAGATTGGTGGCCAAAGGATACTGTCAAGAAGAAGGGATCGATTATGATCAAACTTTTGCACCAGTAGCAAGATTAGAGGCTATAAGACTTTTTCTTGCCTATATTGCCTTCAAATAATTCAAGCTATATCAAATGGACGTGAAAAGCGCTTTCTTAAATGGAGAACTCCAAGAGCTGGTTTACGCTGAACAATCACCAGGCTTTGAGGACCCTAAGAAACCCAATCATGTCTACCGATTAAAGAAAGCTCTTTATGGCTTGAAGCAAGCTCCTAGGGCTTGGTACGAAACCTTGTCCAAGTTCCTACTCAGTGACGGTTTGGGATTTACCAGAGGAAAAATTGACACAACCTTATTTGTGGCTAAGCACAAGGGCCATTCATTGTTTGTTCAAATATATGTGGACGACATCATCTTCGGGTCCACAAATGAAGCCCTATGCAAAAGATTTGAAAATCTCATGCAAAGCAAGTTTGAAATGAGCATGATGGGTGAGCTAACCTATTTACTTGGTCTACAAGTGAAGCAAACCAATGAAGGAATATTCATAAATCAAGCCAAATATACCAAGGAGCTAATCAAGAAGTTTGGTTTTGATAATGCTCATCCTCAAAGCACTCCCATGGCTACAAACGTTCATCTTGACAAAGAAGAATCTGGCAAGAAAGTGGACATGACTCTTTACAGAGGAATGATTGGTTCGCTTCTCTATTTAACAGCCAGCAGATCGGATATAATGTTTGCCGTTTATGTCTGCGCAAGATTTCAAGCCGATCCAAGAGAATCTCATCTGCAAGCTGTGAAAAGAATCATTAAATATCTAAGCGGCACTGCTAACCTTGGCTTATGGTATGCCAGAGACTCTTGTTTCAATCTTATTGGTTATTCAGAGGCTGATTATGCAGCCTGCCAAGTCACAAGGAAGAGTACCAGTGGAACATGCCAGTTTCTTGGTGAGAGGCTAGTTTTGTGGTCATGCAAAAAGCAAACAGCTACCTCTACTTCCACTACTGAGGCTGAATAAATTGCTGCCGATAGCTGCTGCTCTCAAATCCTCTGGATGAAGCAACAATTAGTAGACTATGAGATTCTACCTCAAGTCTGGCCTATCTACTGTGACAATCAATCTGCCATTTCAGTCTCAAACAATCCAGTGATGCACTCTAAAACAAAGCATATTGACATAAAATATCATTTCCTAAAGGATCATGTGGAGAAAGGCAATTATTCTGCTGAAAGTTCATACTGACTTTCAAAGAGCCGATATATTGACAAAGCCTCTATATCAGAAGAGATTTGAATTCCTAAGGAGTGAGCTAGGTGTTATTGGATACTCTGGTTGATGCTTGTATCTTGCCGGGGTTGCTCATCTTGCTGATCATCCTTTGCTGTGTGCCGATATCTTTCTGCTGATTATCCTTTGGCCGATTGCCTGCCGATGTCTTTTCTTCTACTAGTGCTCTAGTTATGCTTTCCAGCTATTCAAATTTTCCATCAGCAAGCTCCTCTTTGAAGATAAGGTTGGATTCTCTGACAGACAAATCACATCAAAGGACATTTGGTCACACGCCACTCTGACACATGTATGTACCGCCATTTCCGAAAATCGTGTTAAATGATTTATCCCAATTAATGTTGTGATAAATCCCAGGTAAACCGTGTCATTTTATATCTCAATTAGTTATTTTCCCCTCATTTTAACTACTCCAAAATGGCGCATTAAAATCACCTGCTTGCGCACGACTTCCAAGAATATTAACAGTTGCGTCTTTTGAAAATCCTTTTCAAAAAAAAAATTTCCCTCCTATTCCATAACATATTTAAGCAAAGACCATTTTCTCTAAAATCCTTTCGCATTCTCTCTCTAAGATTTATTCCATTGATTCTTGCCTTGCTCTCTCTCTCAAACTCACTTCATTCAACACATATTTCCTTCTGAATCTGGTACGTTTAACTTGTTATATCAAATGTTGATTCTAACCTTGGTTTATTGTTTTTGAGTTTGTTTGGTTTGTTGATTTTTGCAGATAATTATGAGTACTGAAAAGGATATCTATGGAGGTTACATAGACCCAAGCTTTTTCAGTGATGAAGATGATGGACAGTTTCTTCGAATCTTCTTTCAGATACTTCGGTTCTTCCATTCTTGTCCCCGGCAGATGATTTTGGAGTTTTTGTTGATACTGTTAGGGAGTTCTTTGCCAATGCAGTTGTTGAATATTCAGATGTCAATGATCCCGAATCCTTTTCTGCCATTAACTCAACAGTTGCTGGTGTTCCTATTTCTATCACTCCAACCAGTATATCCTCCATTTTTCCAACCCTAGGAAACTCTGGTCCTAGTTCTGTTGATGATGCCGTACTGGATGAAGCCTGGATTCTAACCAGAGGTGCTGATGCTGGACCAAGGCTTAGTGGTGACAAGCATTTCAAAGTTCACTACATAAGAAGATATTTTGCTCTCATTGAGATTATTGATAGATGTTTGATCTGCCGGTCTGGTTCTCATAGCCATGTTACTGATCTCCAGTTTGAGGGTTTTGCTGCTATTGTTCTTAGAAGAAGATTCAACTGGTGTGTATTCATTTTTAGGGTCATAGCCCTAGCAGCAAAGAAATACGCCGCTGATAGATAGAAGGGTCTAGCACACCCAGGTCTAGCACACCTAGGAAAAGGATGTCATTACTGGCTACTGAGCAGAATAATCAGAAGAAACCCTGCTATGATTCTTGCTGATCCCAACGCAACCAGCATCTTAAAGTCAAAATTGAAGCATCACAGTGATGCTGACTAGAAGAGAATCAACAGACAATCTGCTGCTGGTGAGGCACCTCTCCCTGCTGATAGAACTCCTGCTCCTGCTGCCAGTTCAACCATTGTTCCTGTTGCTGCTAAGAAGGATAAGAAGAAGAATCCCAAGAAAATAACCATTGCTCCTGTCATTTCTAAACCCTCTGCTATTTCAGCCCCTGCTACTTCAACTTCCCATGCTGCTGGCCCTGTTACTAGAGCTAAGAAATTCATTACTGATTCTCCTCCTGCTGCTACCTCCTCTGCTGATCCTAAAAGAAAGAATGTACCTGAATCTGTTGTCAAACCAGCAAAGAAATCACAATCTATTTCTGCTAAAGTGTCTGAATCATTTCCTATTCCATCTTCTGATCCCAGAGTCAGAAGAGTTTTGTTTTCTGAACCATTGCTGGATGATATCTCCTTAATCTCTGAACCTACATACTGAACGATTGCTCTTACCGCTGAAGACATCAGCATAGAAGTTGATGATAGAATGAAGATGATTGAGCAAGATTTAAGGAGGAGGATTCCCTTGCAGCCACTCTTGCTGACCTATCCTAATCTATCGGACATTCAGCACACTGCTTCATCTGGAATAGCCTCTGAATCTAAGGTCAGAAAGTGTGCTCCAATCAAAAACCCCTCATTCCATATTTACTACAATAACCCCTGGTCCATGTTCAACAAAATTGCCCCCAAAGATTGGGTCTTTCCTATTGATCACCTTCAGCCATTCATCCGGAGACTTCTCTAATTTCATGAAGAAAAGAAAGAATTCATTTCAGATGGTAACATCCATGACTATGTTGATAGAACCAAGTTTGACTTAAATGAAACATTTGCTGAGAAATTTCCCCCGCTATCCAAGTACCAAAACTTTTGCAAGAATGAGCTCATGTTGAACTTTGGTAGATATTTTGATTTGCTGCCTCTTCTATGGAATCAAGTATATCTGTTTCAAGATCAAATCAGGTAGGATCTAATGGTAATCTCCATCTGGATTGCCTATGCTTCTCTATTCAAGACTCAATTCAATTTTCATGAAGATGATCCCTATCAGCAAGGCAGAGCTGAAAATGGTGAAGATTGGGGATTCAGATATGCTGATTCTGAGACTCTCACCAGAGGTCCCCTTGCTGACCAATTAATTGAAAATGTTCTTAAAATGACTCAAGAACTCATCACTTTTTCTGAGGAAGCTATGAAGAGAAGGAATACCAGTTCTTCAGAAAAGAAGAAGAATGATTCTTCTGACAAAAGTTCTGACAAAGCTGTTGATGCTCCAGCTACTGATTTCTCAAGTGACAATACTAATTCAAGCAGAACTGATTTTGATGATGACAACAAATTTATCAGCACCATCCTTGTGAAGCATTCTCCCTTATCCTCTGATCACAAAGTCACATCTTCAAGTCCTGTTAAGCCTGCATCGATAGTCATTTCAGGAGGAGTCATGCCTACTGATCAACCATCTGCTGCAGTGGCTGAGGAACCTGCTGACACCCTCTTGGATATTGCTGATTTCAGAGGAGGAGCACTTTCTGATGCTGATCTAGCTGCTAATCTCCAAGCTGAAGAAGTTGATAATGCCTTTTCTGAATCCTTTCTGATTAATTCTGAAGATGTCCAGTTCCAAGAAGCCATTGCTGATTCCATCTCCATTGCTAAGCCCATTCCTGAAGCTACTGATGATAGCCCTGATGAAATTGACCCTGATGACTATGAGGAAATTCCTACTGATGTTGAAGAGGATACCTCACCTCCTTCTTGGTACAATTCTTTAAATGATGATTGTAGGTTGATGATTTGCTCTAACTGGTATACTACCTTGAGATCCATCCCAAAGGACTCTGCTGGTAACGCACTTTTCCCTCCTCATCAAAGACTAAAATGGAGGTCAGGATCCAGGAAGGTAAAGTTTCCCTACAAAAATTCTGAGTTTCTTCCAGGATCAACCAGCATGACTCAAATCTGGCTAAAATGGGATAAGAATATTAAGCATGGCAAGAAGAAAACGCCTGCTGTTTCTCATGCAAAGGTAAAAGCCTCTCCTCCTGATGTAAACCAACCTGGTTCCTTGAAGATCCGTGGTGATGTTTGTCCCCATGGAGAATCACCTATTGAGTTCTGCATCTTTTCTGGTGGCATCAAGAGAAAATGTTTGATGATTAATGAACTGGTAACTGATATTCTTGAAATCTCCCCTCTGTCTGCTGCTGGTGGTCTCTGGAAGCTTGTTTACCAGCATGCCCTTGCAATCACTCTGCCCCTTTATGCCTCCAGACCATTCATGCATGATTATGCAGTTGATACTGGCAGGATGATACGACTTGGCCTCATGCGTATTCTGCTGAATGGAAGAGCTTTTCTAAATCTGATGCTTGCAGTCAAGCTCTCCCTAGAAAATAATGGTCAGATGTTTCTTGACCCTCCTTTGTCGGCTGATACTTCTATTATGGTTCATCCTGATTTTCCTCTCCTTGTTGCTCCATCCGCCCCAAGTTCTGCTGATATTCCTTTGATAGTTAGTACCACCATCCCAGCTACCTTGTTATCTCATGGTGAAGTTACACCTGTATACACCATGTATGGCTACTTTGCTAATCAGCATGGCCATCTTTCTGAAGCATATAGGCCTGTACTTAGAGGTGACATTGGTGATTTGGGTCTATATCTCCGAGATAAGCTTGATGATATCGAATATTTAGTGCTTAAGTCCACTCAGGAGGAGGAAGACTTAGCCAACAGAATCTCAGCCAAAGTTATCATCAAGACCAAAGTCACCAGATCTCCAGCCAGAGCTACTCTTATTATTGATTTGAAAGTTGGTGAAGAAAGATTTGATCAGCTACGTGATACTATAGACAGCACCCTCAAGACCCAGCAACTACTAGTTTCTGTTAATGAAAATCAAGATCTCAACATTAAGGAGTAGGAACTCAAGCTAAAGGCTGCTGAAGATAGGGTCGTTGCTGCTAAAGCCAAGCTTGCTGAAGCAAATTTGAAGATTGCAAAGCTTGAAGGGAAAAATGATGTGCTGTTTGAATGGTACAAGACTAGCAAGAAAAGGAAAGCTGAAAGGGTTGAATCCAAGAAACAAAAGAAGTCAAAGCCTGCTGCTGATCCTGCTGATGCTGCTGCCGTTGCTCCAGCTGATTCCTAATTGTCTTGTAACCAATGAAATAGATATCCTCCTCTGATGCCCCAAAAACAATTATATCCTATGCTGACAGTTTGCTTATTAATTATGTGTCTTTTGCTTAATCTTAATATGTTTATCTAACCTTCTACTAGGTACATTAAATATTTTGCCTTAACAGTTATCATTTGCATCTTAGCTTATAGAGATAACAATTTAACTAAATATTTTATCTAGGCCTCATAAGTGATTCTGTTTAGGGTGATTGGACTTAAGCAATTAGGAGGAGATTGTTGGGTCAAATATATATGGACTCAGAATTTCTTAATCCCAATCACGTGGCTAGTTAGAGACCCCTAATTTAATTAGATTTTATTTTTGGATCTTTTGCTGATGCCTTCTGTGCAAGTATATTTTGTCTTGCAGGTTGACAACCTGCTGGTGAGATCAGTATGGTGACCAGCAGAAGAGAACACTATTCAGCAACATTTTTCAGCAAGATAGGTGACTGGAATTCTCGATGAATTTCTTCAATAGACAGTCTTCCAGTAACAACGGTCACATCTCTATCTCTTTCATCGTACTTGTTTGCTAAAAGTAGTTTTATCTTTCTGCTAATCCCATTCTGCTAGTTCTGACACAAGAGCTATTTTTAGCTTTACTTTGTCCTTTGTCTGCGTTTTGCAGGTAACCGGTTGGGACAAAGGGTTCTTTACCCGCTGGACTATGCCAAAATGCCTTTTCCCAAATCTCCCGCATTAAAGGCAAAAGATATGGCATTTATTGATCCTCACCTACCAACCTCATATTTCAAATTCCAAATCTACCCTTCAACGTCTCTTAGCTCTTCTCCCTCCAAGTATATATTGAAGACTTTAGAGCATTGAAGAGGGTTGGTTGTTCCATTGAAGAGAAAGTGCTTGAAGCATTCAATGAAGCTCAAGCTTTCAAGTCCAAAAAATCATTAGACTTTATTAGGGACATACACTCGTGCACAACTCAATCAAATCTGTAAGCATTCCCTAACAAGACAATCATTGGAATGCATTGATTGAGAATCACACACACACCTGAGTGAGATAAGTTCATAACTTTCCGCTCAAAAACACTTGGTAAGTTTTTGTCTTATGATCCATCAGTAGATCCTAGATTTGAATCCTTGTAACCGGCAAGGCCGATATTGTAATAGACTAGGACCAACTGATAGTAAACTTCTCTCCAAATCCAAGTTCTGACCAAACTTGGTAGGGGACGTAGCAGCATTCACGCTGTGAACCTCTCCATATATCGTGTCCTTGTCTTTACTTTTCTTTGCTTTACTTTCATCTTGCCAGTCAATCTCTATTACTGATTACAGCGTTTCTTCTTACTGATTCATAAGTTTTTCCCTATACCAAACCAGTTGCACTGCATAAAGTTTTAAGAAATACCATGTGTTAAAACCAAGCTCTAAACAATCTCTTTCCGACTTTGTGTGAGTTCAAACTAAGTCACAAACTTTCCGCTGTGCTTACTGATTATATTACAATCTACTGATTAGTGACTTTGACATACAAGGTATTTTCTTTTAAAATAATAAAAAGGCTATTCACCCCCCCTCTAGCCTATTTTCCTACCAATTGGACCTAACAGTCAACCTCGTCTAAAAAAGAAGAAAAGAAAATACATTAAAAATACCAAATCTGCCCAAAAGATTCCGCCGCCTGCTTTTCTTCCACTCTGGCGTTTGAAGCACGACTCATCCCTGGTGGGACGACTCGTCCCCTCTCTTCCTCTCTTAGATTCTGTCATCCTTGTGATAGGGAATAATTGGTTAAGGTCGGGACGACTCATGTCATGACCCTAATCCTAGGCACTATTTTAAGTATGTGTTGAGCTCGTGGGGGTGGGGTGCGTGGCATCTCATTTATGCATTTTATGATATATTGTTAGTTTTACATGTTCATTTTGATATCTTGATAAATTATTTGATATTTTAGGATATTATTAAATTAACTTTAATTATTTAATGACCACTTGAAATAAATGAGAGTTGTATAGTTGAAAAATGAATTGTTGAAATTTAATAAATAAATGTATAAAGTTATCAAGGTGCTTAAGTGTCAAGGTTGGAAGTTAAGGTTGTAGTTGTAGCATCTAAGAAAAGAGAGGAGCTTAAGTAGAAAATTGTTTAATGTATATCCTTTTCTCATTTTCCATGGAGAGATTTTAATCAAAGAGGCAGCTATAATCTCTTTCTTTTCCTCTGTTCCATTGAGAAAGCTTAGGATTCCTCCGTCCTTCCAAAAATTCTCATAAATTCATTCCTTGTCTGTTCTTCGATCAGTCTTCACCAAAATGTTCGGGAAGTCGAGAGGATCGCTTCTAGCCGATTAAAGTTTTTCTTATTTTCAAATTATTTTGGTAAGTTATTATGTCCCTTTCTTCTAATTTTGTTCATTGATGTATAAACGTTGAAATGGTGAAAGTGTATATGTTGCATGTCAATTTTGGCCATTATAATTGATTTTGAAATAAAAGGAAATAGGTTTTGGATGAATATTAGGAAGTGTTGATACAATGGTTTGGTTGGAAGTGTAAAGGTTGATATACAATTATTGCATGGCACTTTGGTATATTTTGCTTAAAATTGGAATGAGTTGAAATGGGTTGGAATGTAGTATATGGAAGTTTTGGTATAGTGTTGTAGTTAAAGTGAAAGAATGGAAGTATCAATGTTTAATGTCCTTTTGGGAACATTTTTCTTGGAGTTGAAAGAGGTGGAAACGGTTTTATAGGAGTATAAAGAAGTAATGATATACTCCCTCCGTCTCAGCCCATGCTTCTCACTTTTTTCAAATCACGCAAATTAGGGAAATGGGTGGGAAGAAAAAATGTTGTGAGTGTAATAGTGAATTAGGAGAGAGAATTAGTGGAGGAAATAATAAATTTGAAAAGTGGTGTGAGTGTAATAGTGAATTAGGAGAGAAAATGAATGGAGGAAATAGTAAAGATTCTTTGCCAAAAAAGGAAAGGTGAAGCTTTTAACGGGACACCCAAAATGGCAATAAGTGAAGCTTGGGCTGGGATAGTGGGAGTATTGGTTTGGGTGAGGTTGAAATGGGTGAATTATAAATTTTGTAAATTATTATGGTTTCCTTTAATTATTGCTCATTCAATGTTTAGAGTTGATATTATTGTTGTATAAATGGTTCTTGAGATTTTGGAACATTTTCTTTGATATGGAATTTTAGTGGAATAAGTTGAACTAGGTTGGTTATGGGTTGTTGTTAAGGTGGAAAGATAGGAATAATTTAAGATTAATGTTATAATGGTAGTATGTCACTTTGGGTATATTTTACTTGGAGTTAGAATGAGTTGAAATGAATTGATAACGAATTGAAATGATCTTGGATTAAATATGGAAGTGTTGCATGTGGGTTGGTACCTTTTACTTGGGATTGAAATGGGTTAAAATAGTTTGGGATGTAGTATATTGAAGTTTTAGTATGGTTTTCGTGTTAAAGTGAAAGGATTGAGGCATTAGTGTGGAATATTATTTTGGGAGTATTTTACTTGGGTTGGAAATGATTGGAATTGGTTTGGAAAGGGTTGTTAAAGTTTTGGAGGGGTTTAGGCTGAAGTTGGAATTGTGGTACTGATGGTTGAGATAAATTAGTATGAGCAAAATGGCCAAATTTTCCAAGGCCTGCTGATTTTAAACATCAGTGCTGATTTTCAGTGAAGGGCACGACTCATGCCCTATGTCACGAGTCGTGCCATGCTTTGGTGCCTAGCCGTGCCTTGGGGGACGAGTGTATCAGACTGGTTGTTTAAGGGGATGACTCGTGCCCTGGGGGACGAGTCGTGCCTTGCCCTGTTTACCCTAAACTAGTTTTCAAGCAATAAAAACCTAATCTACCTAGTATATATTTAACTCCTTTTTTACTATAATCAAAGTACAACAATTGAGCTATCCAATGGTGTCTTAACTTGTTAAAATGGGTACGAGGAAGATGGTTAAATATTGTATTGAATAGGGTTGAAAGGCTGGATGGGAATTTAACCAAAGTTGATCAAAACTTGGAAATTCAATCTTGAACTTTTATAAAGTTTACTGAATGTTGTATAGTGAATATGTAGGGCTGGTTTATGATACATTGTGCCCTTACTTGGTTACATATTCATGGTTTGTTTATTCAATAAGTGTTTGAAATGTAAGTTACAATATTGTGATAGCTTTAACATGAGTATGTGAATACCCCGTCCCGATGCAACGCGCATTCGGAGGTTTAAAATAAATAATCATATAATGTCGAATCGAAATAGGATATTCATTTAGTGACACTCGCTTTTAAACCATATTAAAATATTAGTTTAATTTTGAGAGTCGCCACGCCACTTTGATATAGCCCAAAGCTTTGAATAAAGGCTAAACAGTTAATTGGGTTCGGGGGTCAAGTTACAACAGAAGAAGAAACGCTATCACTCCTGTTGCCCGACGGATTGGTCTTTCTAGCATGTGGGGTGTTGGTTGTGTGCGGTGTTTACAGGAATAGATAGAAGAAACGGGATCATGCATAAGGAGGAGGGGAGAGAAAGAATTAATTAATGATCACACCCTAGAACCTTTGAGTTAGGCCCTCGGAAGGTGCACTAATCAACGTTCATCCTTGGGGGATTGTTGATCATGGGATAATTATAACTAAGGTGGAAGGAAAGAAATAGTTCCTAGATCCAATGGGTTTCTTTGGGCGAAACCTTAGATCATCCTCGGCTATTGCATATTTAAATATATTAAAACAATCCTAAATCTAGCATAAAGGAACAATTAAAATATAATAAGCATGCAAATATAATAAGACAATAGTAATAATAGGGAACAAAAAATATTAAAAAGAGTCTTACCAATTGTAGCAAGACTTTGGGGTCGAATCTAGGGCGATTAGAAGAGAGTAAGAAGAACTGTGGGTAAAACAAGAGTAGTCTCGTTTCTCCCGAGTGAATTGTGTGTTGAAATTGGGGAACCGGTCACACTTATTTATAGTGCTTCGGTACTTGGGCTGGGCCAACTGAAGGGTCGATCGGCCCTAAATATAAGGGTCGATCGGCACTGAATAGAGGGACGATCGGCACAATGATTGAAGGTTCGATCGGCACCGAATAAAAGGGTCGATCGGCAATACAGCGAATAAAGGGCCGATCGGCACTTTGACCTGGCGTGCTTTCCACGCAGGCAAATGACGGCGGGTTTGACCGATTGGTTTGAGGGATTTTAGGGTTTCTATTTAATTACACCGGGCCAGGTATTTAGAATACCTTTTTTCGGATCGGGTACTAACAGTAGCCCCTCGATGACGCTTCTTGTAAGACAAGTGGGGTCGACGATAGAAAAAATAGGATCCGTCCTGAAAAAAGGGATTTCAGGAGGTAAGAGAATGATTTTGCGGATGCAAGGGTTGGACTCGAGCTGAGTCACATAAAAGATGACCAGGTAGGTCAAGCGGCTGGACCCACGTCGGGCTACCTACTTATCCCAAAAGGAATCAAGCCAAGTCGTAGTTCAAAAGAGTGGGCGTTTAGTACCCGAGAATGGCGGACGTGCAACGTCTCAAACCAAAGACGCGATTTGTGTGGGAATCTCCCGGAAATATGTGACTATATGAAAGTCACTGAAATGTGAAGACGTGACTGCGCGAAAGTCACTGGACTGTAACTGTGCGGGAATCACCCAAAAGTTTTGTGAGAGTTTGACTTCTGCGGGAGTCACCCCTTATAAAAAATTTGACTTCTGCGGGAGTCACCCCGTAAATTGTGAAAATTTGACTTCTGCGGGAGTCACCCCAAAAAATGTGATTTTGACTTCTGCGGGAGTCACCCCTTAAAATTTTGACTTCTGCGGGAGTCACCCCTTAAAAATTTGACCTCTGCGGGAGTCACCCCAAAAAATGAATAATTTTGACTCTGTGGGAGTCACCTCGAAATAACTATAAATGATAAAGCAAAAGGATTTTGAGTTAAAAAATAAAAAGAATTTATTTTGGTAACGGAGGGTTTTTTGAAAAATGGGGAATTTTTTGAAAAAAGGGAATTTTTTGAAAAAGGGGGATTTTTTGAAAAAGGGGGGAGGTTATTTAATAACCCGGTCAACCGATGTGACCGAGGAGACGCGTGTCAGGAGGGGAAGGGGAAGGGCCGATCGGACCTTCTTTCCGATTGGCTGAGAGGAATTGACGCGGATCCGTGTCGCTGAGATGAAATCCTGGCCGTTCGATGGCCTCGAAGAAACACAAAATGAGGGGCCGATCGGCCCTTCACCCCATTGGCCAGATTTTACGGCCGATCGGCCTTAAAAATCGTCCGTCTTCTTCTCTCTTTCACGTCTTCTTCTTCTTCCTAAAGCTCTCGCCGGAAAATTCCTTCAAGCTTTCTTGATTTGTGCCGAGTTGTGTTAAGGTCTTGCTTGCCATGGATCCCGATGTTGCTGCTTTGGAGCTCTTGCTCAACCGATCGGAGAATCCTTCGTTGGGCTCGTACGGTGGTGATTTTCATGGCTATGGCGGAGGAGTTTCTTCTAGTGGTTATGGTGGAGGAGGGAGCCATGGTTCTGGTAGTGTTAGGGGCGGTTATGGCCAAATGGGTGGAGGCTTTGATGGTGGTTATGGGGGTTATGGAGGTGGTGATGATGGTGGTTATGGGGGCAGTTTTGATGGTGGACACGGTGGTGGACAGGGCGGCAATGGTGGCAGCAGCCATGGTGGAAATGGCGGCAGACACGGCGGTCCTGGTGGCGGTTACGGCGGCGGACACGGCGGTCCTGGTGGCGGCAATGGTGATAGTGGTGATGATGATGAAGGGGAAGTGTGAATGTGTGCCCAAAATTTTGTGTTGGATTCACGCGAGTTTGAAGACATCCGAGTTTAATTTGAAAAACGGAGTCGCCACGCCATTTTGATTACCTCAAAACTTTGAAAAAAAGGTTTTTACTTGGGTTCGGAGGTTAAGTTACCCCTTGGGAAGAACGTTTGGCGTTCACCCAAAGTGCCTTGCCGGAGCAAGTCTCCCAATATTTCAGTAATCGTGCTTGCTTGCGTGCTTTCTTGTGTGCATGTGTTTGAGAAAAAAAAGGAGGGAATGTCCCAAGTCGTCTTCCGGACGTACAAACCATTTGTTGGTTGTCGCTCGGGATTCCTTGGAATTTTATGTATTTGGGATTATGATCCCGTCCTCATCTTATGACTTGTGATCATCGCATTTTAACCTCGGGACCCTTGGGACTTGCGTGATCGAGAGAATGACTCTCTTTTGGTCAAAGATGAGGTTCTTTAGAAAAGGAGGGTCCTTAGCCCATCAATCCTACGCTTTAAGACCGTCGAGCTCGTATAGAGGCTTCATACTCTTTCTTAAGCGATAATCGGAGATATAGGGTTCAAGGTGTCCCTTTCTAAAGAAATATGGAACCTTCAATGGAAGGAACGATGTAAAGATAGGATCTTTTACACCGGTCCATTCCTAGGTTGGGGGAAAGGGGGAAATGCATGATGAAAAATGACACTTTAATGAAAAGATGACATTTTTGGGTTGCAAATGATGCACTTAGTTTAAAGAAATAATATTTATTGCAAATGATGCATAAAGATTTGATTTTTATGCAAATGATGCATTTTTGTTGAAGAAATTGGCATTCATTATGCAAATGATGCATAAAGATTGCATTTTGAAAAGCATATGATGCTAATTTATGGTAAAGACATGGTCTTTAAAGCAAATGATTCTTGAACAAGGGGGTTTTGAATGCAAAGGATGCATTTTTATTGAAAAGATTGAGTTTTTATATGCAAATGATGCATAAAAATGACATTTTTATTTTGAAAATGGGGGTTTTAGGTGCAAAGGATGCACCTTTATGAAAAAGACTACATTTTTATGACAAATGAGGTCTTAATGCATGCAAAAGGGGAAGGGGGTGATAAAGATGTGATCTTTAACTATGAATGCCAAGTCCCAAGCAAGATATATGAATGCAATGAGCAAGTATATCAATTAAAAGCAAGGTTAGGGCGTGCGAGGTTACCAATTGCTTCCTTTGCTTCTTTGGTCGGAGCTAGGAGGAGAGGTTGGTCTTGGATCTTCAAGGAGGAGGGAGGGAGCTTCTTGGCCTTCTTCTTCACCTTCTTGAGCCTTCTCCAATATTCTTCACATCTTGGGAATGACTGAGTGTATTGCTATGGATTGTGTGTATTGTTGTTGTTGTTGAAATGGGTAGAGGAGGGCTCTATTTATAGGCGATGTCTGGATAAGGCTAATGAAGCCGGTGCGGCTCGCAGCGAGCTAATGCAGTCGTGCGGGCTTATCCATTGTGACTCAGCATTTCTAGAACCAAGCAAGGTGGCAATTTCTAGAACCTTCTTCCTAATTAAGAAAAACGTGTTTTCTTAACTAGGAAGGCTCCCTTCAGCCCTTAATTTGATTTGAAACAGCTCGAACATTTCAGGAACACTAGGAAGGTCCGGGAATTACCGGAAACTTACCGAAATTGCCGGAAAATTTAACCGGAAGGCATGAGCCAGATTTGGGTACTTACAGAAGCCCCTCGGCAAAGTCACTTGCAAGGCGAGTGGGGTTGTCGATAGAAAAGGATCCGATCGGCGAATGCCGAGACGGATTGGGTGACCAAGGTGGTCGAGTGGCTGAACCTTTGGAAGGCTACCTACGTATCCCGGAGGAATCAAGCCGAGCCGTAGTTCGGAATTAGGATCCGCATTTGGGGAGGAAGAAGAAGCGGTCTCTTCTTTGGGGGAAAAAGAAGAAAATGACCTAGGAGGTCAAGCAATTGATCCTTTTGGGGATATGCTAGGAGTGACCAAGGTGGTCGGATATACGAACCTTTATGAGGCTGCTTTATCACATGAGGGTGGTGAAAAGCGGGGTGACCAAAGTGGTCGAATGGGTTTGGACCTTTTATAAAGGCTACCTACGTATCCCGGAGGAATCAAGCCTTGATCGTAGTTCAAGCATCACTAGATAGTTAGGAACGATGTCTAGGATTCTTGAGATTTTGACAATTAATGGAGGCTGTCACCTGATTGACAATTACTGGAGGATGTCACCTGATTGACAATTAATGGAGGATGTCACCTGATTGACAATTAATGGAGGATGTCACCTGATTGACACTAGAGCTTACGTCACTAGAGTTTGGTGAACTTGAGCATACGTCTCAATCTCTTTCGAATCAGAGATATGGGTTGCCAGAGCATACGTCTCAATCTCTTTCGAATCAGAGATATGGGTTGCCAAAGTTTGAATGGCTTAAGCATACGTCACTATTCGGGATAGAGGTAGCTTAAGTTGAGAGAAACTTGAGCGTACGTCACTATTCGGGATAGAGGTAGATTAAGTTGAGAGAAACTTGAGCGTACGTCACTATTCGGGATAGAGGTAGCTTAAGTTGAGAGAAACTTGAGCGTACGTCACTATTCGGGATAGAGGTAGCTTAAGTTGAGAGAAACTTGAGCGTACGTCACTATTCGGGATAGAGGTAGCTTAAGTTGATAGAAACTTAGCATACGTCACTATTCGGGATAGAGGTAGGCACAAGTTTAGAGTTTGACAATTCGGAGGTTGTCACTAGCGTTATCCGTTATAACGGAATTAACGGAGCGGCTGGGAATAGAGCTTGATTGCTAAAGAGATAAGGGATATTTTTCTGAAAAGATGTTATCTTGGTTAAAAGATAACGGAAATTGCATGCCCAAGTGGAAGGTCCGGGATTGTAATTTACGCTCGTAGCGAATGAAGCCGCCCGGCATGAGATGGAGAAAAGAAGCCGTACGGCTAGAGGCTGTTTTTCAGTTATTTAAAAGCAGGTTTTGAACGGGCATTGGGCATTATTGCCGCCCAAGATCTTTAGCCGAAGAGAGAGAGAAAGGAGAGAATTTCTTCAAAATTCTTCAATTCCCTTTGCTTCTATCGATTGGAATGGATCCGGAGGGCAATCCCATACCGAGGCAAGCAAGAAGGAACATCTCCGCGGCTGCTAGATGGAGGAGGAAGGAGCTCGTTCGGACGGAGAGGAAGTATGACTTTCTTACGCCTCCGTCGGAGCTTTATCCGGGAAGAAGGGAGCATAAGTCAACGAACCCTCGATCGGTTGGGGTAAGCATTCTCATTTTGCTCAAATCCGATGATTTTGCTTGATTTTTGAATGATTTAGGGCTTGACCCAAATTTTAGGAATTTTCTAGGATTTTTGAATGATTTTGAGATGCATGAACAACCTATGAGGCTAAGAATATGCATGTGCAATTTATTTGATGAAAATTATGAGAATGACTCACTTTTTTCTCGCAAATGAAGTAAGAATGAGAATTGTCTAAATATGAGACGGAGTTCTTGCCTTGTGCTAGAACTAGGTCAAAATTCTGATTTTCAATGAGAAAACATGATTTTGGAAGATGAAAAGGATTCATGCATGCCATTTTATTTGGAAAATAATGCTTATGTGCAAAGAATCGTGAAAATTGTGATTTTATGCTTTAGGAAAACAACGGGCTTAAAATGACGCGTTTCAAATGATGAAAGTCACGTTTTTTGATGCAAATGATGCTAAAAAACAAACTTTTGTGAATGATTTTCTTTTGAAAACATGTGCACTTTTGTGAATATATGCATGCTTTTGAAAATGACGAATGATTGACACACTTCTTTTTGATGTGCTTGTCTACAGGAGAACAAGTCTAGAGGACCATCTGAGATAGCGGTCAGGCTTTGGCAGAGGATGCCGGATTTTGAGAAGAATGGGGTGAACCCCAAGAATTTGGTGAGGGCTACCGGTCTAGACGCGTTTGTAGAGGCCATCGGCACGGGGATTCGCGCTCACCTCGAAGAGCGAGGGCTGGATTCGAGGCTCTTTTTGAGTTTTTGTGGGATAGCACCCATAAGCTTCCACTGAGTGGGGAGAGCTTACTTTGTGACTCCTGCCGATTTCACAGCGATGCGGCCTTACGCTTCACCGGGAGGCCCGTGACTTGGAGAGACCACATTACTGGCGAGGAGTTTCAGGCTTTGGTTGGATTTGTCTTTGATTCCCAGTGGGTATGGAGACGGGCTTGTCGAGGTGGCGATTCGAGACTTGCATACGAGCTTTCTTTGCTAATGATGTGGCCCTTGGCCCGGTGGCTAGAGCATTCATATGGTTGATGCTATCGGTCACTATCTTCGCAAGTGCAGGACGGGCTATGACTTGCCTCCTCGACTCTCGGAGGATGTGGATGGGATTGGGACGGTCTCTTAGGGAGAGGCCGGATTAGGCGGAGCTCTACTTCTCGTTGGACATGTACAGTCGGAACAAAGTTGCTTCCATGGGCTTGCTTCTCATTTGCCCTTGAGGTAGTCTCCTTTCTTTTTTTCTTTTCTCTTTTTTACGTCTTGAGACTTTTATGAGAGAGAAAATGACCTTTTGATGTTTTTGAACATGCGGGCACAGTTACTGCGAGGTGATCGGGTTCTTTCCTTGGAACCGGTTAGAGTGATATCACCATTTTCCTGCTATGGTTCGCTGGAGGGGAGATGTGAGGATAGGTTCACGGGGGAAGACCCGGATCACCTTCGACTACAAAGATGGTGAAGCACAGTGCTCAGAAACGAGGATGGACCGGATGGAGTGGACTTCTACCCTGGGGCGAGGTATCCAGAGATTTTCTTTGGGAGATGCTATCCAAGAGGTGACGAGCGAGAGGAGGTGGCTTACAACTGGGGCGACTTGCGACATGTCATATATACGGGGACCGTTTCTCGGAGACGGCGTGGTCATGTTCCCTCCATTGGACGCTATTACTCCTTCGATCCTCAGCACGGATGCTGCAGCCCGTGGATTGGCGCGGGCGGATGAGATTGAGAGGTACCGAGGAGGTATAGGCTGCGGAGGAGTATTTTGACATGGACACCCCTACTGTTGTGTTTGTGGAGCGGCGCACTGAGGACGCCACGAAGCTAGTGAAGGCGGCGGTCACTCGGGGATATGGGGAGGATGAGCCTGCGGCCCGCCGATCCCTCCTGCACATTTGTCCTACGTCGTCCACGGAGTGCCGAGGAGGGATGAGGATTCTGTCCCCGACACGAGGGAGCCCAGTATACCTTGCCGCACGATAGCAACGTAAGTGTACTCTTAGGGTCTTATTCCCTTTTTAGCTTTCGATTTTACGCTTTTTGCAATTTTCTCGAGATTTTCGAGATTTTTCTCTTCTTTTCTCGGAGTTCCGGCTCGCACATACGACGGGTTGGTTAGGCGGAATAGGGCCTGGAAGGACGTGTGCCGATCCTCTGGTCGAGGAAGGCGGCTGCGCTACTAAAGCGTCAGCATGATGCGGGAGCACGTGCGCAAGAGACGGCATGTTGGGGCACGGCATCCTACCTCCTCGGCCTCGGAGTACTCATCCGGTGCTATGCCTCGGGGCGGGGACCTAATGCCGACATCTTGGGAGCAAACTGGCCGAGTACGAGCACGACAATGTCCCTCTTTCCGCGTGAGCGACGGGAGGACGTGATGAGGAGGCCTAGCATCTATGAGCCGAGCGGCGATGAGGAGGAAGAAGAATCGGAGGCCTAGGAGGTCTCTAGAGTAGATTTGGAACAAAAACAAACAATGAACAATTTTTTATGCACAACTTGTTTATTTTTGCTTTATTTGGGCGCCGATGGGCGAAAACATTGTATTTATGTTTTATTTGCTTTTCTAATTCATGCTTTTTCAATTTGCATATTATCCGAGCCTTGGGGCGATTTTTTGCTTGGAATCGGGGCTGAAAATGGGCCAAAATGATTTATAATGGTGTATAAATGCTTGAATGGCTTACTGGATATGTTTTGTACAGGTTTTGGATTTGAAAAAGTGGGGTGAAAACTCCCTAAGCAGGCGGCAACTTTGGTTCTTTGCGAGAATTTTACGCGAGAGGGCTAATGTAGCCGTGCGGCATAGGCCTTGAGGGCAAATGAAGCCGTGCGGCTCACGGTTGCTCGAGCCGGTTATTTTCTGAATAAAAGCAAGGCTTGGCCATTTCATTTCATTTTCAACTCTAGACTTGTCCCAATTGTTCCCCGAGCATATTTTGGACCTAAAAGCACCATCTTTGATCATTTTGCGATGGAGAATCCCGTTAGATTGCAAAGGGGGAAGCAGAGACCATTTTCTATCCAGGTCTTCAATCTTGGGCGAGATATAACTTCCAAAATCACAAGGGGCTGCTTGATTCTTCCTTCAAGATCAAGTCTTTATGGCATTTGAGGATCTCAGCCCGATTGGGACTGTTGAGAGCCGCAAAGCAAAGTTACGGGACGTCAGGAGACATGTTCTTTGCTTTTCTTGCAACGAAATCGTCCCAACGCATGAAGACTTGAGCCTTGATTGGGGGTCCCGAGATTGAGGCTATATCTATTCCGCTGATCGGAGACGTGCCGGTGGCGGTAAAGCTTGCATCTTTTACGCGAGATTCCTTTGGGAGAGGCGAGAGGATGATGGTAGCCGGATAGGATTGACCTTTCGATATCCGGCGAGGTTTGGGTCTCCGGCTATGGTTTGCGACCGCGGTGGCTATGGATGCTTTCATTCTCTGCGTATTCTCTATTTTACATTCCTTGCCCCGAATCCGTGGGGATTTGTCACGGTGGTCTCTTGGACATGGTCGAGAGGCTAACGGGGTGGGAAGGATATTGTCCCACTGGTTTTGGGAGAGACTTTGCATGGGATCGATAGGATGGCTCGGGAGACCATTTCATGAGGTCGGGAGTCCGGCTATGTTGACTTTATGGGCTGCGGAGAGGCTCGGGGCTTTGCACGGGGCTTTGCCGACTCGGTGCCACTTGGGTGATTTCTCGGAGAGGTGCGCCTGGCGCGGGAACGGGGTAGGCCAGGGAGGGCGATGATGGCTAGGCTATCCACTTCGGACATCCGTTGAGTGGATACCACATTTGGAGTTGCGGAACCCGGGGAGGATATTTCGGGAGTCTTATCTTTGGCGAGGGTTCCAGGATTCCTGTGGTCGTCCTTCACATACCTGCTTGGTATCCGGGCGGTTTGGGGCTTTACGGGAGCCTTTGAGTGATTGGGAGGACATCCAGGACCATGGAGGTGGTGTCATTGGACATGAGAGATCCGGCCGGCTTCTCTTTCTTCTCGAGGGCTTGGACACATCTGCTTTCCCACCCGGGGCTATCTTCGGGAAGCGGGAAGAGTACCATCTTGACCCTTTGTCTACTTGGGTAGTACGAGAGAGGGAGATGGGAGTGACTCGGGTCATCTTGGAGGATAGACGTCGAGCTTTATTGGGAGGCGGCCACGACTCGAGTAGGACTACGAGGGGAGGCCGAGCTAAGGCGAGTTGCCATAACCAATCGGGTGACTTGGTCGGGGATATGGAGGCTCGGTACAAGAGATTGTCCGAGGTCGCTCCTTTGGCGAGGCTCGAGAGGGAGGAGGTGCGGACTCGTGCTCGGATAGAGAGAGCGCTCATTGACACGGGGGTTGGTGGAGGCTCCGGTGAGGATACCGGAGGAGGTCGGGATGAGGGATACCGACATTATTGAGAAGAAAGAGGAAGAAGACTCGACGGGGGCCGAGGAAAAGGGAAGAAGACCAAAGAAGACTCGGCGAATGACGGCGACAAGTCTTTTCTCAAGATCCTCTTATTGCCATTTTGCAAACACATTAGTTTATTTAGGCATTTTATTGTATTTTAGATCTTTTTAGCGGGTTAGCGAGAGTTAAGAGGTAGACCGTGCTTGAACTCATCAAGAAGTTTTTTAACTTGTAATGAACAAGAAATATTATTTTTAGAAATTAATCAAGACACATTTCATGGAAATTCAAATGTCTTTATTGATTGGGACCCGTTTTTATGAAAAGCTTGAAATACCCTTTACTATTTAGGACGCACTTCATGGAAGCTTGATTGTCCTTTTATTGTTTTAGACCGAACCATATATGGCTGCCTACGTTCCCCTTTTACAAGAAAGGCTAAGGGGCTCGGGTCTACGTAGTTCATTACGGTGAACTAAAAATTTTTATGTGGCCATTTGTCTTTTGCCTAGGCGCCCTTTTTGGGGTTTCGGCCCTAGGCTGGGCATTACTCTTTTTGCACTAAGATTTTTTTCTTTTTTTTATATGTGCGGCCATTTGTCTTTTGCCTAGACTTGCCCTTTTTGGGGTCTTCGGCCTAGTGGGCATTACTCTTTTGCACTTTTTTTTTTTTTTTTTTTTTTTTTTTTTTTTTCTTCTTTTTTTTTTTTTTATTTATTTTTTTATCGGACATAGTATCTTCGGAGTTTATCACCGTTGGCCAAGGGTGGACAAAGGGATTGCCATCCAAGTGCAAGCTTCATTGCTCCTCTGACGGTATTTTACGCACCACATAAGGAGCCGATCCGGACGGGTTCCCATTTTCCCCGGGGTTGTCTGCAGTAGGGGCTTTACTTTCGGCACCAAGTCGCCCTCTTTGATGTCTACGGCCTTGACCTTTTTATCAAACGCTACGGCCATTCGCCTGCACAGTAGGCTCCGGGTGTGTTCCATGGCTTTTAGCCTTCTCTCGTCAAGCGGGGGCTAATTCATCATGCCGGCTGCGCAACCATTTCCACTTCATTGACAACATTGTTTTCCGGGGAGGACCCTTAATGGCCAGGGATTTCCAACTCCACTTTGGTAACCTTTGCTTCCATCCCGTAAGTTAGGGCAAAAGGAGTTTCTCCTGTGGGCTGTTGACAGACGTTACGTAGCCCCGAGTGCTAGGTGCGGCTTTTCGGGCCAATCACGACCGGGTGGCCATCTTCCGGATGATCCGCTCGAGTGTCTTATTAGCGGCTTCCACGGCTCCATTGGTCGCAGGTGCATGCGGGGACGACTTGTGGCGAAGTAACTACGAATTCGACGACGGTCTATCGCGATCTCCTTCGAGAAGTGTGACCCATTATCAGAAATGATCTCGTTGGGCACCCCATATCTACGCACATTATGTTTTCTTTGATGAAGCTGGGCCACTTTTCTAGAAGTGAGGACCTTGTAGGACTTGGCCTCTACCCACTTGAGTGAAGTAGTCAATGGCCACCAACACGAACTCGTGCCCATTGCTTCTATGCCGGGGATATTTTCCCTATCACGTCAATGCCCCAAGTTGCAAACGGCCAAGGAGTCGTCATGCGGTACGAGTCGCATGAGGTGGGAGATGGTTGAGGTTGGCAAACCGCTGGCATTTGTCGCGGAGTTCGGACGTCTTTGAACGCGATCTGTTTCCATGGAGATCAGTAGTAACCCATTCGAGGATCACTTGCATCGGGGCTCACGGCATTCATGTGAGGACCGCAAGGACCATTGTGGACTTCGGTCATCAACTCCCTAGCTCTTTCTTGAGTGACACATAAGAGGAGTGGTCCTTGATACCGCTTCTTGTATAGGTTGCCTCCTAGAATGACATACTGAGAAGCCAACCTTTTTAGGGCTTGCATATAATGCTTCAACTTGCCGACTACCCAGACCAGTCCTGCACAGGTCTTTTCACACGCTGAATAATTGAGCTCACTCCCTTGTAGCTTCCGGCTGACAAAGTAAATGGCATTTTCTACCCGAGAGTCTTTCTTCTCTTGGGCAAGCATAGCCCCCAAGGCCGTGTCCGTGTGATTAGATAGAGCCGAAGAGGCTACTGCCTATGTGGGGAGCATAGTGGGGATGCACTAAGTATGCCTTGATCTGGTCAAAGGCGTCTTGGCATTCTTCGGTCCATTACGTGTCCACATTCTTCTTTATGAGCTTGAAGATGGGCTCGCACATAGTGGTCAAGCGATTGACAAAGCTTGGGTGATGTCTTGCAATTTTTCCCATGAAACTTTTGACTTAAATGCGGGTTTGAGGTGGCCTCATATCCATGATAGCTTTGATCTTTCGAGGGTCAACTTCTATACCTCGCTCAGTGACCATGTACCCGAGCACTTTTCCCCTTGTCACTCCGAAGGTGCATTTTAGCGAGGGTTTAGTCTCATGGAATCTTTGTCTTAGCCTCTCAAAGAATTTTCGTAGGTCAGCAAGTCTTGCGCCCACCCTTCTCCTTTGGAGTGGATTATCATGTCGTCTACGTAGACCTCAATCTCCTTGTGGATCATGTCATGAAAAAGTGCGGTCGCTTGCCCTTTGGTAAGTAGCCCAGGCATTCTTGAGCCCAGAATGGCATTCTTTGCGTATAACAGTGGTTCCCCATGTAGTGTAGTGAAGGCTGTCTTTTCTTGGTCTTCCTCGGCCATCTTGATCGGTTGTAGCACTGCAAAACCATCAGCGAAGGATTTGACTTCGTAGTTGGCGATGGAGTCCACCGGGATGTCTATGTTTGGCGAGAGGGTAGTCGTCTTTGGAAATTTGGCCTTGTTCGGATCTCGGAAATCCACACGGCGAGCGCACCTTCCCATTGGCCTTGGTTACGAGTCACGATGTTGGACAACCATGTCGGGTATTCAATAACTACGATGAACCCTACCCGCAGGGAGCTTCTCAATTTCTTCTTTGACACAGTAGGGACCATTGCTTGATCTTTCTCGGTTTACGCTGCGGCTTGGCATCGGTGCTAGAGGGATTACGTGCTCTACTATCGAAGCTGTCTAGCCCGGCATATCTTTGTATGACCATGCAAACACGTCGACGTATTCTACGAGGCAGCTCAATCAATGTGTCCCTTTCAACCCCACTGGAAGAAGCACCCGATACGTGTCTCTTTAGGTTCCTCAAGTACCCAAGTTCACACTTATCAAAACCTCCTCGGCGACTTGGGCCCGGTTTTCCTCTTTTACGAAACACGCTTAAAGATTTCTTTAATGTATTGTTCGTTTAGTGTGTTTGCATCTTGTTCAAATGATTCATTATTAAGCTTGTTGTTAAGTTTTGAGTTAATTTATCATTTGTTAAGTTGGCAATAAGAGGATAATCGAGAAAGATTTGTCATTTCATTCAAGATAAGGGGAAAGATGACATCGATTACATTTTCATAATCCTCGGGCGTGAGGCCTTCGGATGACTACGAGTTGGAATTCGAAGATTCGACTCAGCGAATAGACGGCACCGACTCTGGACCCTACGCTACTTATTGACTCGAGGGGACTTGACGAGGGTTGGTGGGATCTCGCTCCTTCTTCTTTGTTGCCACAGGGAGTAGCGAGTCTTGTCGGCGTTGTCATTTGATTGTGCACTCTGCGGATCATTATTGCCTTTGTCGACACCAATTCCATAGGAAGTACTCGGGTGATACGGCGGAATCTCCTTTACGAACTTAACTTCATCCATTTGTACCTCAGGGCGATAGGACCGGTTGTGCTTTCGGCATCGAGATCTGACTCTCTTCATCCCAAAAGTCTTACGGCTTGTTCACTCTTCTCTCTACCTTTTCCCAAACGGGGGGTTGGGAATGATCCTCTGGAGTAGTAAGAGCCATTACAAGCACATTATGCTCGTCATGGGTAATAAAGGGTTACGGAGAGACTTTCATTAACATGGCTTGTTTTACTTCAAACTCGCGGTCTTCATAAGTGAGCCTTTCTTACTGCCAATCTTGACCATAGTTCTTGGTTCGATGTCGTAGAAAAGAGGCCGAGCTCGACAACATTAACGAAATCGGTTCCGACTATGGGTCCAAGCTTGTCCCTCCATGGCGGCGGCATTAATCGAGATCTTTCCATTTCCCTTGTAATTCGGCATAAGGAACATTGAATTTCGGGATATCTATGACATTGGATTTCCAAAACCGTTTCCATTTGTTCCTTCGAACTCGATCATGTTGACTCGGTTGTTGGCGGGAAGAGGATTCTTGACCACATTGGGACCCCAGAGGTGGTTCTAACTGCCTTCTTCAACTAGCGAGAGATCGGGAGCTTCGGGTAGGTGCAATCATTAGTGTTATGGCCATGATAATTGTGAAAGCGACGGTGTTTGGTCTCGTCCATTACGTCTTTGGGGTTTCACGGGTTTCCGGTTTTCGAGAATTACGATGAGTCCTTGGGCTACCAAGCCGTCGAAGACCTTTTCTAGTGGCATTAGAAATCTTGGCGGTATAGAAAGGGAGCTTTGGCTTTGCGGCGGCTTGGCACACATGCGTGTCCCTTTCTCATTACGAATGTAATTAACGGCGCCAATCACTTCTTTTCCTTTTACGGTGACCAATTTGGGACATTTGACACCGGTGCCTTGTAGCGGTAGGCAGCATTTCTGTGGCCGGGGCCATATTGAAGGCATTCTCAAACTTGGTGCGGCATTTACCATTGCCCGAAGGTCGGGATAGTAGTAATTGCCAATTTGAACTCTTAGTTGAGGTTTCGGGCAAGATTGGAAGATCTCCATCTGTTCCTCTTCATTGAGTGGGGTCATCATTTCATGAGCTTCCAATTCCATCTCTTGTAGAATTCAACTTCTTGCAGCTCATCCGAACGTTGTAGGGTACCACTGTAGATCATTCCGGCTTTGGTTTCCCAATTCAAATTGGCCTTATACTTTTCTAGGAACGTTTCTTTGATCTGGTCCCAAGTAGCTCGGGCCTCTGGTTTCACATGCGGGAACCACCTAAGAAGTGAACCTTTTAATGATAGCTGAAAATGATCGGCCATTTGTTGCTTTGTGTACAATCTTTGGCTCATGGCAAGAATGTAGCTTTGAATGTGAGTCAGGGGACAATCGGTGCTTAGTTGAACTTTTCAATTACGGCATTCGGAATTTTGGAGGGAGAGGGACAACTTTGTTGGGATCGGTGATACGGTATCTTTGTCTTCTTGGTGTCTATTTCCCCAAACTTCTCTTGCATGGACCTAACTTGTTCCCTTAGCCAAGCCATGTATCGAGTCGGGGATGGTTTAGGATTGCTCGATTCGGAGAAGGCTTATCGACTTGGGTGGAAGGACGGTAGGTGGCACAGTGGTAGCCGCAGTACCAAAGGTTTGGGGATCTTTGGAGGGGAAGTAAGTGTAAACTTGACCGGGTCCCGTGTTCCGTGAGGGCGGCGGAGGCATAGGAATTAGGCTCATAATTTCCGAAGTAGGAAAAAGGATCACGGAACCTCTGGGGTCACGTGGGCAAAGTTGGAGGTGGAAGATCTCGCGTGGCGAGGACATGAATTGAAAGGGTCATTGAGCTGATTTTGAGGCCTAGGAAATGCACAGGATGGCCCATGCGAGGAGAGGGAGTGAATCCCATGGGGTAATGCGAGAGGCTGCGTAGGGATAGGCGAGGCGTTTGCTTTACGTTGGTAGGGGACAAAGCTAGGTCTCACTTGAGGAGGTGAGGGTATTGGGATCTGATGGCTTGAGATGTTGGAAAGGGTGAAAAGGGGTAATCTGGATAAGGGATCGTATGAGGATGGAGGAGGGCATTGGTTATAGGTGGATGGAGTGATATGGGCGCCACGGAGGCTCATCTTCTATCATCACCAAGGAACCGATTGGGCTCGACCACTATTTGAACTCCATGACGACGAAGCGCTTCGATGAGCGTGGCTTGTTCCTCTCATGGGCCTTACGACTATTTTCCCGGGGCTAAGGTTAGCTTTTCTTCCCTAGTCATGCGGTTACCCAAACCGGCCTTGTTTCTGTCAAATCGGTCATTCGACTCTACGAGCCGGTGAAGCGAGGATTACGGCGAGCGTACGAGGATTACTGCGCTAACAAGTCGGCCCGGCCCGGTGTTCTCACCCACTTCTTTCTCGGCTCGGGGAAAGGGATAGGAAAGGTTTAGACTCGGGGTAGGTGTTTAGGGTGAAGGCTCGGGCAATATGCAAATTAGAATCTTCAAGTTTACTTAAAACAGTGTCTTTTATTAATATCTATTTGGTTGGAAAAGGGATTACGCCCTTCTTTTTTTCACAACTACTCTAGATCCTGGATCGGTGGGTTCCGTCACTACGTCTATAAGCCCCTCGTATTCCACTGTATTTCGACCTCCCGGGGTGGGCGGCCAGGGCGAGGGTCCTATAGGGCACGCGGATCCCACCGGCCAGAGTAAGAAACGCTCCTATCGGGTCTAGCGGGTCATAGGACCTTTCAACGCACGAGCGATGCGGATTATAGTCAAGCAATACCGTGAAAGTCTCGTCTCTGCCTCGACGGATCTTTGACGAGTTTCGCTTGAGCGAATGACGGTTTTGACTTTCGGTAATGTCCGAGAATATAATAGGCATGGGTCGGGCGGCAAAGCCGGATGACACGGTGTCACATTGAACTTCGTTGCATACGCGGTGCGTGAGTCAGAATCGAAGTCAATGCGGTCAAGATCTTGCCAATTTTTTCCTTGTCGGAATTTTGGCGAGCTTCGCTTGAGCGAAAGATCTTTTGATTTTGGGGCAAAGACTTGGTCTTGACTTTTACGCATTCCGTGCGGGTCAAGGTCAATAGTCAATGTCGGAGTCAAGATCCACCGATTTTTCTTTGTCGGAATTTCGGCGGAATTTCGCTTGGCGAAAATCTTGGTTTCCGTTATGAGCTAAGGCTTGACCTTTACGTGGGTATGCAAGCTGGGCTATATGACACGGACTAGACCGAGAAACCAACCAAAAGTCACGGATTTTTGAAACGTGTGACACGGGTGTGCATTGGTCGACATTTGCTGCCATGGGAGGTTGGGATGATTCCGTGCGCGCAGGGAGCATCGTAAGGCTGTCCGTGGCTGCAGTGGAACCACCCTCGGGTTTGAAGGACGTGCGTGCAAAAGTGTACGGGATATATCGGGTGCGCGTAGTGTGCGGTCTCCTAAAATTTGTTCCTTTTTGAGTTAAAACAGAGATTTTCATAAATGTGTTTTAAAGGAATGATTTTCGGGACGGGGAAAATGCAACACATAAGCACGTAAATTTTAAAGGAGCTGATCGAGTCATGGAGAATTTGAGTAGCCCCAAGGCTGCTAGAATTTGCCCAGATTAACCATGATTTTTCTGGTGGAATTGCCGCGAGGTCGTATGGTCGAGAATCCTATGAGGATTAGCCGTATGGCTTTGCATGGATCAATTTTCCGGGTTCCACTCCTTTGCTTTTTTTTTTTTTTTTTTTCTCGGGTTATTTCCCGTTTCAAAGTATGCACAGATTCAAAGATGCAAATGATGCAATGCATGGTAAAAGAAAGCAAGCACGATTAATGAAATCGGCGATGGGAGTCTAACCCGCTCAAAGGGAAAAGCTTTCTTCTATTTTTTTCAAAATTATTTTTTTCGAAAAGGGGATGCTTGAGTACGTGGGATTGTTAAACCACCTTGTTATCCCAAGCCCGGGTTAGGGAGCGATACGGGGAAGGGTAAGTGGGGTCCACCTATATACCAAGTATAGACTTTTGTTTTGAAAATAAAGCTTTTCTCCTTTGTGTTTCCCCGGTAGTCGCCAAGCGTGAATGTGTGCCCAAAATTTTTGTTTATTGGAATTCACGCGAGTTTAAAGACATCCGGTTTATTTGAAAAACGGAGTCGCCACGCCATTTTGATTACCTCAAAACTTTGAAAAAAAGGTTTTATGGGTTCGGAGGTTAAGTTACCCCTTGGGAAGAACGTTTGGCGTTCACCCAAAGTGCCTTGCCGGAGCAAGTCTCCCTAGATTTCATTAATCGTGTTTGCTTGCGTGCTTTCTTTGTGTGCATGTGTTTGAAAATAAAGGGGGGGGGGAATGTCCCAAGTTATCTTCCGGACGTACAAACCATTTGTTGGTTGTCGCTCGGGATTCCTTGGAATTTATGTATTTGGGATTATGATCCCGTCCTCATCTTATGACTTGTGATCATCGCATTTTAAACCTCGGGACCCTCGGGACTTGCGTGATCGAGAGAATGACTCTCTTTTGGGTCAAAGATGAGGTTCTTTAGGAAGGAATGTCCTTAGCCCATCAATCCTACGCTTTAAGACGGTCGAGCTCGTATAGAGGCTTCATACTCATTCTTAAGCGATAATCGGAGATATAGGGTTCAAGGTTATCCTTTTCCTAAAGAAATCATGAACCTTTAATGGAAGGAACGATGCAAAGATGAGAACTTTTACACCGGTCCGTTCCAAGGTTGGGGGAAAGGGGAAATGCATGATGAAAAATGACTCTTTAATGAAAAGATGACATTTTGGTTTTAGCAAATGATGTTTTTTGATTGAAAGAAATGATCTTTATGCAAATGATGCATAAAGATTTGATTTTTATGCAAATGATGCATTAGAAAAGGGGGTTTTGATGCAAAGGATGCATTTTATTGAAAAAGATTGGATCTTTATGTGCAAATGATGCATAAAGATGACATTTTTATTGGAAAATAGGGATTTTAGGTGCAAAGGATGCACCTTTATGAAAAAGACTACATTTTTATGACAAATGAGGTCTTAATGCATGCAAAGGGGAAGGGGGTGATAAAGATATGATCTTTATGAATAAATGCCAAGTCCCAAGCAAGATATATGAATGCAATGAGCAAGTATATCAATTAAAATGCAAGGTTAGGGCGTGCGAGGTTACCAATCGTTTCCTTCGCTTCTTCGGACGGAGCTAGGAGGAGAGGTTCTTCTTGGGTCTTCAAGGAGGAGGGAGATGGCTTCTTGAGCTTCTTCTTCGCCTTCTTGGACTTCCGGCAGACTCCTTGGGGGATCTTCTTCGTATTATGAGAGTATTATGCTTCTTGTTGATGATTAAAATGGGTAGAGGAGGGCTCTATTTATAGGCAGTCTGGATAAGGCTAATGAAGCCGTGCGGCTGCAGGCCCTTTGCAAATGAGGCCGTGCGGTCTTATCCACAATGACTCAGCATTCTAGAACCATGCAAGGTGGCATCATTCTAGAAGCTTCCCTCCTAATTAAAAAAAAACGTGTTTCTTAATTAGGAAGGATTCCCTTCAGCCTTTATTTAATTAAAAACAGGTTCGAGTTGGAATGTTTAGAACATTTGCAGAAGATACAGGGAATTACCGGAAAACTTACCGAAATTGCCGGGAAATTTAACCGGAAGGCATGAGCCAGATTTGGGTACTTACAGTATGGACTATGCGGATTTTGTGGCGCTTTATTTGAGATCACCGCAGGTGGTGAGGCGGGCTGCTGCGGCTGCCGAGGCTGCTGGTATGGGGGAGCAGGGTCCGGTTATTCCCGAGCTGATGGGTCTTTGCACCTCAGAGATAGTGGATATGCCTCCATTTCTGATCATTTCGTTGTGCATATGGCCGACGGGGAGGTGCGGGTAGACTTGGCACCTACAGAGGCCGATGAGGTGGAGGGTGCTCAGCTTCCTCCCGGCGGTGCTGGCGGGGTATGCCTCTTACTTTTCCTCTTTATTCATTGATTATTTCAGCTGTGATGTAACTCTCGCGCTTGATTTTTGCAGGTTACCCGGGAGTCTTACGTGCGGGCTGTGAGGCAGACCAATGTGCGACCCGCTGGCGAGGAGTGCAGTGTCGACACTTTCCTGCCAATCCCGGAGATCAGTGGATGTGGATCCGGCGCAGTGGAGACAGCGCTCTCATGGTGATGGTAGCTCGACATCCGGATTTTCCCGAGGTCGTGCCTCGACCTCCCGTCGGGGCCATTAGGACTTTTTCATTTCGTAGTACAGTAGTGAAAAAGGAGCATGCGGACTCTATATTTTATCTTTGACTCACTCATGTATGCAACTGATTTATGTACTAGTCTATAGATTTAATATATAAAAGTTAGCACTTTCTATTTATGAACACTTTCTATTTTTGGACATTATCTATTTTTGTACACTGCATTGAACAATTAAGGGGAGTATTTGTAACGAAGCAACATAAAATACACAGCCTGAGAATCTTTGAACTTTGTGAAACTGAGCCGCTTTTTGAGACACCAAAGGGTCGATCGGCCCATATTTAAAGGTCCGATCGGCCCAAATATAAAGGTCCGATCGGCCTTATGCTGAGAGGCGGCGGTTGTTCTTCCTGGAGAGGGTCGATCGGCCCTCTGATGTCCTTTTCCTGCACGGATTGCCCTAGCAGTCCTTTTCCTGTACGGACTTTAATACTTAACCCTATAAAAGCCCTTGTCAGCCGACGGTTACAAAGCACAATTTTCTTTTCTTTTTTTCGCACTGTTCTATTCTTGCCTTAGACAACTACACAATGAATTCCCACCCTTCTATTTTGATGGAGAAGCAAAGCAGTTTTGAGAGTGATTTGGCCGTTTGGGTATCTAAGGTACCTCGCTCCGTTCGTCATGCCTTTGACAAACGCTTTGGGGTAAAGTGTATTTGGTCCCTTTTGCCCATGCATCCCAACTGGAATCTCCTACATGCTGCGGCTGCTTTTTGGGACGAATCTAATCACGTCTTCAATTTTTCTTACAATGAGATTACGCCCACCTATGAGGATTTTCTTGCTTTGTGCAGAGGGGAAGACGTCGGTTTGATAGCAGTTCCTCAGGATCGAGTTCCGTTGGTGACTAGGGTGGCTAAATTTCTGCGCATCCCTACGGCTGTGACTAGAGGCTTGGTTGAGGGTGTAGACATAGATATCTGTGATTTGCCGGGGAGGTTCGCTCATGGTGATGACTTTGATTCGGATTTTGCTTTGGATTGCTTGGCCCTCTGCTTGTTTTCCAAGGTTCTGTTTTCTCCTTATGTGGGTGTAGCTACCAGTGGATGCTTGGATATGGTTGATCAGGCCCGTTCTGGGAGGAGCATCGTTCCGGTTCTCTTGGGCGAGACGCTTCATGGTATATCTCAGATAGCTAGGGGTGCTCCACTCATGACTAGGGGCAGTGCCAAATTACTGACCACATGGCTTGAGGATCGACTTTTTGTTCTAGAGATTCCCCCTTCGAGTGTCAAGCCTTGGTTTCACGGTTGCAGGAGGAAGGTTGGTCCGCTTTCTGGCTTATCAGAGCGGGAGTGGAAGATGTACTTGGCGGAGGTGGATACCGACAGGATTCATTGGCGAGTACAGCATTGGGGTCTCTCCTTTATCCGGAGCCTTCAGCTTGGGCAATGCTTGATTCGTGTACCAGCTTTTGAGACCACCGCTTTTTACTATGCGGAGCGGGTACTTCGTCAGTATGGCATGGAGCAGATCCGTCCTCCAACTTGGGGAACTTCTGAGTTTAATGATTCTGCCAAGGTTCTTCTAATGGACGTTGGTGTTTCAGTTTTGATGGTAAACTTATGGAGTTCTCATGGGATGCCACGAGTTTATCTTGCGCAGCGGACCCTTAGTACTCATTTGTCACACGCTTATTTGACATGGTATGAAGAAAACTTGGGACCGATGAGGGAGATCTTATATGACTTGAGACGGAGATTGATTCCTAACATATCTTCGAGCCGTTTTCTCAGAGACAGGGAAGCTTTGGGGATTTCTTTAGACACAGTGGAGGAGCATCCTCCCAAGAAGATTGAGCGGAAGTTGAAGGGCAAGGCGATCGAGGCGGTTCCCCCATTGAAGAAGAAGCATTCGCCTTACTTTAAGAGAGAGAGCAAGAAGAAACCGACTCGACGAGCCGCCAAGAAGAAGAAGGACGGAGATGAGGGGCCTAGTGCCAAGGAGTAGACCTATATGTCCGAGTATCCACCCACAGTCATATGCAGACACATTAGTTATTTATTTTGTCTTTTAATTTTTTAGTTTCTTTTTGCAAGTTATGTAGTCATTAGTATAGTCGAGCTTAGACTCATCAAATAAGTGTAATCATGCATTGATTGTGGGAATGAAAAAGTTTATTGCTTTAATAAAAACAGATTGGATTTTTTATTTATTTTTGGACCGCGCCGATTAAGGCTGCCTACGTTCCCCTTTTACAATGAGAACCAAGGGGCTCAGGTCGTCGTAGTTCATTTTCATCAAGCTACTATTTTTAGAAAGGGAAGATAGAAGCGGGACGATTTTTATTTTATTTGTTTGCTCTAACTTTTGCCTAGACCGCCCTTTACGGGTTTTCAATCTAGCGAGCTTTTGAACGCACCCTTTCTTTTGTTGCTAGACCGCCCTTTACGGGTTTTCAATCTAGCGGGCTTCTTTTTGTGTTTTTATTTATTTATTTTTTTTTTTATTATTTTTTTTTAGAGGGGAGGAAGAACTTAATTATAGTAGCGCCTGAGTTTGCTGAGGTTGGTGGGCTCCTTGAATTCGTTGCCATCCAAATCTGCCATTTTAGCTGCTCCACCCGAAAATATCTTCTTGATCACGTACGGGCCAGTCCATGTAGGGGCCCACTTCCCAAGAGGATTGAACTTATTGGGAAGTTGCTGCTTCAAAACCAAATCTCCTTCCTTAATGTCTAAGGGCTGTACCCTTTTGTTGAAAGCCCTTGCTGTCCGTCTTTGATAGGCTCGGATGTGTTCCATGGCTTTGAGTCTGCGCTCGTCAAGTGTGGCCAACTGATCATATCGACTGCGGAGCCATTCAACTTCTGCTACTTGATTCTCTAATAAGATCCTCAAAGACGGGACTTCCAACTCAACCGGGAGCACTGCCTCCATCCCATATGTCAGAGCAAAAGGAGTTTCGCCTGTAGCTGTACGGACGGAAGTTCTATATCCCCAAAGTGCCAACGGTAATCTCTCGGGCCAGTCCCTACCTCGAATTGCTGTCTTTCTGATTATCTGCTCAATCGTTTTGTTAGCTGCTTCGACTGCTCCGTTGGTCTGAGGCCTATAAGGGGAAGACTTGTGCCGGGTAATCTTGAACTCGCGATGTCTGTCACAATCTCCGCCAAAGTGGGACCCATTGTCCGAGATGATCTCATTTGGTACCCCATATCTGCACATGATGTCCTCCTTAATGAACTATGCCACCTTCTTGGAAGTCAACACCTTGTAAGACTTTGCCTCGATCCACTTGGTGAAGTAATCCACAGCTACTAATACAAAACAATGCCCATTGCTTCCCGACGGTGTAATCTTGCCAATCACATCAATCCCCCATGTCGCAAATGGCCAAGGGGTTACCATGCTATACAACTCGTGAGGGGGTACATGGTTCAGATTGGAACACATTTGGCATTTGGGACATTTCCGCACAACCGGATGCAGTCGGCTTCTATAGTGACCCAATAATAACCCAACCGTGTGATTTTCTGTCTCAACATTCTGGCATTCATGTGCGGACCGCATAAGCCATCGTGTACTTCTTCCATGATCATTTTTGCCCGTTTCGCGTCTACACAGAGTAATAGGAGACCATCGTAATGCCTTTTGTACAACATATTATCCAGTAGAACAAACTGTCCGGCCAATCGTTTCAACGCCTGCAAGCTTTTGGCTTTCACGTCTCCTAGAAAAGACATATCACCCTTTTTGAGATACTCATAAATTTGTGCGTACCACGGATCCTTATTCTCCTCGATGTCAGCTTGAATCTCGCAGCAGTAGGCTTCGTAGCAGTAAGCGGGGTTCTCTCTCCGACCAACTCTGAATGGTTTTACAGACATTTCGTGAGGGATTTCGACCAAAGAAGCCAGTGTAGCTAAAGCGTCGCCGAATCTATTTCGTCTCCGGGTAGATAATGGAATGTCACTTCCCGAATTGCTTAACTAGCTCTTCCATGTGAATCTGCACGTCGCAGTAGGGGTTCAGCCTTCCACTTCTTAGACGTCCGATTGATAATTAAAGCCGAGTCTCCATATACCTCCAACTCCTTCACATTACGCTCCAAGGTCGCTTCTAAACCGGCTATGCATGCCTCGTATTCACTGCGTTGTTGGTGGTTGTAAAATTCAGCTTTGATGGCGATGGGGGTGTGCTCATCTTTGGGATCTACCAAAAGGATTCCCACTCCGTTGCCTCTCTTGTTTGCGGCCCCATCAAAGAATAGTTGCCATCTCTCTTACGTATCAAGGCCGAAAATCCCCTCATCTGGAAACTCGGTTCAAGCCCTGTTCTTCGTGCTTGGAAACTCGCTAAATGATTCCGCCATGGCTCTCCCTTTAACCGCTTTTCTCGGCACATAGGTGATGTCGAATTCCTTAAATACTGACCACTTGGCTAACCTCATGGACAGAGACGGCTTGTCGAACAGATACTTAATGGGATCCATCTTTGACACCAGTAGAATCGGATGTGCTGACAAGTAGTGCTTGAGTTTATTAACCACCCAAACTAGCCCGGTGCAAGTCTTTTCCAATGCTGAGTAATTTAGCTCACTCCCCTGCAGCTTCCGGCTAACGAAATAAACGGCGTTCTCCACCCGAGAATCCTTGGCTTCCTGTGCCAAAGATAGCCCCAACGGCCGTATCGCCATCGTTAGGTACAAGAGCAATGGTTTCTCCGAATGTGGGGGGCGAAGGATAGGGGGATTGACCAAGTATCTCTTGATTTCTTCAAAGGCCTCTTGACACTTCCAATCCCAGTCTACACTTGCGGTCTTCTTCATCAGTCTAAAAATCGGCTCACACATAGTAGTCAATTGATTAATGAAGCGGCTTATGTACTGTAACCGTCCCATGAATCCCTTAACTTCCCTTTCTGTACGTGGTGGCCTCATCTCCATGATAGCTTGAATCTTCCTTGGATCTGCCTCAATCCCGTTCGGTGACCATGTAACCCAGACCTTTCCTCGAATAACTCCGAATGTACATTTGGCAGGATTCAGACGCATGGAGTGCTCGCGCAGCCTGTCAAAGAACTTCCTCAAGTCAATAAAGTGCTGACCGTCTGACCCTTTGGAATGAATGATCATATCGTCGACATACACCTCAATCTCCTTATGGATCATGTCATGGAATAATGCTGTGACCGCTCTTTGGTATGTAGCCCCTGCATTTTTCAATCCGAATGGCATTACAGTGTAACAGTATGTTCCCCATGGTGTAGTGAAAGCCGTCTTCTCCGGGTCCGCCTCCGCCATCTTGATCCGATTATATCCCGCAAAACCATCTACAAAAGACTTGACCTCGTAGTTAGCAGTGGCATCTACTAGCATGTAGATGTTGGGCAACGGAAAGTCATCCTTTGGGCTAGCCTTGTTGAGATCTCGGAAGTCAACACAAACTCTAACCTTGCCATTCAATTTATCGATCGTCACAATATTAGATAACCACGTCGGATACTCAATAACTCCGATAAAGCCCACTCGGAGGAGCTTCTCTATCTCTTCTTTAACTTGCAGAGACCATTCTGCTTAATGCGGCGCAATTTCGCTTGACAAGCTTGGCGTCCGGTGCTAGTGGTATCCCGTGCTCCACTATCGAGTTATCCAGCCCGCATATCCTTGTATGACCATGCGAACACATCCGAATATTCTTTAAGCAGCTCGATCAACGCTTCCCTTTCAGTCCCTTCGAAGAAGCTTCCAATCTGTGACTCTCTCGGCTCCTCTTCCGTTCCCAAATTAATACATGATAACACCTCATCGGCACTTGGGCTTGACCTTCCTTTTGATTGATAACTTGCTTAGAAATTTCTTTAATGTATTCATTGTTTAGTGTGTCCGCTTCTTCTAATGAATCATTATTAACTAAGTTAATTTGATTAAGTTGAGCATTATTTTTAGTTAATTTATCATTTAAAAGATTGGCTATGAGGGGATACTCAGAAAGATCTAGCTTTTCATTCATAGCGAAAGGGAAAACAACATTTGCAACTAAGTCGTAGTCCTCTGATGTGAGGTCATCAGACTTAGAGGAAGACTCAAACTCAAAAGAAAACACATCAGACTCAAACAAAACAGATGACTCTGAAGAAACAGAGGACTTGGGGGAACCAATGGGAGACTCGGCAGGAGGAGGCATCAATCCCAGCTCTTCAACCATGTATTCCTTCGTGGCTACGGGTCCGCCAAATACGCACCAATTCTTCAGCTTTCCAACCATGGGTGTCACCAACGTCCTTGGATCAACATTGTCCGTCTCGCTTCGCTCCAATGACCGCAACCATATCATCTTCTATATTAATATTCCCCAAATGCTGTAGCAGGGTCTGACCATCCCATTCTTCTGACTCCTCTGAAACTACCATTTCCTCGACCGACGGCTCATCCAAAGATACCTGCCTTAGCTGATCGGCCAACTCATCTTCAGTCTTGATGGTGTACCGGCTCTGGACTGTGACAACCTTGCCTCTCTTCTGACGTGGATCCATAAGAACCGTTTTCATCTTCGACCTATCGAACTCCGTATCCCTGAAGATCTCAAAGCCTTTCTGCAGTCTACCTGTGTGATCGAACCAAGGCTCGTTAAACTCCATGCAGGAGAACTCCTCGCCTTCCTTGACAAAGTAACTGTTGAGGGAAAGGCGGTATGGTCTCATCTCTGGCTTTTCATAGGGTAGCTTTGCCCTCTTGAGGTACTCAATTCTTTTCTCTTCAGCCCGATCTTCAGGGGTAATAACATAACCTAAACCGTGCTTGCTGCGATGATCAGTAGCTTCCATTGCTTGCGTAGGCCCTTGGAGATGCTCACCCAGTCCCAGTCCTGGTACAAATCCCATGTTTCTCATCATTCTCGAACTGGTCGTACTCTGTCCGATGTTTTTGTGAGGTCTACTGCGCAAACCTGTGCTTGTGCTATTAGCTGAAAACCGCTGAACATAGAACTACCCTCTTCATGCTGAATTTGCAGAACCGGCTTTCCCCCAGTGCTTGATCCTTGAGACGTTACCAAATCGCTGTAGATGACTGTCACTTGGTCACCCGACTGAAATTTCACACACTGATGCAATGAGGAAGGGACTCCATTCATCTGATGCAACCATGGCCTACCTAGCAGCATGGTGAAGGTGGAAGGTATGTCTATGACTTGGAACTCGGCAATCATAGTAGTGGTTCCGCAAGTAAGAGGCAAACTGATTATTCCCAACACTGACCGGCTAGTAGAGTCGTATCCTCGCACGGAGTGAACTGAAGGTCTCAAATCTGTAGGACTTAGATCAAGGACGTCCATCATCCTGGAAGGCAGTATGTTCACTGCAGAACCGTTATCAATGAAAATACGTGGCAACCTTTTCCCGTTGACCTCAATAGTAATGTGCAGCGGTTCATTATGATCTGACCCAAACTCCGGCATGTCCAACTCTGAAAATGTGATGATGTTCCCAAAGTGTATGTTGCCGATCATCTGCGTTACATCTTCTGGCTTTGTGTCAGACGGTACCAAAGTCGCGGCAAGATTCTGTTCCAACATCATCCTGTGAGCATACGAGGACGTTAGCAAGGACCATAAGGATATGTTGGCTTGGGTTAGCTTCAGTTGAGTGAGAATAGGGTCCTCTTTATCGGGATTTACCACCTCAGTTTTCGGACCAAAGACTTTCTTCGCCCTTTATCTTCTACTTGATATACCCTTCCGGACCTCGTGAGTAGATTAACCCCATTCTTTTCCATGTCGGATACTTCTGCGTGAATTTCGGCCAACGAGAGAGGTTTAGGACTCTCTTCCACATAATCATCGTTTAACGAGGCAACTTCTCTGGACAGTTCCTCAAAAGACAGCATATAACAAGAAAATTCTTTATAAATTGAACTCAAATTACAAACTGACACAACTGCCTCACTGTCTGTCACAACGAACTCGACTGGATCAGTGAGGTCTTTCTCTACCATGGCAATATCACTACCAACTATCTTACTAGGATTCTCTATCTTCCCTTCAATGATGAGCTTCTGCACAGCCCTCTTCAAAGCAAAACCAGCATACTCGGACAAATCTGGCACAAACAATCCCTTTCTGACAATAGCTGAGAATACCTCCTCTGTTGACAGCCCCAGTTTCTCAAAAGCATCTTCCATCTCTACCAAACTGATAAAATTACCTTCCACCATGTGGATCCTATTGTTAGGGAGAGGATTCCCCACAACATTTGGAGACTTCGGCTTCTCTACTTTGCCTTGCCGAATCAAGTCTTGCACTAACCGTTTGAACTGAAGGCAGTAATCAGTAGTGTGACCCTTGTATTTGTGGTAGTGGCAATACTTAGAAGCGTCTAAGCCTTCCCTTGGGTTTACCGGTTCATAATTCTCAAGCGGCTTGACTAAGCCCTTCTTTACTAGCACTTCAAAAACCTTGCCCATTGGCATTCCAAAATCGTCAAACACTTCCCTCTCGCGGTGAACATTGTTATTCCCCCTCATTACAGCTTGAACATCCAAAGCAGCTCCTCCTTGCACATAATTTACTTGCCCCACTGGCTCTTTCTTTGCTGCAGCGTTGGTGGGAGCTCTATAGCGGAACGAATTATTACTAGCCCCAGTGTCCTTCGGTGGAGTGATCCCGGTGATGCCGCTTTCGTACCGTACTCCCGAATCTACCATTTCCCTAAGATTGGGGAAATAACCATTACCAACTGCCAACTTGTGTCCGGGCAACAAGCATTTGTAAAAAATCTGCTTCTGTTCATTCTCCTTGGGCGGATACTGAATTTCGCTCAACTTATCATTCCAACGCTTGTAAAAATCATAAATTGACTCCCCATTCTTTTGGAGCGTGTGCTCCAAATCGGCTCGATTAACTTGCCAATCCATGTTTGCTTGATACTTTTCCGAGAACACTCTACTAACCTTGTCCCAAGTATCCCTTTCCTCCTCGTTCAACTTCAAAAACCAACGGAGAGCAGCCCCTTCCAATGTGCTATGGAACATTCTTGCCATTTGCTCGAGTGTACAGTCTTTAGCCCTCATCGCCAACGTATAGCTGTCTAAATGTGTCTTTGGGCAAGTAACTCCTCCAAACATGGCCATCTTGGGCATCTTAAAATCTTGAGGCAGGGGTGCAACTTTGCTCGGATTAAGCATCTTGATGGGGGACACACCTTGCTTTCCCATTTGCTCGGTCAATGTTTTTACTTGCTCAATCAATGCTAACACAGTCGGGTCTGTAGCAATGTTGGAGTTCTGCATGGCTGGGGGTTGAGTGATGGTAGGGGAGGTGGAGTAGGTAGGAATATGGTGGCCGGAATAATTGAAGGGTAAAGTGGGAGGGGGTAGGTTAGCAAAGTGGTCCTTGGGTGTGTCGGCAGGAGGTTGATAAGGTCTTTTGGATTTGCTCGAGCTCCCATACATGACTGGTGGTGGAACATTATTGTAGCTGTTTGGAATGTAGTTGGGTAGAGGGAAGGTAGGTGCATTGGGGTTGGCAGGATTAGGAGCATTGACAGTTTCATCTTCAACATCGACAACTTCATTCCCCATCAAAATAACCTTGTGTCCCCTTTTACTGAGCTCCTCAACAAAATGATCCTTCAACTCTTGATTGTGATTCTTCAAAGTGCGATTCTGCTCTTCAAGTTTCTCAACCCTCATGGTCAAACCGGCAAAGTAGGCGTGCAGAGCAGGCGGAATGTCATTGAAGTTGGGGTTGACTGGACCTTCCATTGAAGTGATTGGTGTAGAGCCGGTTGCAGAGGCAGCAGGCGTGCTTGGAGTAGTTGATGGAGGCAAGGTTGTCATTATTGAATGAAGAACGCGGCCCGACCTTAGCTCTGCGGAAGTATCAGACAAGACTCGGCTTTAGGGGAAGGGTTGACTCAATGCAGTGTACTAGCTTGAATTTTTTATTTATAAAAGCTTTGTTTCTTTTAGACCTACTAGGGTTGGAAGGGATACCCCTTTTTCGCAACTAACTAAATATCTTGAAGTGTTGGATCCTAACGACTAACCTTCTCGTATAGACACTTAACATGATTTTTATGAAAAGTACCACAAACCCATGATAGGCCAAGATCTTTTAACAATATATTACTCAACCTTACATAGCACGTCCTCTTAAAAGGAAATCAATTTTTTTAGTGCCTTTAATCTCTCGATAGATCTTGACTTATCATTGATTCGTAGTGACTTAACACAAAGACCTTATTAATTGTCTACATGAAAAAGCTAGTTAAACCAACCGGTCACATGGAGTGTATTCCTAGTAAAGTGGGTGACACAAGGGTTAGGTTTCAGGTTCCCACCGTGCAGCCGAAGCGCACTGATGAGTGGATGGCCAAGTGAGACTCGGAAGGGAGGCGACATGATCACCACACTTCCCGCACTTTGGCTTCTCCGATGGGTTAAAGGGTGTCTGTGCAGTGTGACACGGACTCTAGTGGTAGTGTGAGGTAAAAAGTCTAATTCTTTTTTAAGGAAAAAAGAAAAGGATTTATTTTTATTTACATGAGATGCATGCATGCAATGCAACGGTTAAGAATAAAGAAAATAAACAGAAGGTGAAAAATACAACACCATACAAGAAAACGAAAGTCTGACCCACTTAGTTTGAAAAGATTTCAAAACAGTCCCCAGCAGAGTCGCCACTGTGAATACCCCGTCCCGATGCAACGCACATTCGGAAGTTTCAAATAAATAATTATAAAATGTCAGATCGAAATGGGATATTCATTTAGTGACACTCGCTTTTAAACCATATTAAAATATTAGTTTAATTTTGAGAGTCGCCACGCCACTTTGATATAGCCCAAAGCTTTGAAAAAAGGCTAAACAGTTAATTGGGTTCGGGGGTCAAGTTACAACAGAAGAAGAAGTGTTATCACTCCTATTGCCCAACGAATCGGTCTTTCTAGCATGTGGGGTGTTGGTTGTGTGCGGTGTTTACAGGAATAGATAGGAGAAACGGGATCATGCATAAGGAGGAGGGGAGAGAAAGAATTAATTGATGATCACACCCTAGAACCTTTGAGTTAGGCCCTCGGAAGGTGCACTAATCAACGTTCATCCTTGGGGGATTATTGATCATGGGATAATTATAACTAAGGTGGAAAAGTAAGAAATAGTTCCTAGATCCATTGGGTTTCTTGGGCGAAACCCTAGATCATCCTCGGCTATTGCATATTTAAATATATTAAAACAGTCCTAAATCTAGCATAAATAAACATGCAAATATAATATGACAATAATAATAAAGAACAAAAAAAATTAAAAAGAGTCTTACCAATTGTAGCAAGACTTTGGGGTCGAATCTAGGGCGATTCGAAGAATGTGGGAAGAAATACGGGTAAAACAAGTGTAATCTCGTTTCTCCCGAATAAATTGTGTGTCGAAATTGGGGAACCGGTCACACTTATTTATAGTGCTTCGGTACTTGGGCTGGGCCAACTGAAGGGTCGATCGGCCCTAAATATAAGGGTCGATCGGCACTGAATAGAGGGACGATCGGCACAATGATTGAAGGTTCGATCGGCACCAAATAAAAGGGTCGATCGGCCATACAGCGAATAAAGGGCCGATCGGCACTTTGACCTGGCGTGCTTTCCACGCAGGCAAATGACGGCGGGGTTGACCGATTGGTTTAAGGGATTTTAGGGTTTCTATTTAATTACACCGGGCCAGGTATTTAGAATACCTTTTTTCGGACCGGGTACTAACACACTCAGAAAGGAGATCAGTTACTTGCTCTCGAAGGGACATCTTAAGGAGTTGCTGGGATCCAGAAAGAAGAAGGCTGAAAATACAGAAGCTCCTCATGAAGCCGAAAGACCAGTTTCTCCCCCAGCATCAACAAAGGTGATTAATTTCATTAGTGGAGGTTCAGAAATATGTGGCACATCCTATTCTGCCGCAAAGCGACATGCTAAGGTGTCAAAAGAGGAGAAGCCAGAAAGACAACCCAGGATGTCGATACCCTGCCAGGATTCAATCACCTTTGATGAGAGTGATCGAGATAACTTGCTGGAACCCCATCACGATGGCCTCGTTATTTCCTTGCAGATCGACAATTGTACAATCTGGCGCATCCTGGTTGATGGGGGTAGCTCTGTCAATCTCATTATGTTAAGTACCCTCAAGGAAATTAACATCCCAGAATCGGAGATCGTCAAGAAATCCTCAGTATTGGTAGGCTTCAGTAGTGAAGTCAAAGAAACGGTGGGGGAAATAAAGCTTCCAATCTACTCAAAGGGCCTCAACACCATGGAGCGGTTCTGTGTAATTGATTGTGCAACATCCTACAATGTCATTCTTGGAAGACCGTGGATTCATGGGATGAAGGCTGTACCATCCACTTACCATCAGTGCGTGAAGTTCCCTACACCTTGGGGTGTCGCTAAAATATACAGTGATCAGCAGGTGGCCAAGGAATGTTATAAGACTTCAATGAAGGCGTCGACATCTCCGAAACAAGCATAGCAATTACAGAGGAAAGTACGTGAAGTCCTGGAAGCTAGAGAGAACGATGTGAAAGAAGTATTGCTAGATCCTTCCAATCCGGACATCAAGGTACTTATCGGCAGTGACATCCCATCAGATATAGAAGAAAAGCTTGTGGACCTATTAAGAAGCAGAATAAAGAGCTTTGCTTGGAGACATGATGACATGACCGGCATCAGCAAAGATGTCATCACTCACAAACTTAATTTAGATCCTAGTTACAAACCAGTGCACCAGAAACGTAGAAATTTTGCAGAAACAAGAAACCAGATCATCAAGGAAGAAGTAGAGCTCTTACTCAAAGCTAACATGATCCGAGAGGTAGATTATCCAAGATGGTTAGCAAACGTGGTTGTGGTTGAGAAGAAGAATGGGAAATGGCGAGTCTGTGTTGACTTCACCGACTTGAATAAAGCCTGTATAAAAGATCCTTTCCCTTTGCCTCACATAGATTCTTTAGTTGATGCCACCTCCGGACATGAGCTCCTCACCTTCATGGACGCATCCTCGGGATTCCAACAAATCCAGATGGAACCATCTGACCAGGAGGACACCGCCTTCATAACGCCCACAGGTATTTATTGTTATATTGCTATGCCTTTTGGACTAAAAAATGCAGGTGCAACATATCAGAGGCTCGTCAACAAAATGTTCAAATATCAGATTGGGGACACAATGGAAGTATATATTGACGACATAGTAGTAAAATCCAAGAAAGCCGAAGATCACATAAGCAACCTATCTCAAGCCTTCGACATCCTGGATTGTTTCAATATGAAACTTAATCCAGCTAAATGCAACTTTGGAATGAAGGCAGGGAATTTTTTGGGTTATATGGTTACTAAAAGAGGCATTGAAGCTGCCCCAAAACATATACGTGCTATTATCAACCTGTCGTCACCTCAATCTGTCAAGGACGTCCAAAGATTGACAGGAAAGATTGCCGCACTCACCAGGTTTATTTCAAAATCCTTGGATCGATGCAAACCTTTCTATGACATCCTAAGGAAGAACAAGAAGTTCCAGTGGGAGAACCAACATGAAGAAGCCTTTCAAGAGCTCAAAACTTACCTGTCGACACCTCCATTATTGGCCAAGCCTCAGGAGGAAGAACATCTTTACATCTACCTAGCAGTATCAGAAGGCGCTGTAAGTGCAGTCTTGGTGACAGAACGAGATGGTAGTCAGCAACCCATCTACTATATAAGTAAGACACTTCTAGATGCGGAGACCAGGTATTCTCATTCACAGAAGTTAATTTTAGCTTTGATAACTGCTTCTATTAAATTAAGGCACTATTTTGAAACACATACTATAATTGTACGCACTAACTATCCTATTAAGAATGTTATGAGAAAACCAGAGATGTCAGGTCGAATGGCGAAGTGGTATGTACAATTAAGCACATACGACATTAAATATGAGCCCAGAACAGCAATAAAATCACAAGCTCTAGCTAATTTTTGTGGCTGACTTTAGTCCAACCATGCAACAAGAAGTGGAATTGGAGGTTCAACAACTTCAAGATGACGACATCCTGAAGATCTGGACTCTCTACATAGATGGTGCTTCTAACATGAGAGGTACAGGTCTTGGAGTTATACTAAAATCGCCACAAGGGTACATAATACCACAATCCATCAGTTGCAGTTTCAAGGCCACTAATAATGAAGCAGAATATGAGGCATTAATTGCAGGTTTAACAGCGGCCCAGGACTTAGATGTCAAGCATATCCGGGTGTTTATGTATTATTTGCTAATTGTTAACCATTACAACGGATCCTACATAGCAAAAGATGCAAAGATGACGACATATTTGAAAATTGTAAAAATTCTGGCAGCCAAATTCAAATCATTTACTTTGGAACAGTTTCCACGAGAAAAAAATTCTCAAGCAGATGCCCTGGCAAACTTAGGTTTAGCCTTCAATAGCATTTCACAGACAAGTATCCCAATTGTGCATGTTGACATTCCAGCAATTGATCATCTTGAGCTGTTCGTTCTAGATGTCGACGTACCTTCCCCTCCAGCAGCAACTTCTTGGATAGCTCCTATTATCAAGTATCTCTTAGATGATACAATCCCAGCCGAGGAGAAAAATGCTAGAGCCTTCAGGGTAAGAGTATCTAAGTATTTACTTATTGATAACCTTTTGTTTAGAAAATCTGCTGCAGGTCACTACTTAAGATGTCTAGAAGTAGACCGAGCCCATCAGGTTCTCAAGGAACTGCATGAAGGACAGTGTGGAAATCATACCGGGGGCAGAAGTCTACATACCAAGGCTCTGAGGATGGGCTATTTTTGGCCCACAATGAGAAGAGACGCCGCAGACTATGCAAAGAAATGTGACTCCTGTCAACGACATGGGGACATCCTGCACCAGCCAGCTGAACTACTGCATCATATCCTGTCGCCATGGCCGTTTATGGTTTGGGGAATGGACATCGTAGGAAAATTACCTAGGGCACCAGGAGTAAGAGTATTTCTACTAGCTATGACAGACTATTTCTCTAAATGGGTAGAAGCTGAGGTGTACGTACAAGTTCGTGACAGAGAAGTAATCTCTTTCATCAAAAGAAATATATTCAGCCGATTTGGGATACCTTCAGAGATAATTTGTGATAACGGCTCCCAATTCATTAGTAAGAAAACCCAAGATTTCTTGACATCTTGGGGAGTCAAGATGGTGACATCTTCACCTGTTCACCCTCAAGCCAATGGACAGGCAGAATCTAGCAACAAAATCATCATAAGCAACTTAAAAAAGAGACTGAACCAGAAGAAAGGACGATGGGCAGAAGAGTTACCAATGGTCCTATGGGCTGACAGGACGACATCTAAGAATGCTACTGGTCAGACTCCCTATTCACTTGTATTTGGGACAGAATCAGTTATTCCAGCAGAAGTACTTGTACCTATGGCCAGATACAGTTTGTTGACATCTGAATATAATAAAGACATCTTGACACATGACTTGGATACCGTAGACGAACTAAGGGACATGGCCAAAGTTCGGATGGCAGCATGTCAACAAAGGGTAGCCAGATCTTACAACAAAAACGTAAGGGTTAGAAGGTTCCAAGTAGGAGACTTAGTCCTACGAAAGGCATTCCAAAATACAAAGGAGCTCAATGCAGGCAAGCTCGCCCCAAAGTGGGAAGGACCCTACCTAATAGATGCACAGGCCGGGAAAGGAGCATATCGTCTGTCAACCTTGGATGGCCAAATGATACCACGAAGTTGGAACGCCATTCACCTTAAAAGGTATTACATCTAAACAATGCTCCCCTTAAACTCATCTCCTCCCAGGTATGGATAATCCTTTATTTATTTGTAACCATTCATTTCCCTATTGACTATTTTCTTACTTCTATGCAAATCAAGATGTCACTAACACAACTTGTGGAGAGGCGTCAACATAGTTGACGTCCATTTTTAACATGTCTTTGTCTTGTGAGGTGTTGACATACGGAAATGGGGACATGTCGAAAGTACGCAAAGTCAGAAGGACAACGAATTCTCCTCCGTCAGAGACTGGCCATCTCTTCTCAAGTAAAGGTACATAATCCCTTCTAAGGTTTAAAGAGTTAATTACCTCTTTCTTAAGATGTTAGGTTACCACACCTTCGCCTGGAGCGCAAGTTATCTCTTTAATTGAGGTGTGGGGTGGGCCTATATGGGTAAACTCATATAGCTTACCCATTCCCACTCAGTTAAATGATTGATCTCATGTTTTATTCTTATGGTTATGACATGTACGTGTCATCTTAAGTATCTACCGCTTTGACATACTATCATGTCACCTTACAAGCATAACAAATGACCATCCAAAGAAAAATTTCATCCAAAATAAAACAAGCCTTGACATGCTTGAAAATTACTAAACCACAACTAAACTAAAGTTACCATAAGAACATCCCTAAAAAGTTAAAAACAACATCCAAACTGCCAAAGTTAAAACGCAAAAGTGTTGGACCAACCCAACACATAAAAGAAATTGTCTTCGGTCCTTATGGACCTATTACATAACCAAATAAAACTAAAATTGTCTTTGGGAATCCACCCCAGTAATACCAGCAAAAAACCAGAACAAACTTATTTTACCTTTTTTAGGTGGCATCCGCCTCAGGTGTTGCTGTGGGAGTAACTTCTCCAACCTCTGTTGCATCCTTTTCAATCGCTTCAAGAGGGCTTGATGACACCTCACCCTCATCTACTGGCTCACCTGTCAGCTTGGAAAAGTAGGCATATTCCTTATTGATATCCCAATTCTGAGCCTTTCCTTCCTGGAACTCCTTCATCATCTTGATCTTACACTGGGAAACGGTTTTAGCAGCAGCCAATTTGCAGGAACCTTTCACTTCTGCAATCTCCTTAAGGTGATCCTCCTCACTTTTTGCCAAATTGTTCAATAGGTCCTTTACCGTCTGCTCCTGCTCTTCCATCGTCTTGACTTGTTGCTCCAAGGTCTTCTCATGCACCTTCACCTTGTTCTCTAACACTATCTTCTCCTTCTTAACCAAAGCAATATCAGCTTTAGATTTATTTTTCAGCATCTCCATTTCTTTCACTAAATCTTCCAAATACCCTACAGCCTGTAAAATAATAACTTGACATCAAAAGGTGTTATGAAAAACTTTTGAAACAGTCAAAACCCAGTCAATATCTGAAAAGAGTTAAGAACAATTACGATTTCAGTTTGTTTCAAGAACAGAAAGTCACAAAGTTAGGAATTCAAGTACCTCCCTTGTTCCATTTGCTTGATATCTCATTCCTTTCTCTAATGGATGCCCTATCAACAAAGAAAAACCTATTTTTCCATCCCCTGTCACTAGAAGATGTGGTGCTCGTTAAGGAGTTCCTACCTGACCTTTTCTTAAAAAGATATCTTTTTGAACCGAAAGGTTGGAGGTCGTACGAATAGGCTATCTCATGAAGCCCTAGGTTTAACCCATTCTCCCTGTTCACTTTGATAATAAAAGCAAAAACTCTCCAAGCCATGGGCATCAGTTGAGGATAGGCAAGTTGGGTCTTTTGAAAGAACTCAGAAACCAACGATGGGAAGGGGTAACTAAACCCTAGAAGAAAAGGATACTCAAGAAAGCAAATCCATTTGGCGGAAACAAAGTCAGACCTAAGATTTACAGAGAAAGGGTGAAAAATAGCACCTTCGGGGAAGTAACATTGTTGTTTTAGTGATTCTATTTGGGTATCACTAAACAAGCAAGTCTCCTCATCCGGTTTCGCAAGGAGATTTTCACAGACAAAATCAGTGAGACTGATCTCTATGGGACCTTGTGGGGATGGGGCACTCTTAGTTTTGGATGAACTCCACCTAGTTCTACCCATGGTTGACAGACAAAAGAGAGAAGTAAACAATGGATGAAAATAAGAAACGGAGAAATTTTTACCTTGAAGAGGAACAGCGCCGTAGCAAGCAGGGATGAAAAGGAAGGTTTGAGAAGCTTATTAAGCCTTCCAAGCGGTTATTTAATTAAAAAAGAACTCTATTTCCAAAAAACCACTTTTTCCTAAGCATTACTCCCCAACCGTCCATTATCTCCACGTTTCACAATACCCGTCCCATCATGCAAGCTGGCAGTTGAGCATTTATTGGGAGAAAAACATTTGCCTCTTCAGTTTCCAAATTAGCCAAATGTTTTTGGGGATAAATTGTTGTGGGCATTTTTCAACATGTTGACATCTTCAGTTGCTCCTGCATATCACGATGTTATTTCACTGTAAGTATTATCTAATATTTATTTATTTGTTTTCTTTTAATATCTTTATTATTATTTTCCAGTAAATAAGAGAGAAGAATACGGGATATTTTCCCAGCACGTTCAACACATCTTCAAACGGCAAAGAAGACTTGGTCTCACGGACGTTGAGAAGATAAGCTTGGATCCCGAGATTGTAGGAACAACCTTTACCCATTCATATTCACTTTTATTTAAGGGGAGATGGAGACATAAAAACACACTCATTCTCACACACTCTACGTACACTTCTCTTGTAATCCTCTCCATCATCTTCCACAGTTGTAACTCAATTATTATAGTGAAACTCTTAAGGTTGGAGACCTAACTCCCGGGGTTTTTTCCAAAGAGGTTATCACCTCTAAGGTTTTTCTCGTTAACAAATCGTGGTGTCATGCTTTCTTTTTATGCTTTTGTTCCATTTAGTCGAATTCCACAGTCCCCTCCTTGTTGTTTAAATCAACACACTTGTTAAAGTTAAGATTCTGTACTATTATTTTTTCTACCAAAACAACAACCTTATCGTATCTTGTTTGGTAACATGAAAAAAAGTTTCAGAGTAATCAACACCAAAAATCTGAGCATACATTTTAATGATGAGCATTGATTTGTATTTGTTAATGGAATTATCAGCATTTAGCTTCGTTCATTACACCCACTTTACTCCAATAAACTTTCTGCCTTTTGGTTTTCTAACTAACTTCCAAGTGTTGTTCTTGTGAATCATTGACATCTCCTCCCCCATTGCTTTCTTCCACTTTAAGTCTTTAAGAGCTTCTTTGTGATCAGCATGTTCAAAAAAGGTTACATTGCGTATTTGACAAATGTCTGAAAAGTGATATTGTTCCTCTAACTAATGAATCATCCACCATTTCATCTTCCAACTATTTTGTTGTCTCCTTCTCAAAAGAATTGCTTCTAAATTCTTTCAAAAGTGTGTTGGTTCTTTCTGAAATCTTCTAGTCCCTTTGTTCATCCTTGAAGAAGTCAACATCTATAGTAATCACCATTATTTTAGGATGATATACTTTGTATGCTTTAGAAATTGTGTTGTAGCCAATAAAGATTGTTGAAATTACTTTATTGTTAAGCCTATCCCTCTTCACTTATGGAACATGGACAAAACACAAACTACCAAATAATTTCAGAAACTTTAGTGAAGATATATACCCATACCAAACTTCAAATGGATTTTTGTCTTTTATAGCTATAATTGGAAGTCGATTTTGCAGAAAATCCGTTATATTTACTGCCATTACCTAGAGTCTATTTCGTAATCCCTTTTCATGTAGCATGCATCTAGCCATCTCCATGATGTACCTATTTTTTCCTTTCACTCACTTCATTTTTCTGTGGAGAGTAAGCAGATGTGAGATGATGTTTTATACCATATTCCTCACAAAACGTGTTAAGTTCAGCAGAGGTGTACTTCTTTCCATTATCAAGCCTTAAAATTTTTATTTTGCAACAATTTAAGTTTTTCCACTCTTTTTAAATCTCCAAAATACTCGAACATCTTCAGACTTAAACTTCAAAAAATAAATCCAACACATTCTTGTAAAATCATCGATGAAAAGAATGTAGTACCTGCTGCATTAAAATGATGACGTTCTTTGAGGTCATCCAACATAAGTATGAACTAATTGCAGCTTCTATGTTTCTCTCCAAGATGATTTATGAAATGGTTTCCTACTTTGCTTACCAAATTGACAAGCATGACAATTTTGTAGGTGATCAATAGAAGTCAAAGTTGGTAAACCTCTTGTCCCTTCATCCTTCTTCATCTTAAGCATTTGTTTAATATGACAATGCCCAAGTCTCTTGTGCCAATTTTTTGGTGCTAACATCAGCAGGATAAGTTTCACACTCCTCATTTCTAGGATCAAATGAGAAGCTTCTCCCTTTCACTCTGACACAAAAAATTCCCTTTCCAACAATATCATAAATGTGACAATACACACCTTCAAAGGACACCTTAAATCCTTTTTCTAATAACTGACCAACACTGAGCATATTTTGATCAATATAAGGTACATAAAGAACATTTGAAATATTTTTTGTACTTGAGCTGGTTGTCATTGCAATTGTCCCTTTTCCTTTTGCAGCGATATAGCCACCATTACTTATCATGACTTTCATCATTGCAGTAGGCTTTAACTCCTTAAAAAGAGTTTTGTCAAATGTCATATGATTTATGTAACCACTGTCAATGAGACAACTCTCTGAGAAGACTTTTATAGAGAAACAACTTGCAACAAACATCCTTCTTCATCTTGATCAACTATATTGGCTTCTCCCTCTTCTTTCAGAAATTTGTTTTTGCAAATCATAGCTTTATGTCCAAGATAATTGCATTTTTTGCACTTAGCATCAGGCCTCCTCCAGCACTTGAATAGAGGATGACCGATCTTGCCACATTTTTCGCAAGGAGGGAAGTTTCTCTTTGAGCTCCCACATTTTCTTTGAGTTCGACCACTTGAACTACTTCCAGAACATTGGTGTTTGACTAAAAAAGCTCCTTCAATGATATAATCTTTTCTCCTAAGTCTCTTTTGTTCTTGAGTATGAAAAGCATTTAAAAGTTCTACCAAGGTGATCTTAGATAAGTCTTTAGTATTTTCTAAGGTGGTTATTGAGGCCTCATATTTTTCAGGCACCATAACAAGATTTTTTTCAATAATTCTCGAATCATCAAACTAAGTGCCAAGAAACCTTACATTTGGCAATACCAATCAGTCTGTCAGAATATTGTTTGATTGTCTCAGCATCCTTCATCTTTTACAATTCAAATCCCCTTATTAGATTGAGCACTTGCGTTACCCATATTCTTTTATCTCATGAATATTATGTCTTCAAATACTCCCAGATTTCCTTCGCTGATTTGAGAGTCATGATCATTGTAAAATTTTTTGTTGAAGCAGCAACAAACAGTGTTGATTTGGCATTTGATTTTTTGGTGTTCTTCTTCTTATTGCATTTCATCTGAGATTTTGTTGGATTAGTTGCCAGTGAAAAAACTTCATAATCTTCTTCAACGGCTTCCCAGAGATCCAAAGCCTCCAGATATGCTCCCATTTTAACAACCCAAAGTTGGCAGTTCTCTCCATCAAAAAGAGGTGGAGCAACTTGAGAAAAATTGGGGAAACTAGTTTCTGACTCCATAGCTACTCACATGTCCCGTAAGAATAAAGCTCTTATACCAATTGTTATTTTGAGAAGAAAGAAGATCAGAAAAATAAAATAAAAATTAGTTGTATTGCAATATAGGAAAGAGAACTGATATGATGCAACAAATGAGGATAATTTCATTCATTGTAATGCAATACATTTATAGTGCAACTAGTTGAACTGAAAAGATAAAATATCCCAAGAAATCAGGTAACAACTCTAGTAATCTTGATGTTAGATAATGCTAAAAATATTCTAGAGACTAGGACTTTATTTACTTAAAACTAGAGTCGTCAATTTGGGTTGGGCCCGTCGGGTCATCCCACCCCACCATTCAATAAGGGTGGGTTGGAATTTAAAACTTATAACACAAATTAAAGTGGGCCAATTTGTACAAGCCATACGGATGCAGCCCAAAATGGGTTTGGGGCGTGGCGGACTAAACCCAATATATTTGTTTTTATTATTTTTTTTCGCCACAAAATGACAATCGTTTTAAGTGGAAATTCTAGGGCTAGTTATCGACCTTGTTTACTGAATCGTAAAGTGAGAGAGAGAGTCGAGACTCGAGAGGATTAGAGAACATAAATGATAGTTAGTAAAGGGGAAAATGGAGAAACCCTAAATAGACGCCGCCGCCCTTATTGTCGTTTGCATCGCCATTTTTGCGCTCCACCGCCACCAATAATTCGTTGCCGCCGTTAATGTATCTGATCCACACACATCTCTCTCTCTCTCTCTCTCTCTCTCTATATATATATATATATATATGTATATATATATATATATATATATATATATATATGTATATATATATACATACATATATATATATATATATATATGTATATATATATATATATATGTATGTATATATATATATATATATATATATATATATATATATATATATCCGATCCACACACATCTCTCTCTCTCTCTCTCTCTCTCTATATATATATATATATGTATATATATATATATATATGTATATATATATATATATATATGTATATATATATATACATATATATATATATATATATATACATATATATATATATATATATATATACATATATATATATATATATATATACATATATATATATATATATATATATATACATATATGTTTTGGTAGAAAAAACAATAAAGTAGAATCTTAACTAAGTTTAGTGTGTGGATTGAATAATAAGGAGGAACTGTGGAATTCGATTATATGGAACAAAAGCATGAAAAGAGATAATGACACCACGATTTGTTAACGAGGAAAACCTTGGAGGTGATAACCTCTTTGGAAAAAACCCGGGAGTTAGGTCTCCAACCTTAAAAGTTTCACTATAATGATCAAGAATACAACTTTGGAAGACAATGGAGAGGATTACAAGAGCTTTGTGTGTTGAGTGTGTGCGTATGAGCGTTAGTGTGTTTTTCCTTCTCCATTTCCCCTTAAATACAAGTAAATATGAAAGAGTCAAATATGGTTCCTACAATCTCGGCATTTTGGTTTATCACTTCAACCATCGTGAGACCAAGTCGCCCTAGCCGTTTGAAGGTCTGTTGAACGTGCTTGAAGATTGTTCCGCATTTCTCTCTTAATTACGAAAAATAATAATAAGAATATTAGGAAATATTTGAACAAGTAAATATTAAAACAATACTTACAGTGTAATGACATCTCGATATGCAGGATCAATTGAAGATGTTGCCATGTTCAAAAATGCCCACAACAGTTTGTCCCCAGAAACATTTGACTATGTTGGCAACTGAAGAGGCAAAATGTTTTTCTCTTTTGTATTAATGGTCCAACTGTCGCTCTGTTTGATGGGACGTTTTTGGAAGACGTGGCGTTGAAATGGACGGTTGGGGAGAAGCGTTTGGAAAAGTAACTTTTTTTGAAAAAAGAATCCTTTTTCTTTTTAATAACTGCTTGGATAAATAAACTTCTCCAAGCTTCTCTTTCACCCCTGTTACGGCGCCGTTCATCTTTCAAGGTAACATTTCTCCACTTTTCATCTTCCTCCATTGTTTATCTTTTTTCTTTTCTTTGTCAATCATGGGTAGGACCAGGTGGTCCTCGACCAAATCTAAGAATGTCCCAACCCCACAAAGCTCCAAAGAAATTAGTCTCGATGATTTCGTTTGCGAAAACCTTCTTGCAAAACCAGACGAAGAGACACCTTGTTCGGTGATTCCCAAATAGAGTCCATTAAACGACAATGCTACTTCCCAAATGGTACAATTTTTCATCCTTTTTCCGTAATGCTTAGGTCTCGATTATGTTTCTCGCAAATGGATCTGTTTCTTCGAGTATCCCTTTCTTCTAGGGTTTAGCTACCCTTTTCCTTTATTGGTTTCGAGTTCTTCCAAAGACCCAACTCGCTTATGCTCAATTGATGCCGATGGCTTGGCGAGTCTTTGCCTTTGTCATTAAAGTGAACCGAGAGAACGGATTAAACCTAGGGCTCCATGAAATTGCATATTCGTACGATCTTCAACTCTTTGGTTCCAAAAGATATCTTTTTAGGAAGAGATCGGGTAGGAGTTCCCTAATGAGCACCACATCATCTAGTGATAGGGAATGGAAAAATAGATTTTTCTTTGTTGATAGGGCATCTATTGGAGAAGGAAATGGGATTTCAAGCGAGTGGAACAAGGGAGGTACTTAAATTCTCACTTTTGTGACTTCCTTTTCTTGAGACAAAGCGAATTGTAATTGTTCTTGCTTTTATGCGAGATATTATTTGGGGAGAAGCTGTTCCCTTTGTTGAAGACACTCTAACCAAGGTTGAAGAATTTTTCGGGCTCTCTCCGGACAAAAGATCTCCTAAGGGCTTATTGGAGGCATCTTTGACTGTCCGGAAGAACTAAAGGCCTCCACCTCCGTTATTATGTCCACTGTAAGTGTGTTATCCTCTCGGTTTAGTTTGTCAAGCGATGCACTATACTTATTGACAGTCCTTCATATGTCAATGTAGTTTCCAAACCAGTCATCTCGGGATCGGACTTTGACCTCGATGAAATTGAAGCCATGTTTACGGGCTCTCTTTGTGAAGATAGAGATGAAGCCTCCGCCCGCCCTTAAGAAGACCCCAACTTTGGATGATAGTGCGAGGTATTGGTTCCGAGTAAAGAAGCGAAAGGCTAGTCAAGAGGAGGTAGTCGAAGTTGAAGATTCCTTTGATGGAATGCCAGTAGGAGATTTTAAGAAAAAATGCATGAGCTTTGCGACTGGGGTAAGATACTATTAATTGGATATTTACTAACGCAAAAGTTTTCATAAACATCTATTGATGTTGAGTTATTATTTCTCAGACTGTAGGGTATGTGGAGGAGTTGGTGAAAGAAATTGAAATGCTAAAGAAGAAGTCCAAAGGCGACATCGCTTTGGTTAGGAAGGAGAAGATAGCGTTAGAAAACAAGGTGAAGGTACATGAGAAGACCCTGGAGCAACAAAGCAAGTCGTTGGGAGAGCAAGAACAAACAGTGAAGGACTTACTGAATAGTTTGGCTAAGAGTGAGGAGGATCATCAGAAAGAGATCACAGACGTGAAGAGTTCTGCAAGCCAGGCTGCGGCAAAAGCTGTTTCTCAATGCAAGATAAAAATGATGAAGGAGTATCAAGAAGGGAAGGCTGACACTTGGGATATCAACAGGGAGTGTGCCTATTTGTTTAAGTTGACCGGTGAAGTGATGGATGAGGGCGAGGTGTCGTCAAGCCCGTATGAAGCGGTCGTTAAGGATGCACCAGTAGATGGAGAAGTTAACCCAAATGCAACACCTGCGGCAGAAGCCACCTAAAAAAAAAGGTAAAACAACTTTGTTCTTGGTATTTTGATGATGTTACTGGGGTGGAATCCCTTGAGACAATTTTTATTTTTGTTTGGTTTGTAATGGGTCCTTAAGGACCAAAGACAATTTCCTTTATGTGTTGGGTTGGTCCAACATTTGTGCACGTTTACTGTTGGTAGTTCGGATACTTTATGGTTGCTTTAGTTTAGTTATGGTTTAATAGTTTTCAAGCACGTCAAGGCTTGTTTCTTTTGGATAATTTTTTGTATGTTATGATCATAAGGTGACATGATAGTATGTCAAAATGATAGGTACTTAGGATGACATGTATATGTCATAAATCGTAGATACTTAGATGACACGTATATGCCATAAACCGTAGATACTTAGATGACACGTATATGCCATAACCATAAGAATAATACTTAAGATCAATCATCTAACTGAGTGGGAATGGGTAAGCTATATGAGTTTACCCATATAGGCCCACCCCACACCTCAATTAGTGAGATAACTTGCGCTCCAGGCGAAGGTGTGGTAACCTAACTTCTTAAGAAAGAGGTAATTAACTCTTTAAACCTTAGAAGGGATTGTGTACCTTTACTTGAGAAGAGATGGCCAGTCTCTAACGGAGGAGAAATCGTTGTTCTTTGCGTGCATTCGATATGTCCCCATGTAAATGTGTCAATACCTCATAAGATAGAAACACGTTAAAAACGGATGCCAACTAAAGTTGACGTCTCTTCACAAAGTGTATTAGCGACATCTTAACTTGTAAATAATAAAAAAGATGCATAGGAGAAAAGAAAGGTTGTAAAGAGTTGAAAGACGATTCATACCTGGAAAGATGAGTTCATGGGAAATCATACTTAAATGTAATACCTTTTGAGATGAATGGCGTTCCAACTTCGCGGTATCATTTGGCCATCCAAGGTTGCAAGGCGATATGCTCATTTTCCGGCTTGTGCATCTATTAAGTAGGGTCCCTCCCATTTTGGGGCGAGCTTGCCTGCATTGGGCTCCTTGGTATTTTGGAATGCCTTTCGTAGGACTAAGTCTCCTACTTGAAACCTTCTAACCCTTACGTTTTTATTGTAAGATCGGGCTACCCTTTGCGTCTGTTGCCATGCGAACTTTGGCCATGTCCCTTAGCTCGTCCACGGTATCCGGGTCATGTATCAAGATGTCTTTATTATGTTCGGATGTCGGTAAGATGTATCTTGCCGTTGGTACAAGGACCTGCTGGAATAACGAGATTCGATTCCGAATACAAGTGAGTAGGGGTTTGACCGGTAGCATTCTTAGATGTCGTCTGTCGGCCCCATAGGACCATTGGTAATTCTTCCGCCCAACGTCCTTTCTTACGGTTTAGTCTCTTTTTTAAGTTCTTGATTATTATTTTGTTGCTAGACTCTGCTGTCCATTGGCTTGAGGGTGAACGAGGCGAAGATGTCACCATCTTAACACCCCAAGATGTCAGAAATCTTGGGTCCTCTTCGATGAATTGAGAGCCGTTGTCACAAATTATCTACGATGGAATTCCGAATCGGCTGAATATGTTCCTTTTGATAAAAGATATCACTTCTTTGTCACGAACTTGCACATATGCCTCGGCCTCTACCCATTTAGAAAAGTAGTCTGTCATGGCCAAAAGAAATACTCGTCCCCACTGGTGCTATGGGAAGTTTTCCTACTATGTCCATTCCCCAAACCATAAAAGGCCATGGTGACGAGGATAGGATGTAGCAGGTTCGGTGTTTGGTGTAGGATGTCCCCATGTCGTTGACGGGAATCACATTTCTTTGCGTAGTCAACGGCATCTTTTCTCATTATAGGCCGAAATAGCCCATTCTAAGAGCTTTAGTATGTAAACTTACGCCGGTATGATTTCCACAATCTCCTTCGTGCGGCTCCTTGAGAACTGATGGGCTCTATCGCCTCTAGACATCTTAAGTAGTGACTGCGGCAGATTTTCTAAACAAGAGATTATCAATAAGTACATATTTAGATACTCTTACCACTGAAGGCTCTTGCATTTTCTCCTCGGCGGGATCGTATCATCTAAGAGATATTTGATAATAGGAGTTGTCCCGAGGTTCTTTGCGGGAGAGGCAAGTATGTCGGCATCCGGGCGAACATCTCAAGATGGTCAATTCTTTGGGATGTCAACATGTATGATTGGGATCTTGGTTTGTGAGAAGCTTTTGAAGGGTGAACCCAAGTTTGCCAGCATACGCTTGAGAATTTTCTTCCCGTGGGATTTGTTCCAAGGAAAATGTTTTGAATTTGGCCGAAATAATTTTTACAATTTCCAAATATGTTGTCATCTTAGCATTTTTCGCGACGTAGGACCCGTTGTGCGATTAACAATTAGTAATGAATCCATGAACACCGGATATGCTTGACATCTAAGTCTTGGGCTGCGATTAAGCACTGCAATTAGAGCCTCATACTCTGCTTCATTGTTGGTAGCCTTGAAGCCGCAGCCGATAGGTTGTGGTATTATGTCCCCTTGTGGCGATTTTAGTACAATTCCAAGACTGTACCTCTCATGTTAGAAGCACCGTCCGTGTAGAGAGTCCAAATTTTTAGGATGTCATCATCTTGAAGTTGTTGTACTTCCAATTCCACCTCTTGTTGTAGCGTTGGGTGAAATCGGCCACAAAATCGGCTACGGGGCTTGGGATTTTATTGCGGTTAAGGCTCGTACTTGATGTCGTATGTGCTTAATTATGCAGACCATTTCGCCATTCGTCACGACATCTCTGGTTTTCTCATGACATTCTTAATAGGATAGTTAGTGCGTACAATAATAGTATGTGTTTCAAAATAGTGCCTTAACTTAATAGAAGCGATTATCAAAGCTAAAATTAATTTTTGTAAATGAGAATACCTGGTCTCGGCATCTAAGAGTGTCTTACTTATATAGTAGATGGGTTGCTGATTACCATCTCGTTACGTCACCAAGGCTGCGCTTACGGCGCCTTCGGACCTTGCTAGGTAGATGTAAAGATGTTCTTCCATCGAGGTTTGGCCAATAAGGGAGGTGTCGACGGGTAAGTTTTGAGCTCTGAAAAGCTTCTTCATGTTGTTCCTCCCATTGGAACTTCTTGTTCTTTCTTAAGATGTCGTAGAAAGGTTTGCATCGATACGAGGATTTGGAAATGAATCTAGTGAGTGCGGCAATTTTTCTGTCAATCTTTGGACGTCCTTGACCAGATTGAGGTGATGACGGAGTCGAGAATAGCGCGTATTTGTTGCAGGGCGGCTTCAATGCCTCTTTTAGTAACCATATAACCCAGAAACTTACCGGCCTTCATTCCAAAGTTGCATTTAGTGGATTAAGTTTCATGTTGAAACAATCCAAGATGTCAAAAGCTTGAGAGAGGTTGCTTATGTGATCCTCGGCCTTCTTGGATTTTACTACCATGTCGTCGATGTATACCTCCATTGTGTCCCCAATCTGATCCTTAAACATCTTGTTGACGAGCCTTTGATACGTTGCACCTGCATTTTTAGTCCAAAAGGCATGGCAATATAACAATAAATACTGTGGGGGTTATGAAGGCGGTGTCCTCTTGGTCGAGATGGTTCCATACGAATTTGTTGAAATCACGAGGACGCGTCCATGAAAGTGAGGAGTTCGTGACCTGAAGTAGCATCAACTAATGAATCTATGTGCGGCAAAGGGAAAGGATCTTTTGGGCGAGGCTTTATTTAAGTCGGTGAAGTCGCGCAAACTCGCCATTTCCCATTTCTCTTCTCTACCACAACCACATTCGCCAACCATCTTGGATAATCGACCTCCCGTATCATGTTGGCTTTGAGTAAGCGCTCTACCTCCTCCTTGATGATCGATTTGGTTTTACGCAAACTTTCTACGTTTACGGTGCCTTTGGTTTAAAGCTAGGATCTATGTTAAGTTTGTGAGTGATGACATCTTTGCTAATGCATGTCATGTCATCATGTTTCCAAGCGAAACTCTTTATTACGCTTCTTAATAGGTTCACAAGTTTCTCTTCTATATCGACGGGATGTCGGTGCCAATAAGTACTCGATGTCCGGGTTGGAAGGATCTAACAATACTTCTTTCACATCATCCTCCCTAGCTTCCAGGACTTCGCGTACTTTCCTCGGTAATTGCTATGCTTGTTTTGGAGATGTAGACGCCTTCATTGAAGTTTTGTAACATTCCTTGGCCACTGTTGATCACTTTGTAAATCTTAGCGACACCCCAAGGTGTTGGAAACTTCACACACCGATGGTAAGTGGAGGGTACGGCCTTCATTCCGTGAATCCACGGTCTTCCAAGAATGACATTGTAAGATGTTGCGCAATCAATTACGCGAGAACCGCTCCATGGTGTTGAGGCCCTTTGAGTATATTGGAAGCTTTATCTCTCCTACCGTTTCTTTGACTTCACCGAAGCCTACCGGCCGAAGACTTTTTGACAATCTCCGATTACGGGATGTTCATTTCCTTAAGGGTACCCAACATAATAAGATTGACGGAGCTGCCCCCATCTACCGAGAATACGTCGTATTGTACGGTTGGCGATCTGCAAGGAAATAACCAGACCGTCATGATGGGGTTCCGGCAAGTTATCACGATCACTTTCATCAAAGGTAATTGGATCCGGATAAGGTGTATCCGACATCTTGGGCTGTCTCTCTGGCTTTTCCTCTTTTGACTCCTTAGCGTGTCGTTTTGTGGCGAGAATAGGATGTTCCACATATTTACGAGCCTCCATTTGATGAAGTTGATCACCTTCGTTGATCTTTGGGAGAAAGCTGGCCTTTCGGCTTCATGAGGAGCTTACGCATTTTTAGCCTTCTTCTTTACGGACCCCAATAACTCCTTAAGATGTCCTTTCGAGAGTAAATGGCGATCTCCTTTCTTAACGCGATGCGGTCTTGATAACGTGTCCAAAGTCTTCATGGTAAGCGCACCATTTTGATTTGTCACGCCATCCTGTGGTTTTGTCCGTTTTCTTTGGCCATCGGCTTTGTCTCCTAGGTTGCCCATTGCACAAAGTACACACGAAATGTCAACGAGAAAAACAATAATCGAAATGTTAGGCACATTATCACTATCTTCATCCTCACCGTCTACCGAATTAATTTTGCTAGTGTCAATTCTCGGATAAGGATTGGGACGGTTGTTCTGCGATGGGACGATTCGGTCTTTTACGTCGGAATGGTCATATGTCGACGTCTTGGATGACGACTTCGATCTTCGCAGCTCATCTTCCTCCGGTCTTATGAACCTTAATGCTCTGCTCGACTTCTTCTAGCCGCTTACAAGGAGTCATTACCAAATCTTGATAATACTTGTGAATCTTTCTTCAACCCCATTTTGAATGCTTACGTAGTTTGTCGACATGTCAAGATTGGGAATTTCTAACACCTCCTTATTGAACCGATGGACATAATCCTTGAGTCTCATTAGGCTCTTGGGTCACATTATAGAGATCACTTGTCAACTTTTTAAATTGTCG